>OZ010676.1:29618006-30218006 GCA_963932185.1 Troglohyphantes excavatus
ATATATATATATATATATATATATATATATATATATATATATATATATATATATCTGTGTGTGTGTGTGCGCCTTTTGTAACTCGATTCACATCCACAAACAAATATTTTCGAATCACCAATAAAGCAATTGATAAGTTAAGTAAAACTTTATTATTCAACAAATATAATCAAACCATTTATAGTTCCATTTAAAAATCAATACCGCAAAACTACCTTGCTCATTGAACTATGTGCGCCCATATCTTAGTAAAATTTCCAAATCTAGCAGCGTCCATAAAATCCTTTACCGAAGAAACTCGTTTCGATTTCATTCAACACAAATCATAAAATACTGGACCTGTCACCAGGCCCTAAAACTCATAAATGTAGATTCAGATTGAAAAGAAAGTCGTAAATCCTGTAGAAACCCAGCACTCAATTCTCCGCGTCCTTTCACAAGCGCCTCAAAAGTTCTTGGACTGGGATCGAAAATTATGTTATCGCTAAAGACACTTTAAGATATCCCTCTTTTTTTTTACTTTCCAGTTTATTCTCTTGCTGAGACAAATTTCTCGACGAGGAGCTGGATGTTGATACGCCATTACGAAAGATTTTGGAGAAATGAATCGGAATCAGGGGAAATCTACATACAGAACGACTTTCCGATGACGTTTAAACGACCCCAGCTAGACGAATACTAATGTCCCAAAGTGGATCGAAACCCTGCCTTCGACATGCCACTGGGTGGATAGATTGTGTCTTGGAGTTACATACAAATGGCAGTCGGTTAATTTGATATTTTTAAAAAACATTTATTATATGCCTTGAATATTATTAAATTGACCTTTTTTATGTCAGTTATTTAAAATTAAACAAATAAATTGATCGCCTCAAATAAATTAAACAAATAAATAGATCGCCTCAAATGAGTAGAAACACTTATTTTATATTGTCTTTCACACTCAGAAATATTTCCACGTCACATATTTTTCTACAAACACTATACATGGGTATTACCACTATATTATGATTCTGTTCTAAAAACATATTTTTTGGGCAGGGCATTTCTACAATAGAACTCCAATTATCCGAACTCTAATCATCCGGATCAAACAAAGCGGATCGCCAAAGCGGAACATCGATTATCCGGGTCGCTTTGAGAAAAAAAAATCAACAAATCCCACATTTAAAATGTTTCCTATGACATTTAAAAGACCCCAGGTAGACGAATACTAATGTCCCAAAGTGGATCGAAACCCTGCCTTCGACATGCCACTGGGTGGATAGATTGTGTCTTGGAGTTATATACAAATGGCAGTCGGTTAATTTGATTTGTTTAAAAGACATTTATTGGATGCTTTGAAAATTATTAAATTGACCTTTTTTATGTCAGTTATTTAAAATTAAACAAATAAATTGATCGCCTCAAATAAGTAGAAATATTTATTTTATATTGTCTTTCACAATCAGAAATATTTCCACGTCACATATTTTTCTATAAACACTATACAGGGGTATTACCACCCAAACAGAAATAATTATGATTATGTTCTAAAATAAAAATTTTGGTAGGGTTTTTGTACAGTAGAACACTCTAATTATCTCGGATCAAACAAAGCGGATCGCCAATTATCCGAATCCAGATCGCTTTGAGGGAAAAAAAAGAAATCAGCAAAACCCCACATTTAAAATGTTTATTATGGGTGAATTGATATCGGTGATACTGTTTTTAATGGTCATTTACATTACATACTATTACGAAATTCGTTTTTTACCTTTTTTTTCATAAATTATCCAATTATCAGGATATTTGATTATCCGGGTGGGATCTGATCCCAATTGATCCAGATAATTGGAGTTCTACTGTATTTAGAAGAATAATTTCTGATATTAAATTGAGGTAGATTTCATTCCCGCTTTACCTTCCGAACCATGTCTACTCTTTAGGATTTCTGCGATTTAATGTTTCAAAATTGTTAATCATTTTATAAACTAATATTTTTCCATTTCTGTTACATTTTCAATTTTTTCTACTACATACACTAGAATAATATATAAGTAAAATTAATATAAGTAAAATTAATAAAATAAGCAAAATTGTTAAAGTTAAAATTATTATTTCAAATAAATATTGACACAAGCTTTAGAGGATCCTCCTGGACTCTTTCTTATTTATCGTTAGGGGAACGATTACACGTTGCAATAAACAACAATAAATATACCAAATATATCTCAGCTTATATATTACACGACATCCCTTCCAACAGAGTTTTCCGTAACAGAATATCCGATGCTATATGCAAACTATAATTCCTCTTTTCCGAAATAGAAACAAGAGGAAACCGAGTTCACACGCATTCAAAACACCCCCTCCCCTTCCCTGACACTAGGGAAATCTGAAAGAATTACCCCTTCCGAAATAGACCTGAATCTCAGTTCCTTTTCCCGACTTCCTCCACATTTTTTTTGTATCGATTTCACGTCACATTCCACCCCCCCCCCTCTTTTTTACAGTTTTTTCTTGCCTAGAAGAAGGGGGGGGGGGGCACGTGAAAACCTCCACTCAAACCTCGAGCTGTCAATACAGGAAAAAGAAGAAAAAAAGAAGACCCCAGTTGCGAGAGAGAAATCTCTCAAGTCTGAAAAGATAAGGAAGAGGAAACTTGGAAGAGGAATATCGGATTGTTCTTTCAGTGGAATTATTTCCAACTGCAGAGACGGGAGGGGGGGGGGGGGGAGTTTTTTTTTGTGTTGTCGTTTTTGTCTCATATAAATCAGACGATTGAAAGCTATCTCTAATCTCTCATGAGGTGTTAACTTTGAAGCGGGAAGGGAGATGGAGTTGTCTGAGTAAACGAAAATAAGTTGTCTAATTGTAAAAAAAAAGTGCTCTAAGTAAACGAAAATAAGTTGT
Organism: Troglohyphantes excavatus; assembly: GCA_963932185.1. Taxonomy (NCBI): domain Eukaryota; kingdom Metazoa; phylum Arthropoda; class Arachnida; order Araneae; family Linyphiidae; genus Troglohyphantes; species Troglohyphantes excavatus. The sequence goes on from OZ010676.1 coordinate 29,620,902, forward strand.
CTCATTTAAAAAAAAAAAGAGTTGTATTTTATTTGAAAATGGTTAAATCCTTTTACAATTTAATGACAAAAACAACAACAGAAAAATCAGTTTTGAATCACTGAAGCGAATTGTTGTTTTTGTTTTAACTAAATTTCTTGAAGCGAACTGTTGTCTAGATAGTAAAACAAAGCAGTAAAAAATTATATTTGGGATTTTTTTAAACAGTTCCGCCAATCTACCATAGTGATTTAAACTTAGCACAATAACTCTCTAATGATGGTGAATTGTCTTTCTTTAAGTAAACTATTGTTGATTATTTATTTTTAAAAAACAGTTAAAATATTTGTTTTCGAAAAATGTTTAGTTTTTGATGAGTAATCCGCTTAATGATTAAAATTAAAACCTTAATCCTTTAAATATAAAGTTGCGTGTTTGTTTTTATGTTGAACTTTATCATCATCCCATATAAAAAAAATTAAATGCTTTTTTTTATACTACGTTCTTGGACACAAAGAAATATAAATGCAACGAATGAAATTCCCTTAAAGGATATTAATTTCATATAAATTATAAAACATACTTTTATATTAATATAATTTTTTGTAAGTATTGAGTGAAATATTTTTATAATAAAAAGTTTTTAATATCTACCACATTGAATATAATATAGTTTACAACTCTAAAACGATTATTGATAGTCGTTATCTCGTTCATCTAAATCAAATGAGTCTTAGAAATGTTTAAAACGTTCACTTATTTTATCATCCTTTCTTTTAGCACAATCGAGTTAAAAATTAATTTCCATAGTACTGTTGCGGTCGAATATAAAAAAACACAGTCGAGTTCCTTCGCGAAACTTCCAAGAAACTTATTTAACCTCTTAAAGGAGAAATTTATTCCGCACATGCATAGTCAAAAAGGACTATTTAATTTCCAAATTTGGAAAGTGTCGGTAGAAGTGATACGAGTCAAATACATCGAAAGTAAATGTTTTAAAGCTGTACAAAATTGTACTGTCATACAATTACCATGACGAGTGCTACTCGTTATTTTCATATTGGACCAGTTTCAAGGACGAGTGGTACTCGTCATTCCGGGTCAAGAGGTTAATTTATTATAATTTTATATTTTGGCTTCTTTTTAATTTCAAACACTTGACATGTCTGTGGTTTTATTAGATAATATTCCAGATATACGTCAACTGCTCATAATGAAACGAGAAAATAAAATCAAGTCTAACAGTCAATTTTTTTCAAGTCCAGAAGGCGATTTAATTGCGTGTATGTTACCGTTAAAGTATAAAATCCGTTATTTCATAGAATACCTAGTTATTCCATGAAATAACTGATCGTGTCCGTTAAAGTGTAAAACTCTCTTGTATTTCATGGTTTAACTAGTTATTTCATAGAATAACGATCTGCAGCCCGTTAAAGGGTAAAATAAATTAAATTAATGTCGGATAAATCTCATTCTGAAGCCTCTGTGGGGTTTACCGTCCGTATCCCAGTGCCTGAAGTTGACAGAGGAAAAGGTACTGGTCAGGGATTTAAAAAATGTTCGGGTAAAACCCAATGTGTCAACAAAAAATGTTTTTGTTTTAGAAATAATGTTCTTTGTAATTCCAAGTGTCATTATAGTAATCCTTGTTGTAACAAATGATTTTATGGTACATTTCCATAAATACCATTTATACGCTGCATAAATTAGATAAATTGCTTCTTTTTCATTTAAATTGTCTATCATTAGTTTAATTTCATTTTAGATAAATTGTTTATTTTACACTTTAACTGTCTCTCATTAGTTAATTTATAGAATACCTAGTTATTTCATAGAATAACTAGTTAAAGTGTCAAATTAATAACATATTACACACTTTAACGGACACGATCAGTTATTGCATGGAATAACTAGGTATTCTATGAAATAACTGCATTGTATACTTTAACGGTAACATATACAAAAAAACTTATGATAGCTTCATGCATGAACACTTTAATATATAAACTGAAAAAGTCGAGTTATTTACCAATATTCTTGGTTTTTGCATAAAAGAGAAACTTTTTAATACACTCCAATGAAAAATTAGTACAAAATTCTATTTTAGTTTTTTTAATGATTTGCTAATTGAGAAAAACGGATAATTTAACTATTAATGCTAAAGAACATGAGATTTGGAAAAAACTTAACGATTTTCGAAAAAAAGTGCAATATTCTCTAAAAATATAAAAATTGAAGTTTATAAATCAGAAGAATTAACTTTAATATATTTAAAACTGTGTTTACACGTCCAATAATAAAGATAATAAAGACCAATAATAAAGTTTCGTACATTTTTTAAACAAACTGTCAACAAAAAGCACACATTTTGATAACAAAATTAACGTCAATTGCTGCACAGAAAGTTTTAAATGAATTAAAAAATTGCCAGTGGAACAAATTGAAAATAACATCAATAAAACATCTATTTTCTATTATTCTATTTTACTAATTTGACTAAAACGTTTGTTTTCTAATGCCTGTTTTCATGATCGATTAATTCCATGAATCCCACAAAATACTTATATTACACCATTTATGAATCCAAGTAGGCTACCATAGAAAAAGTAAATATTAAAAAAATATTAAATCAGAAATAATTTAAAATAAAAAATTGTGTTCCCTATGAGAAGTTGAAATTTTTTATAACACAATGGTAATTTTACAATATTTTTCGTAAGAGAAATTGGACTTTTAACTTAAAAAATCATGTTTAAATAAACATTTTCACCCACTTTACCCTATTTTATATGTTTATAAAATAATGTATTTACAGTTTCCTTCGATTGAATTTTTTTATCAAATATAATAGTCAAATTTTTTCGCGAAAAAAGAAAACATGTACTTTGTTTACAAAGAGTTTGAATGCTTTAGTCACTATTTCCTAACATATATTGAAATCTATACTGAAAATTACAATTAGTAAACAGCACTCAGAGCTGTCACAATCCTATCTTACAAGCCACTAATATATAGGACACAAGTGCATAAAAATATCAGAACCTTGTGATTGTTTTTTAAATAAATCTTACTATCCTCAATCCAACAACACCAAATATTTTAATCTATGTCCTTTATTTAATTTATTAAATTTAGCAAACATAGTTGTGAAATAAATATTATCTGTTGTCTCATAACCCCCTCCCCCTGTAAACCCTATTTTTTTCAGTAATGATATTTTTCATTATTTGTTAAATTCAAATCGATATGCAACTCCAAAGCTATTTGTGGAAATTGATAGAAATTTCAGGATATTTAAAAAATGTATTACTTAAATTAGTCTTTAATAACAAAATTAAATCTTCTTAAATAATTCAGAATAAATCAGCATATTAAACTACTAATTTTGTGCTTTATGGATAAATTCTACTGAAAAAACAAATAATGAAAAAATAGTTATCACCAACAATAATTTGTATGTAAAAATATCGATCTTTTGTTTTTAGTGAACGATTTTTTTCTAATCTTTTATTAAAAATTTAAACTTTAAAAAAAAAAAATTTAATAAAAATTGTATTTATTAATTTATACCATGCTCTATATTTATATACAGGGTATTTAAGAATTAACTTTGCAACTTTGACACGCTATAAAACCTAAAAGAAATAAGTTAGCTAAGTTATGTTGTTTGTATATGAAATAGCAACACGTGAAGTTTTATTTGTACGCAGTTAACAAAAACTTTTTTTTAAAGTATATTTTTTGCTTATAAATAAAACTTTATGTATTGCTGTAACATGTACAAGCAACATAAATTTCCTACACCCATCATCAGAAAAAGGCTCACTGCGCTGATGGTTTATTGGAAAGTTAGTGGCTTTAGAATGATTCATTTGTGGTTTAGGATAAAACTGCGTACAAATAAAACTTCATGTGTTGCTATTGCATATACAAAAAACATATCTTATCTATCTTATTTCTTTTAGATTTTATTAATGTCAAAGTTGAAAATATAAGACACCTGTATTATGAGTACATTTGTGAAAAAAATATAATCATGTCTTCAAAAAGTTTTTTTTTTAAAATCAAATTTGACCCACACTTCCAGAGTCCATTTTAGGTTTAAGATGACTATGAGATAATATTAATCTTTCGCCCTAAAAATGTCCTATACTTTGACAATGGTCAGATATAAAAATACAAAACTTATCTCAAGTCACAATATGCTATTCGCCAAGGTACAAATTAAATTTCAGGCTTGTGGTTGACAATAAAGCCATGTTACACTTAACTGGTATTGGTACACAATTCTATCTACTTTCGTATACATTGATAAATTCTTATTTACAGCAAAATTAAATACGTCTAACGCAAAGTTGAAGTTATTTATATACCCCATTCCTTACGTTGTTTTATATGACTTTATTAACTTCGTTACATTGTGGTTTTAGGAAATCGTTGCTTGTTTTAAGACTCCGTACGGCGTACGTACCATTTCAGAAGTTGAGCTCTTTATACGGTATCAGGCGGTATATCGTAGGTTGCCATGGCAACGCAGTAAAGACGCGTTTTAGATGGATTCTTAATACCATTAGATGACCGAGTTGGGGTCTGATAAATCTTAGTTTAGGTTTTAGGTCCTATTTAGCTTTGGATACAGGAAAATAGGAAATAACCTCCCAATACCTTGAAGAATGTAAATAAAGGTTTATATGCTACAAACATGCCATGCAGATATTTCTTCGTTTTAATATTGTTTGAATAAGAAGAATGTGAAGAATTCAGGAGAAAAATATAAAACTGTATGTGTTTTTAGGGGGTTTTTTTTGGTTGCTTTGGTCTTTTTTAGTGCAGTAGCTGCTTGTAAATTCCAGAGCAAAATTAACGTTTCACTTACCTAGGCGATGAACTTCGATCATTTGGAACTTGAAGCCCAGCGCTGATCCTTTATTACGAAGATGAGGCTAGAAAAGATAGTTAAAATATTACAAAATACAATGCGTGAAAATTCAAGTTCAAGCATTATTCTATTACAATACAAATACAACGTTAAAACTACGCAATAAAAATACATGACATCTAGACATGTTTCGGGAGATACATCTCCCTTCATCAGCAGAAATGAAAAGTCTGTGTGCACAATAAAATGCTAATCCATTTTATTGTACACACTAACTTTTCATTTCTGCTGATGAAGGGAGATGTATTATGCACAACTTGGTATCGAACCGAGGAACTTCGGCTTGCTACGCCGATACTCTGCCGGTCAGGCTAATGTGACCACTCTCGCCTAAGCGGGAGTATCGGGTAGAAGAAGTGAACCCCACAGTACCCCCCCCCCCCTCTCAGTGAGTCGGACGGAGGAACGAATGATTGAGATGCCCGTGAAGTGTTATCACGTGGGTAGTAGTTCCGTAAAGCGTTATCACGTGGGCAGTAGTTGATACCGTGAAGTGTTATCACGTGGCAGGGGTTGATGCCGATGTAGTGTCACAAGTGCTTGTTCGAAGGTTACGTTGATCTGCAGTCTGGAAGTCACCAATTGTTACGCTAAGGCTACTACTGCTGCATTATGCACTACTTGGCTACGCTCGGTATCGAACCGAGGAACTTCGGCTTGCTACGCCGATACTCTGCCGGTCAGGCTAGAGTGAGCACTCTCGCCTAAGCTGGAGTATCGTGTAGAAGAAGTGAACCCCACACAATCGAGTATAAAAAATAAAATGTGGTTCAGTTGTTGTGGTACCCAGTATACACAATTAAAAATGCGTTCTTATATTTAACGGAACTTTGTCATTTTTGACGAAACAGACGCCAGATGTATGCTCTGATCAAATATTTCGTCAAACTGTTGAAATTCATTTTGTCGTTTTTTAAACGAAATTTATTTCGTCAAAAATAAGGGTGATTTTAAATAATATTATAATTCAATATCGACGAGATGAGCCGCGGTCCTTTCATCCCCGAATCCAACGCTCTATTCACTCGGCCAAGAAGACGACTGAATTTCGAAAATATAAGTATAAGAACCAAACATGAGCTGATGGCCAAAAAAAAAGCCTAAAATTGAATCTGAGTAAATGACTTTCGATCAAAATTTGAGGATTCTTGTTTTGGGATTCAATGACGAAACGATTGTCAAATATACCGAAAGTAGCCTTGAGGAGCGCAGAATCCTCAAAAATGATTGTATGCACTCTCAAAAGTAACACTAACATAAAACCTTTTTTATTATTAAAATATCTACAAAACAATGCAAAATTATCACATGGAAAAGTTACTTAAATCTTCCTAGAGATGCGGTTAACAATGAACCCTAACATGATGTTAAGCATTGAATGTCGAATGTTATACTTCTAAAAGTAGTACATTTCGAATCATGCAATTCAAAAATATTGAGATTCTTTGAGAAAAAGAAATCGATGTTTTTTTTCATTACATAAGACCTACACCCCTCCCCCTAACATTGGAAGAATAGGAAAAAAGGGTCTTCTGTAGCAACATAGTTGAAAACTTTTGACAAAGATGTGATTGATGGCGATTCTTCCATCGCTCAGCTCTTGGCAAGCCGCTGAAACTTCCAAACAAGTTTCAAGACTTAACTCAAAAATCGCAGTGACAGATTCTTGGTGCAAATTTAACGTCTTCATATTTAAAAACGGCCTTTTAGGAACTTCCACGATACAGAGATTATAGAGGTTACCAGTAAAAAAAACATGTGTCACATCCCTTCTTTTATATAAAAAATTATAAACAAATGTAAAAAAAAATTAACTTATAGTTTTTTTTAAATAAATTATTATTTTCAAAATATTGGTGATGTGATAATATGATTCTCCCCTCTTATCTACAACTGTTAAAAAGGCGACATAAATTGATAATCTAAATATACTTCTTTACTTGTGTTTTAAGTGAAGTAAAGAAGGTATGAAAAAAATATTTCCTTTTATTTTTAATCGAACGACACCAAAATTGTAATTCTACGTAAAGTGCTACTGATTTAAGTAAATATCAAGTTTTGGTACAAAATTGCCTGATACCTAACTTTGAACTCATTTTTCTCAATGATGACTTTTTTCATGTTCAATCAAGTTTAAATTGATATAAATTCAGATCTATTTGAATAAACTGCTCCAAATTTGCTACACAGTATTTTCAAACATATTACTTTAATTGTCTTGAGGTATTAGTATTATATAGATTATATTTTTGGTAATTTTTTTTAAAAAATAGTTTGACCAGTGAAATTAGTGATTGTTTTCAATTATTTTTCACAACAATTTTTTTTGAAATTAACAAAAATCTATCAAGACAGTTTGTGAAACACATTTTTTTGTTTATAAAAATGCAAAATTATGGCTTTTAACTAATTATTTTCTTGACTTATCAAAAATAAGGCCGCTTTTTTTGTAAATTTTTAATTTTATAAAACTATTTTTTAATATTTTTATATTTTTGAACATGTGATTACGTTAACATGCTTTGCACATGTATGGGTAAAAATAATGATATAATCTGAAACATTACAGAAAAAAGTAAAATATGTCCTATACACCTTTAATATCACAAAAAATACCCTATACTCTCAAATATAATAATATTCCTCAATTTTACAGTATACAAAAGTAAATCTAAAAAAATCTCTTTTGCATAACGCTTTAAAGAAAAAAAAATGTCTGATAAATAATTATATAACATACGAAATTCTAACATCATATATACTTAAATAAAATTTGCATTAAAATTAGAAATTATATGATCCCTCTAGTTGCAAAAGCAGATGCATCCATTTTCATAAAGAGTACAGGAGACGCCAGAAACGATCGACAACCACATACTCTTTTTATCTAACCCCATGACTTTTAATGCCTTTTTAGACTACATTCAGCCACTTTTTGTCAATACCGCTTTGCAATGTGATGTAGTGCATTGAGAATTTGTGAAATATACTTTTTTTTTTATATTTTGCGAAAAAATGCGAATTTATCTAGATTTGAAACTAGGCAGCTCATATTTACTTAACCCTTTTAGTCCCAGTGATGCCAATCGGAACCATAACATATAAGATTTCAATTGCGCTAACAAAAATTTGGCATTGACTGGGTTAAAAATTATTAGTTTATATAAACATCATTCTCATCTGTCACACACATTTGATATAAAGTAGATGCAACCCCCAAAACTAACGATTTTTTTATGTTGACAACGGACATCACATAAAATTTTATATTATTCTATGCTTGCGAACAAAACGCTATGTAAACATAACCATAAAGACTTATTTGAACTTGTCCTATTGATATTTTTATTACCAAGAAATTTTAAAAGCTTCATTTAAAAAATTCATTTAAGGAAATAATTTAATATACAGCGGAAAGTGTTTTCTTTTAAAATCACATCAAATCATCTTTTAATTGAAATTAAAATGAGGGAAAAGCGATATTCAATACACAGTTTCATTTTAGTTATAACATTTGTCCATCGTACTGTTTATGAAAATATACGATATCTACCTAATATGCATATTAAAAATGCAAGAGATAAAATGCTTCTCTACAGAATTATTTGTGAACTATTGTTATATTGCTAAACACACAATAATTAAATAAATAATACAAATTTATAAAGTAAAGTTATTTAATAATAATTATCACACCAATCACCCTTAAGGCCGAGGTTCAATGGGATGTATTCAGAAGGTTTATATATTCACATTTATAGTGCCTATATCTAAAATTATGCGTCTCAATTATTGCATTTGGAAAATGCAATACATGCCGAAGGTTTTGGTCTTAACTATTAATTAATTTTTTAATTTTAAGAAAAAAAATTAAATTAGATATTAAAAATTAATAACGTAACATTCAACCCCACCTTCATTTATATTACGACTTTTGGGGTGGCAACCTTCCCATCACCCCACCTTCCAGAGAGTATTAATATTTTATTACGTTTTCCACTTTTGACAACTTTTAATGCTTCTTTCTATTATGTGCATCAAATTGCCGCTTCAGAATATTATAAATATATTGAATAATAATATTGTTTTTTAAAAGGCATGCTTTAATAGCTAATAATATATTAGTTTATATTTTAATCATTGTTTTTTCACTATATTATTATAGGAATTATTATTCATAAAAATAATTGTGAGACATTTTAAAGGAATTACGGAAGAATGCGCTTTTAAAAAAATATTAACAACCAATCAAGGAATACTTTTATGATAGTAAATTTTATGAAATATGTGTTACAAATATTTGGATTATTACAAACTTTTTTGTTATCATTCTTTGCGAACCCAGCAAACTTCAATATAGCGCCCTCTATAAAACTATGAAAGCGCATCTGAATTTCCGCCTACAGATGGCAGCATAAAGCTAGGTTTAAAAAATGGTAGCTTTAAACGAAAGATTTCTTTAAAAGTGCACACTTCTTTAAAGTACTTGAAACTTAAGTTGTACTTTGACAAAACTGCATTAAATCAACATACATATTTAAATATAATTTAAAACATTTTAACAAAAATGATTGAAAATATATTTTAGGAATAATCGTAAAATTAAAAAAATAAAATAATTTTTTTTAATTTAATAAGAAATTTTAACGTATTATTTGAAAAATTAGTCTGCATTTTCCTGCATTTGTAAAATCGGTTTATTCAATTTTGCTCTGTTATATGTCAAACTCGAGCTAATTTGTAATACTTGGCGAAAGCAGCGCCCTCTTTTAAGTTTGTCCAAGTTTCAAAGTTCCTTGTATAGATGGCAGCATGACTGCTGAATGAAATGATATCTGCCTTTTTCTTAAAATAAGTTCTTCAATAGAAATAAATGGGGTTAAAATACTGTAAAAAAGTTTTTACTGCACACAAATATTTGTTTTCCTTTCACAAAATATATTTTCTCTTTTGTTGATTCATACATCATAATCATTCAACGGATATGTTTGTAAAAAATGAAAAACGAAAATTTACAATCTTGGTAAATATATAAATTTGTTATAAAATCTTATGTACAAAAGGAAGTGAACATTCGAATTTTAGCGTTGATAAATGAAATGAAGTGTTGTTGAATGAAATGAAGTGAAGTGGAAAAAAGTGAAAATAAATGAACGAACAAATCTTGTTATTATTCATCTTTAAAAACATAATTTATGGTATGGCACGAGACAAAAGTTATACTTAAGTTATATAAATGACATTGCAATTAAAAATTTACAGTTAAAGAAACCAAATGTAATTCAATTACAACCTGTAATTTACCTGTAATTACCTAATAATGACCTAACATTAAAAAAATAATTTTATTTTGTATATTAAAACTATTCTAAAATTATCTAATTAATTCTCAAATATAGTTAGTTTGTCTTTAATATTTTTCATATTTCTTACTAATTAAGATGTTAAAACTTGCGACAGAAACTTAATTGACATCATCACTGTCTCAAAATTACTAAAACAATCGATCAGAAAGGGAAAAAGGGGTTCTTCAATCAAATAGACATGCATTACTTTTTAAGTAAATTTCTCTTCAAATGTACCATTATTATTATGCATTATTCATCATTATTATGTTTTATGCGTGCTTGTTATATACTTTTCTTTTTTTTTAATTATCTTTTATACTAAATCTCATAAATATTCAGCCATTTTATAATACTAAATAAAACAATTTTCCACTAAATTTTCTGTATAATTTAATCGTGTTAAATATTTTTATACTAATTTTCGCAAAATATTTTCAGTGTTCTATAACTATTAGAAACCATTGTATTGTATCTTGAACTAATATAGCTGTCATGTAAAGCAATCAAAAACGAAGATCACATGTTTTCTAAATTTGTTTAAAAATATTTTCTAAAGCAGCATTCACGATTAAACACTGAGACCCACCGAATTACACCAATTCGTATTATTAAAATGTACACCTTATATAACTAGTACAAAACAACTCTACCAATAAATATATCTTTGCGCCTACCAATTGAAGACGTGGGTGTAAGAACCAGACAACTCCAGTTTTTAATTGTTTCAGGAATGACAAAAAACTCTGTACGTGTTTAGCATGGTATATAAAAGTACATCACATTTTCATTTGTATCTCTATAACCGTCACTTAAAACTGTCTGGTTCTTGCACCAATCGTAAGTGAAAAAAGTGTAAATCAGAAACAAGTGGAGTTGTCTGGTATTTGCACCCACGACTTCAATTATTCTGAACAATCAATTCTTCTAAAAAATCAATTATTCTGAACAATCAATTCTTCAAAAAAATCAATTATTCTGAACAATCAATTCTTCTAAAAAATCAATTATTCTGAACAATCAATTCTTCAAAAAAATCAATTATTCTGAACAATCAATTCTTCTAAAAAATCAATTATTCTGAACAATCAATTCTTCAAAAAAATCAATTATTCTGAACAATCAATTCTTCTAAAAAATCAATTATTCTGAACAATCAATTCTTCAAAAAAATCAATTATTCTGAACAATCAATTCTTCTAAAAAATCAATTATTCTGAACAATCAATTCTTCTAAAAAATCAATTATTCTGAACAATCAATTCTTCTAAAAAATCAATTAATTCTTCAAAAAAATCAATTATTCTGAACAATCAATTATTCTGAACAATCAATTCTTCTAAAAATTCAATTATTCTGAACAATCAATTCTTCTAAAAAATCAATTATTCTGAACAATCAATTCTTCTAAAAAATCAATTATTCTGAACAATCAATTCTTCTAAAAAATCAATTATTCTGAACAATCAATTCTTCTAAAAAATCAATTATTCTGAACAATCAATTCTTCAAAAAAATCAATTATTCTGAACAATCATTTCTTATAAAAAATCAATTATTCTGAACAATCAATTCTTCAAAAAAAATCAATTATTCTGAACAATCAATTCTTCTAAAAAATCAATTATTCTGAACAATCAATTATTCTGAACAATCAATTATTCGAAAAAATCAATTATTCTGAACAATCAATTCTTCTAAAAAAATCAATTATTCTGAACCATCAATTCTTCTAAAAAATCAATTATTCTGAACAATCAATTTAATTTAATATTTAATCGAAGCACGTTGAATAATTGTTAAAGAGCTGTTTGTATTTTCAAAAGATTCTCTTCTATTTCAAATTATCTCCAATAGATGGAGCTGGCATTTCTTTACAGTTATTTGTTGTAGGGAGTTAGTACTAGTTATGGAATTTTGTTTGGGCTACTTTTTAAAATTACATGAGAACTTAGCTTGTGATTCCTGTCCAATCTAGTAATTTGCAATTCACTTACTTTTCTACAAAAAAAATGTAAAAAGTTTTACAATCGAAATGACTTAAATCAGATTTTGAAAGGAAATATCTTTTTTGTTACACTCAAAAATAAACATTAGTTTCATTAAAATTCCCAAATTCCGAGTTTAGATTAAATCCCTTGTCGGCTAAGTCCAGGGTGCTTTTTTCAGGTAATAAAATGAAATCCAAGGTACATATAATCTATAAAAATAATGCACAGATTTAAATAATATAATAATTATTTAAATATAATATGAAATGTAATTAAAAGAATTATTGTGTAAGATAAAATTTATAGTACACAATATTCAGTATAATCATTAGTATTTTCCTTTTTACGAAAATTTATCATTCTCCGGTGTTTGGTGCTTCAAGCAGCAGATTTTGTCAAGCAGCTGCTCAATTTCAGTTATTGTGCCTTAATTATTTAAGAACAATCAATTAAAAAACTAATGTTTGATTTTCATTAATTTAAAATTTCTTTTTTAAATTGAATGGCGGGCACAATTTAAATCGATACTTTGAACAATAGCCTTATTCTACAAAGGTGCACTCTTATTCAAGAAGGAAATTACATAATGAACTAGGTTTCAGTATATGAGTAAATTATATATTATAAAATTTTTTATTGAAATCTGTTGAAAATAGTTTTTGATAGATAGGAGGGAGAGGGGGGGGGAGGGTGCACAATAATAAATATTCAAAAATTTAAGTCAACAATTTCAAACATAAAAATAATTAATTAAATAGTAATTTATCAGTTTTTGAGTTTTGCTGCAAAATGCATATTTTATTTTGCTATTACTATTGAGTATAGTTATTGCATAAAATAAAAAAGTGTTTTTATCCCATATTTCAAAAGTGGCATGTTATTTTAACATTGACTATTTGTTCTTAATTGGGTTCGGCTTCTTTTAGTTTATAATATGGAATCTTCTAACACAAGAAATGTACACATACATTTAAAAAATAAGAAACATAAGAGCCATTACGTTCGAAGTTACTTGCTATTTGAAATAAAAAAAAAGTATATGAAAAGCTACGTCTAGTCTAGGTAATTTACTTTGCATGTGTGAGTTTTAACCTAATCTTCATACTCTTTATTAAAAAATGTGAACGGTTTCTTTATTTTAGTGCCTGTGTTTTTGTCTAAACATTACACTTTTTAAACCATTATTAAAAAATTTCGAGATTTTTAGTAGGTAGCAAAAGATTAGTGTTCGCCTTTGCCTAAAAAAGAGCTAGGTAACAAAATGTAAATTTTACTTACCTTAAAAAAATTATTATTATTTTCTTACTTGAGTTTTAGGAACCATTCCGAAAAATAATACATTGCGGAGGTGTTCCAGTTTTAATTTAATATACTTGTCTTTGAACTTCTCTTGTTTAATGTAAGTATGCAAATTTTCCTTGAAATATAATTTCCCCATTAACGAATAATGAAAAATAGGTAACATATTTTTACTGTATAGTAAGAATTCAATGTATTTATTAATGTTAATTTTAAACACTGTTTGGAACAATATATAAAATTGTTTTAAAAGGAATTGTTTGCAATAACAACTTTACATTTTCTATCTCAGACATTTCAATAAAATTAAAGATTTTCTATATTAGTTAACCCATAAAAATTCGTTTAAAAACTATTTTCGTTAAATGTTTGCCATATTTTTTAACCCAATGACATTCAAGAGCTTTTTGGAATTACAAAGTTTGCTTGGAGGTTTATATAATTTTTATTGTACATGCCCAGCAAAAAATGTCAGCATAAAACCTTCATCAAAATTTTGAAATTGAAGGTTTTATGCAGGAAAACTGCAGTTTTTTTGAAGATCTATAAAATTAAAGGTTTTTGTTTCAATGTCCTTCATAAAAACCTGCAAAAAACCTTCAATTTTTAATAATGAATGGAAAATGCAGATATTTTAAAGGTTTTATGCAGGAATATTAAAAACTTAAAAAAAACTGCATTTTTTTTTATTTCAATATCCTTTATAAAACCTTCAAAAAACCTTAAATTTTAACAATTTTGATAAAGGTTTCATGCTGACTTTTTTAATCAACATTTCAATTCATTGTAAATGTATAGTTTTTATACTAATCTTTAAAGAATTATATTTAAAAAAAATATTCAAAATTTTATTATTTTTGTGAATTTAAAAATTGGGTGAATTGTGGGGGAAATGTGGATTAACCCATTTTTTTAAATTAAACCCATGACGCTCATTGACGTGATATCACGTCCATGAGCGTCATGGGTTTTAAAAAAAATACTTAACTCCAAAATTACTTGAAAAACACAATTTAAGTTATTTGAAAGTACAGTAGCGCTATTTAAATAATTATAAACAATTCCCGAATACAAACTGAAGTATTTAAAACGTATACATAGAAAATGTCATCCAATTGTAACAACTAGTTTCTAAATTATATTAATTTATCATATTATTAGAAAATTATTAGATTTCAAATCTTCTGTAAAAACTTATCACAAAAAAAGGGTTCTAAAGGTTGAAAATAACATTATAGAAGCGCAGATGAAGTGTTATTAAAACCTTGTTATTGAAAGTTCTTATATTGGTAGAGCTACCCAATTCTATTCTATCACAATTTTCTATTTTACATTTAAATGAAGAAATGAAGAGAAGAGAGAGAGAGAGAGAGATTTGAATGAAGAGAAAAATATTGAGTTATTTTTTTCGAGGTTCTGAGTTGCGGTCTTTTTTATTATGCATACAAAATGATAATTATTAATTATATAGAGTTTATTTCCATTATTCGTGAGTTAACTCTCTAAAATGTTATGAACTCCTTAAAAAACACTATCGGTTTCGTTTATCGCAAGTTATTAGATTTAATATTTCAACTTAAGTGTCATTTTTTGATAAACTAAAAGTAACCTAACATCTATAATATTTATGTTAATTACTACGAATGTCAGTATGCTCACAAAAATTTTCAACATTTTTTAAACAGAATATAATAATAACATAATACCGGAAAGATGGAACTTAGCTCACTGCATATTTTTAAAACTTTGAATAATGTAATGTGAATAATTAGTATCGCAGTGAAACGATCTTAAATGTAGTTTGGTCAGTTGTGCAGTTTGATAGATGTAGCTTGGAGGGAGCACCTTATATTCAATTCTGTTTTATTTTCTCGATCCAAAATCATTAGTCTGTTTTCGAGTCGAAAATCCTTTTTATATTCTGCGATCAAAAGTCGGAACTTACAACATGCCATCAGTCAGTAGCCTCGAGTTACATCGTTAACACGAAAAGTATAAATATCCCAAATAAATAAAAACGGCGAAAAAAATTGTTCATTTACCATAATATTTTGTTTTACTTTTAAAATATCCTAATAATATTTTAAAATATGCTAAAAATATTTTAAAATATCCTAAAAATATTTAAAAATATCCTAAAAATATTAAAAATACTCTAAAAATATTTTGAAATGTCCTAATATATTTGTTTAATATCCAAAAATATTTTTAAATAGCCAAATATTATTTTTAAAAACCTCTTAATAATATTTTAAAATGTCCTAATATTATTTTAAAATATCCTAATAATATTTTAAAATGTTCTAATAATATTTTAAATTATTATAGTATTTTTTTAGATATCTTAATAATATTTTAAAATATCCTAATAATATTTCAAAATAGCCTAATAATATTTCAAAATACCTTAATAATATTTCAAAATATCCTAGTAATACTTTTAAATATTCTAATATTTTTAAATATCCTAATAATAATTTAAAATATGCGAAAAACATTTAAAAATATCCTAACAATATTTTGGAATGTCCTAATATATTTTTTAAATATCCAAAAATATTTAAAAATAGCCTATTATTTAAAATATCCAAAAATATTTTAAAATATCCTAATAATATTTTTAATTATTTTAATAATATTTTAAAATATCCTAATAATTTTTTTAAACATCCTAATAATATATTAAAATGTCATAATAATATTTTAAAATGTCCTACTAATATTTCAAAATATTCTAGCAATACTTTTAAATATTCTACTATTTTTATATATTCTAATAATAATTTTAAATATTCGAATAATATTTTAAAATATCCGAAAAATATTTTAAATTATTCCTATAATATTTTAAAATATCCGGAAAATATTTTAAATTATTCTAAAAATATTTTAAAATATCCGGAAAATATTTACGAACGGCAATATTAATACTGTTTAGTGATAACAGAAATGCAACTGCTTTGGTCCTCGCATTTTCATATCAATATCTTTTGGCCTGTAAGATTACATATCATTCGTCCAATTTTTCTACTTCAGTGACTATCGTCCAATTTCCTAACAGCTGCTTTTGTCATTTTGAATGTCTTTCTCGCACAATATATGCCGTCGTTTTGAACGATATCGAAACCCGTCGATAAATTTTGTACAATTGCCCTTCCTAGAAAGTACGAAATAACTTCTCTAGAACTTTTATTGAAGATCCAGGGGATATCATTCGCCCCATCAAAGACTACTTCTCTTTGCCTTGATCCATCGTTATCGAAAATTCATCTATACAAGTTGCAATGATATCCCAATGGTATTTTATTTGTAAATAAGCTTCACAACTGTGCACTTTATTGATGGATAAGCACCTCTTTTTGCATCTTTCGCTATTTTTATGCATAATGATGTCACCGTATGAGATTTTTATTAATAGAAGCTACTTAATTGGGAATCTATATATGTAAGAAGCGTATTTTTTTCTTTCTTTATAAAGCATTGGTTTAAAGCGAAAAGGTTATTTGAGTTTCCGTCATATGTATTTTCTGTATTTTATTAAATTTATTCTGAGGTATATTCTTATTTATATCTTATCTTTTATAACAATAAAAATAAAACATTTTCTGGCGTATATACGTTTGTTAGAGATATACTAGACAGTACGCAGAATTTTTTTTATCCTTGCATAATATGGAATTCATATTAGGATCTATGCTATTTTTTATAATTTAAAAAAGTTGCACAAAAATATCAAAACAGAAGTTTTACTATTTCAATATGCATTGACAACAGCTAGATAGAACACCTTTTTACTTTTCTGCCATATGTTGCCTGAAATCTACATGTAGGTTTTTAAAAGATCGAATGCATATAAATGTGGAACTTATATATACGTTTTAATTTTTTTAATTAAATTAGTTCCGCAATATTTTTAATTTAAAAACAATTTTGTTTTTGGTATTTTTTCATTTTCAGATATATTTTGATTAATACAGAAATCATTGGGAAATTATCTGGAATCTATAAGTCAGTGGTTTCCAACCCGTGGTTTAAAAAAACATTTTAAGTTGTCCATGGAGCCATATTTCAATTAGATACTCTTTCAAAAATAAGTGTTGCGCCTAAATTGTATAATTTTTGAAAATCAAAATTTATTTGTTATATATATATAAAAGAAAATTGTTTTCTTATTTTAACATTTTCATGAGTTTTCTTTAATTATTACAACAATCAACCAGAAATAAGCTCAGTATTTCTAGATCAATCTTTCTTGATAAGACATAACTGGACAAAAACTGTAGACTTGTAATGGTTTCTTGTGTAATGTCAAAAAAATGTTTAAATATTTCTAAATTAAAATTATACTTAACTTAATTAATAAACGAAAATATTTACTTTCAAACAAGAGTATTAAAATGTAACTGGTATGTGAGAAATGTTGATTTGTTTGATATCATTGACTTTTTTTGCACGTACGAGTTTGCACGGACGAGTAAAGCATACTTCCGGGCTCTGAGAGTCTAATAGTAAGGAAACAGCATTTACAGATTCCCCCTTTTTATGTGCTGCTAAACTAATGAAAATTGCTCGTATAGTTCAAAAGCTTATGTGAGTAAACTAGTAACTTAAAATATTGGTAAATAAAGTAATAAAATGGATTTGCAATTTCAATTAGTAGGGATTGATTAAAATAACCTTTCGCTAGAGCAACACAATGACTATTGGCGATATTTCAAGATCTACCATGAAAAAAAACCCAACTTTCAAAATTTTCACACGTCTAACATGACTATATTTGGACCATAATCAGCCTCATCTACGAGGAATCTTTGATTGGAGACAGGGAACGAACTCGCAACCCTCCGATTACCAGCTTTAAAGTCCTACAAACACCAATCACGGGCCCTTCCATTACTAGTTAATTTTCATTTCAACAGAGGAATATATTCTTAATGTTGCATTATTTGTAAGACTTAATAATAAAACAGAATAGTGTGTTCTATAAAAACGTATAATATAAATCAGCTGTTTTCATTAAATTACAAACACCCAATGAGTTTAAGGTAATATATTATAATTCAAGGGCAACGAAGTGGGGTTTTGTATATTTTAATGTACAAAACATGAATAACTCATTTAATTTTCTGATCATGCTAATCGAGATTGCATTTATTCATTTCTTCTATAAAGGTCTCATGTTGAAATAAAATGCTAATGAGAGATACTTGTATAGGCCTTTTAATTATTGGCTTATGCCTTTAACGAGGACCGCATACAAGCGGTTTAAATTACGCCAAATGCGTGGGTATTCAATGATGGTATATAATGTGGAGTTATTCAAAATTATTCATCTGAATTTCAATGAACTTGATTACAAATTTGTCAACAGGGCAATAACATACCGTATACCAAAGGAAACAGATTTCGAGTAAACATTTTGCGAAAGGTGTTATGCAAAAAGGCATTATTTAAGGTTTGAGGTAAATTAGTGCGAAATTAAAATGATTTTAAAATATTGCAGTTTTATTCCGAAATTTTAAAATTCTATGTTCTTTGTCTCTTTATGCTTAGCCCTTTCAGTTCCTAAGCAGTGATCTTACAATATAATAAATATTTTTAACTCAACTTATTTTTGTTACAATTACTACACTGTAAAAAAAGTATTTAAAATCAGTACCTGAACCTACTCGTTATTCATTGAGTACAATTGTATCGTGAATGAGCGATGACGTACTCAAATTTAGGTAATCATACTTTCTCAAAAATGAACAGTGTGATTTAATATTGCTAATCTCAGCTTCTGTTCAAGCGATCTTAACAAAGCGATATAACAGACTTAAAATAATTGTTCAGAAGATGGTTTTCCACATCATTTGATGTCGATTCCTAACATAGAAACTGAGTTATTACAACTTAATTATCTTACTTCCCATTCTTTTGGAACACCTTTTTAACAATTATTCTGATTATAATATCTTGACGTCGGCCTGGTAGTACAAGGGATAAGACACTAGGATCCGATGCCTGAGGAATTGGGTTCGATTCCCGGTAAGTCTTGGTTATAATTGTCAATATTTATTGAAAGTGATTTATGAAGGCAGCCTATGTAAGCAAGCAACTGCCCTCTTTATTCATTGCACTCATTTTTGAGTACATATCTTTTTCAAAAATGAAACTTATGTATTCGGAGTTATAATAAGCATCGAATGTACTCAAAAATTAGTACGTTTTACTTATTTTTGAGTATCTGTTTTTAACAGAGCCTTAACTTGGCAATGCTCTGATTAGCTGTAAGAAATTTACCAAATAGCTAATCAGAGCCTTAACTTGGCTTAATGCTCTGATTAGTTGTAAGAAATTTACCAAATAGCTAATCAGAGCCTTAACTTGGCTTAATGCTCTGATTAGCTGTAAGAAATTTACCAAATAGCTAATCAGAGCCTTAACTTGGCTTAATGCTCTGATTAGCTGTAAGAAATTCACCAAATAGCTAAAAAAGGCCTCGACCCTAAAGGGTAGAACTATCAAATGAATGTATTTAGATATCATTGTTTGCTAAACATGAAGAAATAAGGTAACCGAAAACCAAGTTGAAATGATTTTATTTGGAAACCTTCTTTTAACATAGAATCATAATGGCCTGGTTGACATTGATTATCTCGTAATTAGATTTTTGAAATTTCGAAATATAGTCACAACATAGTTTTATAATATATTTATTATTGTTTATAAATCAAAAAATATTCAATATTTTATTGAAAATGAATTAACATGTGGTTTATAATCGCGTAGCATTTTAAGCAAAAGCTGCTAATGAAGCTTATGATTTATGAGTATAACTAGACAACAAAATGCATTTAATTTTAAAATTTCTGACAATTTTTAAAATTTATTTTATTTCAAACTTTGTCAACAATCGAAATTAGTAAATTGCTTGTAATAGAAAACTTATTTAAAAAGTAACCTAAAACCATGACTGAAATATAGCTATCAATTTATATATTTAAATACTGGGGGTTCTTTATTTTATATGTATTTTCCCAAGATAAAGGAAATGTTTCCTCTTAATGTACCTTATAAATAAAATATACCTGAGAACACTGGATACAATCTATCTGCAAACTAGTAGTTGCCTAAAAATTGTATGCTATGGGACGCAATTATACACACCGAAGGGGGTAAGATGAGATATATCAATATTCATTTTAGATAGCTTAAATAAAAGTTTGCAGTTTAAATAAGCTATTTAAAGCAAATTATGTTCTCAGATATTGAGTTAATTATAATCTCGGAAAATGTAAAGTTTGTGTGTAATGAAATATAAATAAACCCGGAAATTTAAAGTGTTGCTAAAGAACAAAAACCAACAGTTTGAAATAGTTTTGTAGCTTTTTGTTCTTTGGCAACACTTTAAATTTCTGGGTTTATTTATATTTTATTACACACAGACTTTACATTTTCCGCTGTTGAAAAGTGATGTATCTTCCGAAACATGTCCGGATTATACGGACTTTTATTGCGTATTTTAACGTTGTATTCGTATTTTAATATTCTTAACGCAATGTTCTATAAGACGAGTTTTTATCTTAATTATAATCTCACTAACAAAATTTGGTGCTCCATTTATTTTGGTTACGAAATTGCTATATTTAAAAAAAATTCACAGCTTTGTGAATTCGTTTTATATATAGAATGATATAGAATGAAAAGGTAATGAATTTTTTTGAAGTGTCCCAAAACGTACATAGTAGAATAATTTTTATACTTTTAAACATTAATTAGATTAAATGTCATATTTGCTCAAATGCTTTTAAAAAATGCAGCCATCGATAATTATAGAGTGTTTTGTATAATATTGAAGGGATTAGTCGATGTAGGAGGTATGCCACAAAAGAAAAATTTTGAGAAATTTGACATTAAAGTTTTCTTTTCGTTTTTGGTATTTCTTTTCGTATTCACATACCACCTTCACAACACTAGTATCTTTGTTAATTATTAATAATGATTCTACGTTGCTTCTTCCAGTGCCAAAAACCAGGCCAAAACATATTTCCTTCATCTATGATAATAACTCATTATTATTTTTTAAATATTTAACGTAGAATTGGATGAATAAGAGCAATTTTGAATTTCACAGCCTTATTAAGCCTTTCTCTTGAACACTGTAAAAACGCGCTTAAAAATCAGAACTTGAATATATCGTTTTTCTTTGAGTACAATTGCAGCGTAAATGAGCGATGACGTACTCAAATTTAAGCCCCTGTACTAAAAATGATAAGTGTGATTAAATATTGCTAATTTCAGCTTCTGTTCAAGCCATCTTAAGAAAGCGACCTGTCAAACTTAAAATAGGTGTTTAGAAGATGGTTTTCCACATTATTTGATGTTGATTGCTTAAATGGAAACTGAGTTATTACAACTTAATTATCTTACTCCCCATTCTTTTGGTACACCTTTTTAACCTTCGAGCATGGATCCTTCATAGTAGAGAAAATAATGTTATATTCTCGCTAACCTCAAAGTGAGGCCGACATGTATGGCCTCAGGCACGTGGTTAATTACGTCATTCCATTCATAAATTTTCACTGTTACATATTTCCCAATTCATCAGCCAATTGCGAGTACTTTTTAATTCATTATTTTGAGAAGGCGTCACGTGTTCGAGGCTATTCGGTCTAAGATGTTGGTTTCACGATTATGACGTCATATTCGCTCTACTACAGTCCATTCATGCTCGAAGTTTTTAACATTTCTTCTTTTTACAACTTCTTCAAGTCTCCCTGGTAGTACAACGGATAAGGCACTGAACTGCACTGCGGTGCCTGAAGATACGAGTCCGATTTCCGGTAAGCCTTGATAGTAATTTTTCATATATGTTGAAAGTGATTTATGAAAACAACCTATGTAGGCAAGCAACTGCTCTTTTTATAATTCATTTTTACTCATTGTACTCATTTTTGAGTACAAGTCTTTTTCAAAAATGAAACTTGTATTTGGAGCTATGAGAAGCGTCGAATGTACTCCAAAATTAGTACATTTTACTTATATTTAAGTACCTATTTTTAACAGTGTACACTTAAAATTATGAGTAATACCTTAAAAGTCATGTGTCGGCCTGTAATATAAGCCCTCATGGTAAAAATATTTAATTTTTGACTTTAAAGGCAAATTTGTTTTATGCAAACATTCTGTTCACCTCCAATGTATGGGTGAATAGAAACGCATACCAGTTTTTCATTATTTTTCGATTCTGACTCTTGTTGAGTGATTAGAAGGTAATCATTGTCTTATTAAAAAACCTTTTAACATTTCTAAAAAAATCTTTAAAAAAAAAACTTAAAACACCATTACAAAATTTTGTTTTAAGAAAAAAGGAAAAATAGCAATAACCAAATTGTTTTCTTTTAATTTTAACTTTAGAAAGAATTGCATTCTGAAATAGGAGCCATTTAAAATAATAAACAATCAATCAAAAATAAAATTAAAAAATACAACTAGTCTTAGAAAAATAATAGATGACTTTGCTAAATCACAAGAATGTAATATCTAGATACATTTTAAGGGAAAACTAGCTTGTTATAATTAAATTTAAATAATGCAAAATCGATGCCACCCATATTCAAATTAATTTATATCGATAGTGATCACAGATTCAAAAGGGGATACCTACTATTTCTGTAGTCTCGAATTACTCTCTATTTTTTCCTCATGGGTGTAGGGTTAAGCTTAAATGAGTGAGATACGTGATTGATTGACTTCCTTTTTTTTTGCCACTCATTTTCACCCTCATTACCCCGCTCTTTTTATTTTTGTTCTTCTGAGTCCTTTTTTTTGCCATTTATGCAAAGTGTAGAATGTTGTTGTTTTTGCTTCTACTAAGTGAAATGAGAAGCCAAACAAAAACCCTTCTTTGAGAACTTTTATTTAAGGTGTCTTATTTGTGGGTAATTAGAAAAAACTGCAAAATTAAAGTATCGCTATCATTATTATTACTAGTATGCCCATGCTGAAATTACCCTCTCAACACACACCCATTTATTAGAGCCAAAAAAATAATAGAAAGTTTAACGGTCTGTTCATAGATGGCAGATTTATCAAACGCTTGTTTAAAAAAAACGATAAAATGAATTTTTTAATTGCATTCTTTTAAAAAATCGTTGATAATTATGAGATAAAAGTACGATTCATTACTAGTCCATGAAATTCTCATTCTTTTGATATCTTATGTGTTAAGATTCGTTGCGTCTCAGGGGCATAAAAGGGATCTTTATTACAGAAATATATATTATTATTGACTTTTTTGTAAAAATCAAGAATTGTTTTTGTAAAATATGTAAATATTCCGATTACTGAATAAAAATTATCCACTTAATTTCCACATAATTGGATATAATGTTGAGTGGTTATGTCCCCTTCCGCTTTGTTTAGTCAGCCAAATTTTACATATTATAATGTCATTGACGGTCACTCACATGGTACCACGTTCAATGGTCACCAGTTTTTAAATGCATTAAAATACTAAAATTTTTATCAAATCTATTTCGATGAGACAATAAGGGATTTTGTATATTAAACAGCTTGTTTTTAATTATTATTTTTTAAATCTGAACTACTTACTTTGCGTTTTAGCTGGGTTTAAGGGAAAAAAATAATCTGTTGAAATTAAATAAGCATAAAATTGGAAATCAGTTATATCCATACAATAAAGTTTAAATTGTGTTTTTAATAATAGTTTTTGTAATTTTTTAAAAACATGGTTATTTTTATGCAGATATCTTTTAAAAAATACAACAGCTAATTATAATGGGGGGAAGTATTATGGCAGAGTATTTTTATGAACAAAGAAAATAGATACTTTTATGCGAAAAAAAATACTTTTTAACAGCACTAAACATGGCATTTCATGGCATGGGTTACAGAGATTTGATTTTGGAACAAAGAGATTCCGTGCCTCACACACATTTGAGAAATCAGTTAAATCATTCATCCAGTTTAAGAACCAGTTGTATACAGAAACTAAAATATAAATTATAATTTAAAATATAAATTATAATTTAAAATATAAATTATAATTTAAAATATAAATTATAATTTAAAATATAAATTATAATTTAAAATATAAATTATAATTTAAAATATAAATTATAATTTAAAATATAAATTATAATTTAAAATATAAATTATAATTTAAAATATAAATTATAATTTAAAATATAAATTATAATTTAAAATATAAATTATAATTTAAAATATAAATTATAATTTAAAATATAAATTATAATTTAAAATATAAATTATAATTTAAAATATAAATTATAATTTAAAATATAAATTATAATTTAAAATATAAATTATAATTTAAAATATAAATTATAATTTAAAATATAAATTATAATTTAAAATATAAATTATAATTTAAAATATAAATTATAATTTAAAATATAAATTATAATTTAAAATATAAATTATAATTTAAAATATAAATTATAATTTAAAATATAAATTATAATTTAAAATATAAATTATAATTTAAAATATAAATTATAATTTAAAATATAAATTATAATTTAAAATATAAATTATAATTTAAAATATAAATTATAATTTAAAATATAAATTATAATTTAAAATATAAATTATAATTTAAAATATAAATTATAATTTAAAATATAAATTATAATTTAAAATATAAATTATAATTTAAAATATAAATTATAATTTAAAATATAAATTATAATTTAAAATATAAATTATAATTTAAAATATAAATTATAATTTAAAATATAAATTATAATTTAAAATATAAATTATAATTTAAAATATAAATTATAATTTAAAATATAAATTATAATTTAAAATATAAATTATAATTCTGATTTGAAAAATTTAAAAATTTAGGAATAAACTTTTTTTCTCATATTTCGAAAACAAAGTGTAATTTTTATAACAATAGTTCATTTTAGACAGTCTTTTTTGATTTCTGACTTTTCAAATGTAAAATCAAATTAGCACACAGCTAGTTTTGAATCTTGGCGATTTAAATTCGATATTAGTAGCCATATGATCTGGGGAATAATTGGGTCGAATAATGTTAAAAAGTGTGGACTTCATAAAAGATATAATATTAGAACTTCATAAAAGATATAATATTAGAACTTCATAAAGATATAATATTAGAACTTCATAAAAGATATAATATTAAAACTTCATAAAAGATATAATATTAGAACTTCATAAAGATATAATATTAGAACTTCATAAAAGATATAATATTAGAACTTCATAAAAGATAAAGATAGTTCGGACTTCATATTGATATTTTGGCAAAAAGTTAATGTGGCTATGTCGGTGCATGATCAGAGAAATTTTTCAATTTTTTTTTTTATTTTATGATAATTCATAAAAAAATGCCTTGAGTCTTATTTATTAATGACAATCAATTTTATTTACCATTAGTCTGTGGTAGAAAAAGTAAGAAACGAAAGCATTGAAGGGGTGAGTGTAAGAACCAAACAGCTCCACTTTCTAAAATTGTTCAGGAGGACGTTTTTTAAACCCTATTAAATTTGGGTAAAACATTAAAACTACCTTCCTCTATCACAAACCGGTTTTACTTGTTCAACTTTATGGCAGTTTTTTTTATTGAAAAACAAAATGGAGCCGTTTGGTTTTTTACACCTAACACTCTAATTCCGTGGCTAGGATTACCAATAAAATCCTTGAAATACTTCTCCAAAATCATCGATACCACTGTTAACTTCAAACAGGAAAAAATATTTGTTTCATATTTAAGAATTGCATAATAAACTACATATAAATATAGTTTATCCCGGAATTACATCCCATTAATGGAATTTCAGTGATTGTGCAACACCTTTTAGTTGGCTCAACAAGCAATACACTTTCAATAAACGAGTTTGGTAAACGACTGGCTCATGCAACATGAAACACAATCAAACAAGCGACCAACCGTTGAACTAATTCGGTGCAAAAACAAAACTACTGAAGCTGTATGTTTATTAAAACGTATGAGGCAACAATACAGATCATTTCCCTTTATATCTCTATAGCCATTATTTACAGCTGTCTGGTTCTTGCACCAATCAATAAAGGATTTCTTTCTTTATACACTGTAAAAAAAGGTGCTTAAAATGAGTACCTGAACATACTAGTTTTTCTTTGAGTAGAATTGCATCGTAAATGAGCGATGACGTACTCAAATTAAAGTAACGTACTTTCTCAAAAATGAGCAGTGTTATTTAATATTGCTAATCTCAGCATCTGTCTCAGCCATCTTAATAAAGCAACCTGACAATCTTAAAATATTTGTGCAGAAGATGGTTTTCCATGTTATTTGATGTCGATTGTTGATATGGAAACTGAGTTATTACAACTCAATTATCTTACTTCCCATTTTTTTGGCAAACCTTCTTAACATTTCTTTTTTTTATAACTTATTTCCGTCGCTTGGTAGTGCGACTGATAAGGAACTGGGCTGCTGTGTCTGAGCATCTTTGTTCGATTCCCGGTAAGTCTTGGTTTTAATTGTTCATATTTATGGAAAGTGATTTATGAAAGAAGCCTATGTAGGCAAGCAACCGCTCTTTTTACTCATTTTTGAGTACATGTATTTTTCAAAAATGAAGCTTATGTATTCGGAGCTGTGATAAGCGCCGAATGTAATCGAAATTGAGTATATTTTACTTATTTCTGAGTACTTATTATTAACAGTGTAGGAATAAGGGAAAAAATGTAAATCAGAAAAAAAGTGGAGCTGTCTTTTTCTTCCACCTCTTTTTTTTTATCACCTTGCATGGTATCGATTCTTATGATTTTGACTTTTATGGGCTTTAAAGACATATTTTGTATATGTGAAAACCTCGTATGAGCGCAAAACCCTTCCCGTTTCAGCAGTAAAAGCAGCCGAGTTACGAACTCCGTCGCTCGCGGCAAGCGATGCTTTCTCTCCGGCATTCCCGAAGAAAGATTCACCGTCCGCCGCGCTGGGAACATAGCGATGTTGTTCGATGGCTCATTAGAGAACCATTCCAGAAGGATGCATTTTTTTTATTTCCTCTGTGCTTTTGGGGGAATATGTACCATTATAATGACATTTGATTACTTTTTTTAATATTAATCATATTTTACAATGTTCTGTTTTTATCACGCTAATCAACAAAATCTCTCAACGAAATATTTTTTTAGCATCAAAAGTAGCTCGTTATATACCATCTTTAGTTTCACCTAATTTAGTTCAAATCTAGACAAATGTGGGACAAAATCTAAGTTAATAGCTTTAAAGGCTTGCAAAAATAAAATACAAATAGTATTTTATGATATTGTTCTTAGTGTTGTATATCCCAACCAACCATTAAACTTATAATATTTACATTTTCTAAACAACGTTCAATTTTGATAAAACTACAATTAGCCTTTAAGGAGAACACTTGGGATAACAGCAATGTCTTCAAACTTTCACACCTGACCACGACAAACGTGAGTACATTTGATCAGCGACAAATTTAACATACGTTATCCCCCTCTACAATGTGAATCGGGCGCCGTACCAAATGTCACACCTCTCCTCGCAATTTGGGAGGTGCTATTTCTATTTTATAAAAAAAAATAGTTATTAGGATTTATGCAAAAAATTATGTCATTGCTCAGATATGAGCGCTTTGCTCGCATCATGACATTAATAGAAGAAGGAATTCTTACTTTTCTTCTGTGAAAGACTGATGAAAGACAGCAGCACTTCTACTCTGATAAGAGATATTATAACCTTGTCTAACAGATCATATAGATTCTACATACAACAAAAATATCAGTAACCTGAATGAAGTAGGAGAAATCGGTTTACGTATCAATCAATGGCGGATTTTTAAATGCCTAGTATCATTTTTATCTAGGTGAAAATAAATTATAAAACTATTGTAGTCTAATCTCGACAAAAACGATCAAAGTGATACACTCAAACCTGTTATTGTGCGGTGGATAGGGACTGCATAAAAAAAAACGCATAAAAAATCGCACAAAACTTCACAAGTAGCTATAAAAAATAGTTTTCGCAACACAATTAAAAAATATTTTTTATGCGGTGAAAGGGGCCGCATAAAAAAGTCTCACGTAGGAAATAACTCAAAACCTTACGAAATAACTAGGAATTGCTGTTTTAAACGAAATCAAGACACGAGGCTTGACAGTTACTTGGAATCTCGCCAAACCTTTTAGAATCTGATTTAGAAAATACACATGCGAACATTTTTAAATATTTTATTTGCATATGTATTTATTTTGCACATACAAACATCTTCAAAACGTATAACCATTATCGTTCGTAGTCTGACAATATGCGAACTTTCTTGTGGTAAACTGGTTCAAAATCGCTTTCGTCAGTTGAAAATACTACCTCGCACTCGTTTAGAGTTGACTTTTTTTCAGTTACCATGTAGTCAGTGATCAGTTTTTGCGGCGACTGTTATTTCACTAGACGCTTGTATATGTCTCGGTAGCCAGATAATCAATTATGTTCCAATTTGATTGAAATTTTTATATACCACACAAAAAAAAACCGCACAAAAAAATCGCACAAAAAAATCGCACAAATAAAAAATCGCACAAAAAAATACCACACAAAAACAGGTTTGAGTGTATATAAATCGCACAAATAGAATTTAAAATTTTTATTTTCAAAAAAAATTATAAACCCCACTTTATAACGATTTTTTTTTTCTGAAATAAATTAATATATTGAAAAATAAATGAACTCTTAAAATACTTAGGTTATTTTCAGACTTTCTTCTAATGGAATTAATGTTCTTTAGAATACTATATATAGTACTTTTAAACAATCATGTAACTTTATATACCTAAAGTTGCTAAATAAATATTACAGAGTTTATTACACTTTCTTTATCTTTTTATATTCGTCACCTGCCAAAAACAGTGTTAACTGATGCCCTAAAAGTTTGGACGATAATCTGAAAAAATACCATATATTATCTTTAATTTGACCTAGGGAGAAACAACTGCCAAAGACAGTGATACGGCTTAGCTGTTACGAAGATGGCTGAAAGATTAGTAATACTGCATTTCCCAACGATAAATTATACAACAAAAAAAACTAATCTACCGCCTGATTAAAAGTCGAAGGTTAAATGAAAATCTGTAAAATAAACGAGTTCAAACTTATCAGTTTCATAAATATGAATTATATATTTTTTGGTTCTTGGTTGTTTTGAGTATATTTTGTACTAAAGCTATACATAATAGATTATTGACGATGATTTGGGAACTATTCTAAAGCAAAAATCCGGGAAACTAGAATAATTTTTTTTAAAATAATAGAATATTAGTCAGATTTTGAATAGTTATATTTAATTCTTACAGCACGAAAATATAACGATTTATTGGTTTAATTAACGTCTAACTAGAGCTATGCAATGAAGTATTGGCTATGGTTCGAGCAACAAAGAAAAGACGAAGAAAAGTCCATCAAAAATATTCGACTACAAATTTCGGGTTCAATTACACTGTTTTAAAAGTTAAAAATTAGTACACAATGTAAATTTAAAATAAGTTCAGTACAAAAGTAATTTATCATAAAATGAGAGGATAAAATAAGTGTCACCATATATCTTTCTACACAGAAATATTATCAGTTTTCACCTCTTAATAGTTTAAGTACAACCAAATAATCTTGTAATTTTGAACCCGTTAAGAATGCAAGAGCGAACACTGATTTGACATATTCTGTGTAAGATAAAGATCTTACACACCACGATCAACTTAAGGATATTTACGATGTATACCCAGCAAAAACATTTCACCGTAAAACCTTCGTAAAAGTTTGGAAATTAAAGGTTTTATGCAGGAAAACTGCAGTGTTTTTTTTTTGAAGATCTACGAAATTAAAAGTTTTGTTTCAATATCCTTCATAAAAACTGTAACAAACCTTAAAAAATTCCTGCAAAAAAAAAATCAATTTTTTTAATCGTGAAGGGAAAATGCAAATATTTTAAAGATTTTATGCAGGAAAATAAAATGTTTTTAAAAAAAACTACAGTTTTTTTGTATTAATAACCTTTAAAACCTTCAAAACACCTGCAATTGGACAGTTTTGATGAAGATTTAATGCAGACTTTTTATTCTGAGTACAATACCATTACACGAATTTTTATTTGATTTACCTGAATAGCATTTATCATAAGTACAGTATCCTTTTACATTTCTTACACATTTTATAAAATATCGTTGGTACTTTTCAGGAAAAACATTACGAATCAATAACAAAATTATATTCAATAAAACTTTAGATTAGAGTAATCCAAGTTGCATCTATTCCTCCAAATATTTTTTTTATATTTGTCTCAAATCATTAAATAGACGGGGGGAAAACAATAAATGTATAGTTACACTCAATAAAATAACCGGGACTTTTTTTGTTATCTTTAACAAAGATTTTGCTCGTTTACAAAATCTACGACACTATCTAGAATATGCCGAAGTAGATCTGTGCACGCATTCTTCTCACGCGATGTAAATGGTACTACTCGAATAAAGTAGTGTCTTTGAATTTTGCTTCGTTCAAGAAGAATCAGTCCACTTTTGTCCATTAACATGTTGTCTACATTTTGACGGATGAAATACTGTGCACTAATGTAATTTATTTGTAAATCTTTTTATCGAAACAATAAACTATTTCATGTTAGAATGTAAAATGTACACTGTTTTTAAATAAGAAAATCGAATAATCGATTTTTAAAGTTGTTTTAGGCATACAAGAAAAAACAATGATTTGAGATTTTTTTAGACATTATAAACATTGGAGTACTAAATTGCACTAAATATTAATTTCAATTCATACAATAATTGCATTTTTTTATTACTATCCATAAGAAGACTATGTCAAATATTTAAGTATTGTATTGCATGTTAAAATATTCGTAAAAGAATTTGCGTGGGTTACTTCATATACCCGATACTCCCACTTAGGCCTGAGTGATCACTTTAGCCTGACTGATAGAGTATGAGCGTATCATGCAGAAGGTCCTCCGTTCGATACCGAGTGGCAGCCAAAAAGTGTATAGCTCTATATTGGTGACTTCCGAACTGCAGATCAACACACCCTTCGAACAAATCACTTTTGACACCACATCGAGTCAACCACCACAACTTCAACCCCTGCCCACATTATAACACTTCACGGGTATCTCGATCATTCGTTCCTCCATCCGGCTCACTGAGAGGGAGTTACTGCGGGGGTCACTTCATATACCCGATACTCCCACTTGGACGTGAGCGATCGCTTTAGCCTGAACGGTAGAGAACAGGCGTATCATGCAGAAGGTCATCGGTTCGATACCGAGTGACCGAGTGTATAGATCTACAAATTGTTTTAATAAAACTTCTTTATTTTTAAAAACTTTGACACATAAATTAAAATCTCTAAATTAACCTACTATCTGCTTACATGTGATTATTGAAGAGAATACGAACAAATATATATATATATATATATATGTAATGATTATTATTTAGATTTGCAGTCGTTAGTTATTAGATGATAAGTTCCATGATGCAGGTATAAACTAAAGGCCGAAAGATCAAGTTCACAACATTTATTTCTCCGGACTTCACAGGCCGACTTGATAGCTCGAGGTTACATCGTGAATCTGTAGATAATACGGAATACGTTTAGAAGGAGAATGCACCGTGGACGCCTCTGATTGGTTCATCTGGGTATATATATATATATATATATATATATATATATATATATATATATATATATATATATATATATATATATATATATATATATATATATATATATATATATATATATATATATAAAATAGTTTTATAAATGAATAATATATGTTTTCAAAGTTATTGAGAATAAAGTTAATACACAATACATCATT
The DNA here is from genome assembly GCA_963932185.1 of Troglohyphantes excavatus. Taxonomy (NCBI): domain Eukaryota; kingdom Metazoa; phylum Arthropoda; class Arachnida; order Araneae; family Linyphiidae; genus Troglohyphantes; species Troglohyphantes excavatus. Next base: position 29,653,363 of record OZ010676.1, read on the forward strand.
AAAACAAATTTTAAATTACTTAAAACTAAAAGTAAACTGAAAATTATTTTTATGCGTCTACAAACATTTCAGTTTCAGTATTAAAATAAATAGCGTCTCATATTAAATCAATATAAAATTTTAACAGTAACTCGTAGATTTTAAAAGATATAAGCTATTATTTTGTTGTAATAGAACACACACAAAACATTAAATGCATGACGACACATGATCAATTAATTTGTATTTTTTATTTATTTAAAAAAATAACAATGTCTACAATGTTAATTATTGTAAAATAGACTTTTCACCATAACAATAAATTAACGCTAACACTAATCTAATATTATCATAATGGGGTTTTAAGTAATAAAAATCTTACTTTGTCATTTTTAGTAGTTCCCCCTAAAACAATTACTTGTGACTAATTCCGATAACTCAGTTATTCTTCCTCATTTACTTTTAGCAGCAATTATGAGGATAAACTTATTTTTCTTAAATATCCTTTTTTTACATTCTTACTTACTCTTGTATTGGAGCGTCTGTTAATATAAAATTACTTTGGCTTATCTAATAAAGTCATATACTCTGTTAAAATGTTGTTTATTCCGTAATGCTCTAAACCATAAAAAAAAATTGAAAAAAAGTGCGTTCTTTACGCGATTGCTTTGTTTATGAAAGAAAACTGATTTGACTTTCAAGTTTACGTAAACTACTTATTTTTGCACTCTTTCCTAGGAAGCTTTTATATTCGAATTTAACACTTGGTGCGCCCCTACTTTTTACAACAGTTTAAAAAATAACGTAAACTGTACCTTTCTAAAGCAGCAACTGAAGTTTAAAATAAATAAACGTCTTCACTGTTAAAAATAGTTATTCAAAAATAAGTAAAATGTACTCAGTTTTGAGTACATTCGATGCTTATCATGGTTCTGAATACATAAGCTTCATTTTTGAAAAAAAACACGGTACTAAAAAATTGGTAAAAAGCGCTGTTGCTTGCCTTCTTAGGGTGTCTTCATAAATCACATTCAATAAATATTAACAATTACAACCAAGGCTTACCGGGAATCGAAACCAGATCCTCAGATACCGCAGCCCAGAGTCCGTTGTACTACCAGGGTGATGCGAATAAGTTATAGACAGCAGAAATATTAAAAAAGTGTGCCAAAAGAATCGAAAGTAAAATTATTGATTTGTTATAACCCAGTTTCCATTTAAGCAATCGACCTCAAATAATGTGGAAAACCATCTTCTGAACAACTGTTTTAAGTTTGTCAGGTTACTTTGTTAATATGGCTAGAACATAATCTGAGATTAGCAATATTAAATCACACTGTTTTTTTTGAGAAAGTACGATTATTTAAATTTGAGTACGTCATCGCTCATTTACGATACAATTGTACTCAAAGAAAAACGAGTATTTTCAGGTACTCATTTTTAAATACTTTTTACAGTGTTTTTTAATTTGAAACTTAGAAAAAAAACTAGTTAAATTATTTACAAACGAAATTATTAAACTCTCAAAAAAATATTACTAAAGTTGTATTGTTTACATTTATTATCCATATTGCATGCATTACTAAAAAATAATACATTTGCTTTATTTCTTTCTAAGAAAACGTTTACAATTTTTAAGAAGCTAAACAGACGTCAAACCCTCGTCTTATTTTAATACCTGGATTAAATTGCTTTAGTAAAACAAAATTTATAGGGACTTCTTTAAAAAAAAATGCGAATTCTAAAGAACTTTTCTTTATGTTCCTGTTATCAAACGAATGTTTTTGTTTATACGACCATTCGATCTTTTCAATAGCAGACAGATTGCGTTTCTGAATTGTAAAGAATGCAAGGGTTTAGGTTTCGGCGAAGTACTCTATGTGAAAAGCTCTTGCAGACATTTACTTCCTTATATAAACTTCCCAGACTCTTTTGAAACTTAATGCTCCTCCGATTTTCGAGAAGGGGTTGTTTATTTGTTTTCGTCGACCTGTGAGGTTTTGCGAATCTTGTAAAAAATTTTGTTGTCATAGAGCAGGTTTCAATGGAAGAAGTAGATGCACCATTTTCAAATGAATAGTGGAATACTTCTCACAGACAATAAAACACAATCCTTCGAGTATAAATTATTTCTTACAGAATATGTCTAACAAATGCAAGGAAAAAGGTACGACATAAATATGATTGAGAAATTTGTAAATGTAATTTGTAAATACATACGTATTGTAATTAGTGAATACTATTAAATACAATTGTAAAGTAATTTGTAAATATATATGTAATATAATGTCATTTAAATACATATGAAATGCAATGTAATTTGTAAATACGTATGTAATGTAATTTGTAAATGCATAAGTAATTTGAAAATACATATGTAATTTGTTAATGCATATGTAATTTAATTTGTAAATACATATGTAATTTGTTAATGCATATGTAATTTAATTTGTAAATACATATGTAATAGAATTTTTAAATACATGTGTAATGGAATTTGAAAATACATATGTAATGAAATTTGAAAATACATATGTAATGAAATTTGAAAATACATATGTAATTTGTAAATACATATGTAATTTGTAAATACATATGTAATTTGTAAATACATATGTAATTTGTAAATACATATGTAATTTGTAAATACATATGTAATTTGTAAATACATATGTAATTTGTAAATACATATGTAATTTGTAAATACATATGTAATTTGTAAATACATATGTAATTTGTAAATACATATGTAATTTGTAAATACATATGTAATTTGTAAATACATATGTAATTTGTAAATACATATGTAATTTGTAAATACATATGTAATTTGTAAATACATATGTAATTTGTAAATACATATGTAATTTGTAAATACATATGTAATGTAATGTGCCAATACACATGTAAATGTAATTTGTAAATACATATGTAATGTAATGTGCCAATACACATGTATATGTAATTTGTAAATACATATTTCGATGGCCTTAAATGTTTTTTTTTTCATTTCGTTGCATTTCCATTACCTGTCGTAAGAGACAGTTTTTTTTTAATTTAAAATTAATAATTAGGTTTAATTATTTCAAAGTAGTACACTATTTTCCAAAACTTAAGCATGTGGCAGTAAAATTAACATAAATTCAAAAAGTTCTACTTAGATTGACTCCAAATTTCACATGAACGCGGTGAATTGTGCTATTTATTAGTGAATGTAATAAAAAAATATTTAAAAAATACTTAGATATTTTTTTCATGAATATTCGGAAATTAAAAAAACTTGTTTGTAAGTTAAGTAATCTAAAAGTATTTTTATAAGGAATGTATTATTTGTTTCGTATACAAAAATGCACAAGTTTTGCTATTGTGGAAAGCCAGAAATAGAATACGTTGAAAAAAAATTAATACACCAGTCGTTGCAAATGTTCGGTTTGCGTGACTTGATAATTACTCAGTATGATAGATATCATATAAACGGTTGGTCATGCAAATGTGAGGAGTTGTTACATTTTTAGATAACGTTTAACTATAAGATAGTAAATTAGACGTTTTAATATATAAGGCAGAAAAACATCCGTGGGAACTATCCGTTTTATCACATATATGTGCAAAGCATATTACACATGGTGATTATGCATTATTGTAATCAAATAGTAATTTTGCATTTTTATAAACAAAATAATATGTTTAACAAATTGATTTTACAGACTTTTTTGAAAAATGAGAAAAAAAATCCCTAACTAACTAACACACACATATATATATGTGTGTGTGTCGGGATGTATATATGTATATATTAGGGATTTTTTCCCATTATTCAAAAAAAAGTCTGTAAAATCAATTTGTTAAACACATTACATATTTTGTTTATAAAAATACGAAATTACCATTTTAATACAAAAATGCATAATCACCATGTGCAATATGCTTTGCACATATAAGTGATAAAAAAATAATAATGAAAAATTTAAAAAAATATTAAATGTGTCCCATCTCCGATTGTCCGTTCACTCCGAATCTTGCACATGATGATTATGCATTTGTGTATTAAATTAGTAATTTTGCATTTTTATAAACAAAATAATGTGTTTAACAAATTGATTTTACAGACTTTTTAGAAAAACGGAAAAAAATCCCTAATGTATACATATGTACATTAATAAAAAAGCTTAACTATTTTTTAAAGCAATGAAATACTTTTGGAAATATTTGATGATTTTGTGTCCCATTCCCCCTTAATCTTTATTCAGATGAATATAAGAAGTTTGAAATGATTTTACTGCATTTTTAAGACTTTGCATTGAGTAAAAATTGCATTTTTAATGGGATTTTGCATTTTCTGCGATACTCAAAACTTCAACTTAAAAAGTTTTTTTAAGAATTCGTTCAAAAGTCCCTTTCTTATTTGACAAACATGCCAAAAACATATAATTTTAATAGTCGCATCATAAAATATATATTCTAATAATAGTTATACATTAACCATCCCATCTGGCTCTTCTCGTAGACAGACTAGGGATTATTGCTGTGACGTAAAGCTTTCTATTTGGGGCATTCTGTAAAATTTTATATAAGTCCTTCCATATTTTACAATCAAAAAGCTTTTACCGTTTGGATTACTGTAAATGGGTCTAATGGATTGCATAATTCCTTCACTGTTATGAAATATATATTTCCAATGGGCTTAAAATAATTCCAAAAATTTATTATTACTGTTTTACAAACTAAACTCTAAAATATATTTACTTGACGAAATTTGCTTTGTACGGATGCATATTGTACACAAAGCATGATCATATTATCAATTACATTAATGAAAGTATATGTTTTAATGAGTTTTTTAATTGTGTTAGCCTTATACTTTCTTTGTTAAACTGTTTACCACAAATGAATTTCACTTTTTATCGAAGAAGTAAAATTAAACTCAAAAATCTGAATGAGTTGTAGGTTTTCACTACATGCTTTCAGTAAAGTTTGGCCAAACTTATATATAAAACTGAAAATCAGAAATGAAAATGAAAACTGAAATGCCGCAAGTCAAAACGTAGAGGTGTGAAATTTACGGTATATTTTTGTTTGAAAAATTAGAATTTGAAAGTAACCACTTTCAAGTCACCACAATGTTTCGTTCAAATTTTATATTTGTTTGTGTGTCCCAGCGATATTTCACGAATTGGCAAAAGTAATATCAGCATGGAGAAAAGCAGGGTGACTAGAGTAATAAAAAGGAGAGATTTCTTTGGCAGTTTCTGACGGGAGGGGGGGGGGCTATGATACGTCATCTGTTGTCTTAGGAGAGTTGGATGATATCCGTTGTACTACCAGGGCGACATGGAGACGTTATAAACAGAAGAAATGTTAAAAATATGGCCCAAAAGAATGGGAAGTAAGATAATTGAGTTGTAATTTTGTTTGTAATAACTGTTTGCCTTTTTGAGTTGTAATAACTCAATTTCCATTTAAGAAATCGACATCAAATCATGTGGAAAACCCTCTTCTGCCCAATTATTTTAAGATTGTCAAGTCTCTTTGTTAAGATTGCTGAAACAGAAGCTGAGATTAGCAATATTAAATAACACTGCTCATTTTTGAGAAAGTACGATTTCTTACATTTGAGCGCGCCATCTCTCATTTACGATGCAATTGTATTCAAAGAAAAACGAGCATTTTCAGGTATTTATTTTTAAGTACTTTTTTTACAGTGTATCTGGTATACTCTTTATTTGACAAAACCATATTTTATTACCTACTAACTGTATGGTATCGTGTTGTTTTGAACTCTCAATCATTTGTTCCCAGTTGCAACAGTCTACTGACTAAGCTGCAGAAGCTTCGCTAATTATATTATTATTTGTCATATTTCAAATTTTTAATTTCAGTGGGATCTATTTACGGTGATATTCTACACTGTAAAAAAAATTTACTTAAAAATGAGAACTTGAATCTATTTATTTTTCTTCGAGTACAATGGCATCGTAAATAAGCAATGACGTACTCAAATTTAAACAACCGTACTTTCTCAAAAATGAGCAGTGTGATTTAATATTGCTGATATCAGCTTCAATTCAAGCCATCTTAACAAAGTGACCTGACAAACTTAAAATAGGTGTTCAGAAGATGGTTTTCCACGTTATTTGATGGCGATTACTTAAATGGAAACCAAGTTATTACAACTAAATTATCTTACTTCCCATTCTTTTAGCACACCTATTTAACATTTCTTCTGTTTATCACTTTTCCACGTCGCCCTGGTAGTACAGGCAGTGGGCTACGGTGCCTAAGGGTGTGGGTTCGACTACCGGTAAGTATTGGTTGTAATTATTGATATTTATTGAAAGTTATGAAGACAGCCTAAGTAGGCAAACAACTGCTATTTTTATTCAAAGTTACTCATTTTTTAGTACATGTCTTTCTCGAAAATAAAACTTATGTATTCGGAGCTATGATAAGCATCAAATGTAATCAAAAACGAGTTCAGTTTACTTATTTTTGAATACCTATTTTTAACAGGGTAAACTGCTAGAAGAGATTATCCTTATATAAATTTAGAATTCCTTAAGATTATAGAGAAAAGTGGAGAGAAAATATATATATTTCTGTCAATTGACGTTATTTTATTTATATCCGTGCAAAGATCGGGTATGTTTGCTAGTACATATATAATGGAGGTATGATATTCATTTTGGTTGCTTAACTCACTGTCAACTTGAACTACATAAGGAAAAAGCGTAGAAGAAAGTTTAAGCAATTGCCAACACACTAGTAATTAAGTGAAATTACAAATTATTTGAAAACAAAATTTACTATAAAAACAAATATCTTAAGATTTAGTCAAGGTCACATGAGTAATATCACACAGCAGTACCTTCACAACTTCAATGACATTATAAATTAGCAAAATCGTTTTCGGAAACACAAATTACCAGTAAGTTAATACTTATTGAATTTCGTATATTGCAATGGTTAAGCTAAATTATTAACTTGAAATAAAATACTATTTTATTTAAGGTTTTCCCAATTTTTTTTTGTGAAATACCATTATATTTATGTATCCTTTATGTTAAAAGTTTAAGCAAAATATATATAACTTGGTCCAAGTTAAAATTATTCTGTTTGATTCAAATATGATAAAACTCGACCTTTAAGTTAGTACCCAGCCAAAAAAATCAGCTTGATACCTTCATCAAAATTGTCAAATTGAAGGTTTTTTGAAGGTTTTATAAAGGATATTGAAACAAAAAACTGCAGTTTTTTTTAAAGTTTTTAATTTTCCTGCATAAAACCTTTAAAATATCAGCATTTTCCCTTTATGATTAAAAATTGAAGGTTTTTTGCAGTTTTTTTTAAAAGGTTTTTTACAGTTTTTATGAAGGATATTGAAACAAAAACCTTTAATTTTATAGATCTTCAAAACAAAATGCAGTTTTCTTGCATAAAACCTTCAATTTCAAAATTTTGATGAAGGTTTTATGCTGACTTTTTCTGCTGGGTATTTATGGGAGTTTATTCATCGTTTCAGTATTTATGGGAGTTTATTTTTTTACTTCCTATCTATTTTGAGGGAATATTGACCGGAGGTTCATTCCTCACTTTAATGAAAAAATTTAGAAAATTGCTTAAAAAACCAAAAAAAATATATAATATTTTTTATTTTCTATATTCTTTGTTTCAGTTTAAATTGATGAAATGTTTGCATTTTAAATAATAATATATCCTAATTTCTTTATCGTATAGTTTAAAAATAGAGTTGCAGCAATAGTAGGGAAAACTTTAAAATTAAGTTTTAATATATATTTAATTTTTAATTGTACCATGCCCTCCCAGCAAAAAAAGTCAGCATAAAACCTTCATCAAAATTTTGAAATTGAAGGTTTTATGCAGGAAAATTGCAGTTTTTTTTAAGATATATAAAATTAAAGGTTTTTGTTTCAATGTCCTTCATAAAAACTGCAAAAATACTTCATAAAAACCTGCAATATTTAATCATGAAGGGAAAATGCAAATATTTTAAGGTTTTATGCAAAACTTCAAATTAAAAACTTCAAAAATTAGAAAAATTAAAAACTTCAAAAAAACTGCAGTTTTTTGTTTCAATATCCTTTATAAAACCTTCAAACAACCTTCAATTTGACAATTTTGATGAAGGTTTCATGCTGACTTTTTTTGCTGGGCTTTCTTAAAACTTAAATCCAGATATTTGACACCGCTTTAAATTCACTAAATATCTAGTATAAAAATAAATACTTAAAATCGTATTCTAAGATAAACTTGTTATGTACAAGTTATTAATTCGTTTGTGAAATTCAAAACGATCAAAAGTTACATTGTCGCAAATTAAAAGTAGTTCGTAAATGGATAAGAGAAGCCACTTAATGAGGCCGTCAACATTGAAGCTAATGAAACTAATTAAATACAAATACAGCTTTTGTTTCTAAATACTGATTCAAGGACACTGGAACAATTAAATTTATGTCTTACGAAATGTATTTCAGTCCAGGATATTTAATTAGATGGCTTTTTCGCTATACAATTAAAAGCAAATTAATTTATTTAGACACAAGAAATACTTTCTATCAACATTCGAATCAGGTACTTAGTTTCCTATTAATTTTAATTGGCCTATAATGAGCAGGATACTGTTTATAGTCCAATTTAAGGCATTGGAATATGCACAGAAAAAAACATTTTTAAAGGTTTTTTTCTTTGTCTTTTAAAATTGATTAATTTCTTGCGTAACTTGTTTACTTTAATTCTGTCATATAAGTGTGTTGTGAGTATTTTAACTATTTGATAGTTTATTTTATTCAACTTGAAGTAATCCTTTCGCTAGCGTATTAAAGTCGGATTAAAAGTGGACACAATACATAAATATTTTCGATTAAAATAAATTACCTGTCAAAGAGACCTTGGTTTCATAATTTTTTAAAAAACTTATTTTACTTTACTTTTTGGTAAAAGGATATTTTTTAAGATAAGTTTTATCTGTTTTTTAATAGAACTAGAAAAATATCCGTTAAACGCAAGGGATTAAAAACAAAAAATTATATTCTTTAAGTAAAAGAAAAATCTAATCATAGTGTTTTCTTTTTTTCTGACAATTTTCGAATTTCCTTGGGAAAATAAACACACGCACACACACGCACACGCACACGCACGCACACGCACGCACGCACACGCACGCACGCACGCACGCACACACACACACGCACGCACACACACACACACGCACACACACTCGATTAGAGGTTTTTTTTTTAAAAGTTATGACAAGACAAACTTAAAAATATATGTATATATGTGCCAAAAAATAAGAAACCAGTGGTATTAACTTAGTTCCTTTTCATCAAGTCGATCCAAAATAAAGAGACAAACCTTTTAAAAGCCTATATTAAGTTTTCCGAGTATTATTAAAATCGACCCAACAGGTGTTACAATTAATGTAAACAAAAACGTTACTTTTAAGTCAATTTGAAAATATATCTTAAAATACTTTTATAGTTAAAACAACTAATTTTTTATTTAAAATTTCAAAAAGTTTCGAATTGAAACCGGAAAATAGTTTGGAAAACTGTATTTGCACTGAAAAAAAATATTTCTACACGTTATTGATTTAAAAAAGCGATAAATATATTTAAAGAAATTTAAAAATGTTTATGGGAATTTTAAAAAATCAGCTTAAAGGACACATTATCTATTTAATTCTTTAAAATAAACAGTTGTTTTTCTAATTCGAGACTTTTACATTTATGGTTGGACTTTCAAATAAGACTATTTGAATGTGTATAATTCATTAACATAAAAATATCCACTTTTTTTTATGTATGAGTAATTAAAAAAATGTGTTTCATATTAAGATAGGCTTCTCACATAAAATACAATAGAAAATTATTTTTGTCAATGTTTTTCTTTCAATAATACCAGGATAACTATACAGATGTATTTTTATTTATTTAATAAAATTAATTTAAAAGACATTAATTGAAATGTAGTATCATACCTACATAATCTGATATTAGAAATATGCATTGTTGATGTAGTTTAATTGTAAAATTAAAAAGATATTTCCAATGTATTTTTTTGCAGATGCAGAATTTTTAAATTTTAATAATAAATCGCTTTTACATGGGGATTTTAATTAAGTTTACTATGATCCTATATCCTTTACAAACTACATAGATCAGTCACCTGATTATTTGTGGATTTTGAATGGATGCATTACGAAATATTTTTAAAACTAAAGACATCTTCCTAAAATCTGTAGAGGACATTGGGAATCGAGAATTTTGGCAAAAGGCCACATTGATTTCGAGAATTAGCAACTTTTCGATACTTTAAAAGTCGCCATTTCAAAGATTGTATTTTGAAGTTTTAAGATATTTTTTTAAATTTTGATATTTTATATATTTATATTATATATTACATATTATATATTATATATATTTAATATTATATATATTATATATTACATATTATATATTATATATATTTAATATTATATATATTATATATTTATATTATATATTATATATATTATATATTATATATTATATATATTATATATTTAATATTATATATATTATATATTTAATATTATATATTTAATATATTTAATATTATATATTTAATATTATATATAATATATATTATATTATATATTAAATTATATATTTGATATAATTAAGCCAATTGATATATTTACAATGATTTTATGACTAAATCCAATTTTTTTTATTTATATTTTTGATTGAATTTCGAACTATTAACCCTCTGACGGTCCAGACACATTTCCAGGTTTCTTACACAATTTTTTTATTTCAGAAAAATACATCATTTTAAAATATTTTTTTAAATTTAAAGTTTTGAGACACAACTTATAAGCTATATATTTACAATTAATTAAAACAATAAAATATAATAAAATAGCATGCCCAGGAAAAATTATTTTAAACAATTAAATAATATAAAATAGCTTGCCCAGGAAAACTTATTTAAATATACATGCAATATACATACTTTACAATTGCAAAAATCGTGTGAGCGTCAGTGGGTTAAAAAATACATGATACAGCTCGCAATTTACATTAAAACTGTGCATCTACATATATTTAATATGAACTATTTTTCCAGCAAACGTTATAAACTTTAAGAAAAATAATTGGGCGTTTTTAATAAGAACTTTAACTATATATATGAACACAAAAATGTAAAAAAAAGTTAGTTTATACTCCTTGTATCAAAAATTATTTAGTGTGTTTTATATGTTAGAATTAAAAAAATACAAATGTTCGCAAAACAAAGTAAGAAATCAAATGAACAATAGAAATACAATTAGTGAAAACTTTGGAAATTAAACATTTAACATATTTACGTCCCTTAGCTAAAAAATTTTAATTACAAAACCGTGTCTCATTAGGTCACGTTAATTAAAACAAATCCGCTCCGGTAAATTAAAAATGTAAGAAGTTGGGTATAATAAAAAATAATTAGGATATAGTAAACAAAAAAATTGATTTATATTTAATTTCAATTAAGTTCATAGTCATATTTTAGGTAAATCAAATATTAATTATTCTCAATTTTTAATCAGTGTGTAATGTTACGATTTGATATTTAATAATAAATATAAAATATTTTTAATCAGAAAAAACAGCTTTTCCAACTTTTAAAAATAATCAGAATTATCGAATACCTATTTTTTTAAATTTAACTTTTTTTTTTTAGCTGAAAAGATTATTAAATAAACATTTTTAACTTCATGAAAATTAATTGGAGTAATATTTCCAATTTTTCTTACCGTATCTTGTGAACTTTAGCAATTTTTTTTATGCATTTTATATTTTCAGATAATCAGCTCATCATTTCCAAACTTCGGAATTTGATCAACTTACCAAAAAAAAAGTATTCTCATGTTTAATCAAGCAATTTGAAAAAAAAAATAATAATAACTTTAATAAAATTAATATATTTAGAAATTTTTGTTTAGCTAATGAATTTTTTTGTTTAGATAGTGAAAGGTTATAATTATTAAAAATAAACTCATACATACGGGAAATAACATTATATTAGTAATATGATAATTGAATTGTAATAACTCAGTTTCCATTTAACCAATCGACATCAAATAATGTGGAAAACCATCTTCTGAACAACTATTTTAAGTTTGTCAGGTCGCTTTGTTAAGATGGCTTGAACAGAAGCTAAGATTAGCAATATTAAAAAATCAAACTGCTCATTTTTTAAAAATTACGATTACTTAAATTTGAGTACGTCATCGCTCATTTACGATGCAGTTGTACTAAACAAACGAGTACATTCATTTGCTCATTTTTAAACACATTTTTTAAAATGTAATGAAACATATAAACTCCATATTTTGGCCGTAAATATTTTATACCATTGATTGTTATAAAATTTTAAAACATGCAGTATTTTATTGCATATATTATTATACTTTAATTAAAACATTTTTTGGAAATTAAATATTCAATTACATATATTGTTTTATAACAATCTACGGTTAAATACTTATTTGCTACAGCATAAAGTATTACTAAATACTGCCAAAATCGTAGGTTTTTATATATTTTTTGCAAATTTCTAATTCAAGAAGGTGAAGTCATATCACTGCCAGATAACAAGATAAAACAAGAAAAAAATCGTGTTTTTTTAAAACTATTTAATCAAGACTAAGGGGAAATTGATTAGTCTTTCACGGCAATCTCATTAACTAGAAAACTTTTATTACTTTAACACGCATTCTTTTCTCAATTTTTGAAGCCGTTGACAACGTTTTTTTTTATGTGATGTGATCTTTTATTTTCCTCAAATAGTTCGTCTTATTTCCTACTGGTTTTAATTTATTATTGGTTTTAATTGATTTTCTTTTGCATATGAACTATTTCGACGATTGTACGTGTTTTTTGTGATTAATATATCAAAATATGTTACAGCAATTTTTAAGAAAAATTTGTCAAATCAAAGCTCAACTATCTTAACGAATTTTTAAAAAAATTAAATTTAGAAAAACATATAAATAATTTATTTGAATTCAAAATTATTATATAAATTCAAAATGTTATATTAATTAAAAACATTACATAAATTCAAACGATTATATGAATTAAAACATTCAACACCTAGATTTCAGCTTCTATGTTTAGGTTATTTTTTATGGATTTCAGATTTTGTGCTGCTAAATTTATATTAAGATTCCACGAAAGACGATTGTATTAATTTAATAACGTTTAGAATTAGCTGAAACTTTTAAGGGGAGATAGTAGTTTTCAAAGGTGAAATTGGCTGGTATTTGACAATTATTTCGAACTTGAATAAAATAATAAGTTTTGCATATTTATAATTAAAATTTTTGGAACTTAAACTATTGAATGTTGGTTTTATTAAAATATTATTGTAAATTAAATCTATTGATTGGTTGTTTTTTAAAAAAATATTTTGAAATACAAGTCGTTGTTAAAAAAATTTAAAATAGAGTTCACCGTCCGCAAGATTACTTATTATTTAAACACACTAGAAACAAATTTATTTTTAAAAAGTGAAGCTATATAATGCTTCTATACTCCAAATCAAAAAAAAATTAAATATTTAATGAAAAGTATTTTTAAAAAAAAATCAAAATTATAATTTTTGAAAATTTGTTTTTTAATGACATAAAAATATTTTTTTATTGAAAAATATTGTGTTAAAAAACCTTTTTATAGGTTTAGTACATGCATATTTGATAGTTGAACATGTATAATAAATTTAAAGTAAATTGAAAGAAAACTTTTTTTGTAATCATGCGGATCGACATAAAAATGTGAAACTGAGAAAAAGAGGTTTAAAGATAGAATTGTATATAATTACCCATATTTCTTTACTTTCTTTTTCATCGCTGTGTGTTTAATTTTTGTCCAATTTTAATGCGGTTTGGCTTAAATAAATCCTAATAAATCATGTTATTTTTTAAAAATAATTTTAAAAAATCGTTTTTTTGAAAGTTCAAAACTACTATCTCCCCTTCAGCTTGAAATTCAAACAGACGTACAAGAGTTATAATCAAAATTTTATCCTACTACGCATCTACTCCGGTCAAGCATCTAAAAATATGTATATTGGTTATTATTTTAATACAATTTGTTTTGAATATTCTAAACTTAACAATAAGCAGAAAAACATACTTTTAAAAGCGTCAATAATTAATTTAAATCACATAAAATGTCCTCACCACATACTCTAAAAAAATTATATAATTTTCTATTTACAGTCATATATGATTTTTTTTTAAATGTTAAACTAATGAAAATAACTTTTTCGTGTATTTCTTCATATAGTTATAATTTTATTGTCTTTTGAAATCCGCATGTTTAAAATTAGTAAAATATTAATTTTGTTTTCATTAAGTTTATTGTAAGTTAAAATATTTTTAAAACATAGTTATTTTGAAAAGGGGGAAAGTAAGTTTTCGAATTGTTGACGCAAAAGAATAGGAAATTCGTAAAAAAATTAACAAGATTCATCAAAAATGCGATTATTCTATAAAAATATGAATTTCGAAGCTCAAGAATGACAAGAGTTAACTGTAATATATTTAACATTGTTTATATGTTAATGTAATGAAGTTACATACCTGTGATTTTTTAATAAACTGTCAATAATAATTCAAAAAAAGAATTGGGAAGCCATTTGTTTGTTTTATTAGAAATTAAGCAGAATGTTTTAAATGCAATAAAAAAATTATAAAAAACATCAATACTACAAAAATTCCTACATCAAAATAAATCAAAATTATGCTGGTAGATGACTTATTTCAAAGATAATAATTTTTTTAAAAAATCGAATTTTTAAAATGGGAATTACAAAAAAAGATTTAAAAAGCTGGAACAAATCAAATATTTAAAGTTTTTAAGAGTTGATGTTTGTTTATTTAATTTGATTTAAAAATTTGTTTTATAATGCCTTTTTACAATAAATTCCATGAATCCCACAAATAAAACTATTTTACTACATAAAACCTATTTCAAAACTCAGAATTAAACAAAATTATACGATTATGTTTCAAATAAATGAACGTTTTTACAAACAATTGTATTTTTACAATTTTTTTTCTCAGGGAGAAATTGGACTTTGAACGTCAAAAATCGAATTAGAAAATCAATTTTCCTCCAGCTTACCCTATAAAATATTGATAATTTTTTATTGTTAAGTAGTAAATTCTTTAAATATTTTTTTTTAATTTGGAAATTTAAAACAAGTTATAAGTATTAATTCAAGATTAGTTTTTTAATTGATAACTTTCTTCTTTTTTGAAGTAATTTCAAAATTAAGGTTGTTTGGACGGAAGTTTCAAGTAGATGATTGAATGTTCTCTGTATCTGTGGGATATTTGACTTTTCTCGTTTTTGAACTCTTGTTTTAACCACAAATAGCAAGGTTATTTCACAAAAACTAATCTTGAATTAATATTCAACAATATGCACAGTGCATAATCAGTAGGATGTGGAAAAATTCAAGTTCGCATAGAACTTCAAACAGATTATTATTAGACTTTTGCATTCATTTCTAAATACTAAATCAACGACCACCGCTTTTCACATGCCATTTTAACAGTCACTGTTCCACAGCTTTGTACCAATTTCAAAATGCAAAGGCTTTAAAAAGTGTGCACTTCAAAAATCTGCTTTGTGGATTTCGAAAACTAAAAGGGCTATTTCATATAAAATCATGGAAACACTTTTTTAAAGTGTTCCAAAAATTTCTATACATACACGAGTAATTGGAAATTAAAAAAATCTTGTGACATGTTCAAAAATATCAACTAGTATTAACAAAATATTAGCAAACTAAAGCTTAAAACTTAGTACGTTAATCTGGACGTCTGTTTGTTCAGGTAAGCGTTATTGAATAGTACAAGGCCGCTTTATCGCACACTGGGAAAACCAGAACCGGTGACGACACAAGCGCTCGGAGGCAATGCTAACCAATCAGAATTATTTTTTTTCACACAGTCCGATCCGGCATTGTATACCGTAACATTGCATCCGGTGCCATCACCGGTTTTTCCGATGTGTGAAAAAACGGCTTTACTCATTAAATGAGAAAATAATTTTAAAAATAGTCGAAGAACTGTAAAAATGTTAATTGTGATGTTTTCCATTGATTGAAAATCCGAAGAAATGTTTTTAACCTCTATGCAGAAAATATATTCATTGATTTAAATGATTTAACCTATTAAAATTTACATGAGTTTGATACTTTGAGTCTATTTTAAAACTCGATTTTTGTCCCACATAAAATTTTAAAACACTGTAGCGGATTGCAAATGGTAGTTCGTGAGCAGATACAGACAGCCAATTAAGCAGCCACCTCCCATTGAATAACACATAGTAGCTCACGATCTTTTGTCTGAACCCACCGATTTACAACAATGTAAAATAAATCGTTTCAGTTCACTGTAGCCGTTTCATGGTCTCCCGTGTGAAGTCTGCTAGAATAACGCACTATTTAGAATATAAAGTAATAAAAGTATTGTTATTAGATACAAATTCCATTTTAACCCCAGAGTTTTTCCGAGCTTTCCCACATCAAAATAGGCAGTTTTTATTTTTAAGGAAATTAATATTCCACAATTCGAAATTTCAAAAATTGCTATTCAATGTTAGAAATAAGTATAATAGAACTTCAATTATCCAAACACCAGTTATCCGGATCAAACAAAGCAGATCGCTAATTATCCGGATGGCTTTGAGAAAAAAAGTAATCAGCAAAATCCACATTTAAAAACTTTCTTATCGGTAAATTATATTGTTTTAATAGTCATTAAATTAAATTACATACTAAAGCAAAATTGTTTTTTTTCTTGAGGAATAAAATTTGTTCATGAATAATACAATTATCCGGATATTCGATTATCCGAATGGTATCTGGTCCCAATTGATCCGAATAATTGGTGTTCTACTGTATTGGAAATCAGCAAATAAATATCAACAAAATATTTTGAAACACATTATCTCAATGTAAGTTTTTATTCCTAAACCAAGGGTAATACATACATTCATAAGCAAATTCTATAATAGATAATTTTCCGGATATTCTGTTTGTAACTTTATATTTTTCAAAATCTTAAAAGCGTCTAACTTTTTTTTTCAAAAGAGTCTTTACTTAGAGAAATTTTGAACAGCCATTTTCTAATATATAAAGTTATTAGAACGCATTTTTTAAAAAGGAAATCATCTGTTTTAGACTTATTTTATGATATTTTTATTTAATGTGTTATTTATAATATGAATATTAAAATTTCGATTTGAAATATAGTGAAACCCTAAATTGTTTACAAATATTATCTTCTCCTTAATAATAAGCATTTAGAATTTTTCTCTTACACAAAGTAGTCATGAATATTAGTATTTGTTAAGAATTTACTTGAATTAGGTGAAAGTACGCTGTTAAAAATAGGTACTCAAAAATAAGTAAAATGTACTCAGTTTTGAGTACATTCGATGCTTATCATGGCCCCGGATACATGTTTCCTTTTTGAAAAAGATATACTGAAAAATTAGTAAAATTAATAAAAAGAGCAGTTGCTTACCTATATATGCTATCTTCATAAATCCGGGAATCGAACCCTGATTTTCAGGCACAGCAGCCCAGTGGTGTCTTATCCGTTGTACCACCAGGACGACGTAAAGAAGTTATAAACAAAATAAATTTTAAAAAGTGTGCCAAAAGAATGGGAAGTAAGATAATTGAATTGTAATAACTCAGTTTCCAATTAAGCAACCGACATCAAATAATGTGGAAAACCATCTTCTGAATAACAACTATTTTAAGTTTGTCAGGTCGCTTCGTTATGATGGCTTGAACAGAAACTGAGATTACCAATATTAAATTACACTGCTCATTTTTGAAAAATTACGATTACTTAAAGTCGAGTACGTCATCGCTCATTTACGATGCAACTGTACTCAAAGAAAAACAACTATATTCAGATACTCGATACTAATGTTTAAGTACATTTTTTACAGTGTAGATTTTCTGTACATTTGCTCAGATATTTTTAATCGTTAGAGGTTTACTGTTATGTTATACCATGTTACGCAAACGTACTCGCCAACGAGGCTTTAACTGTACTCGCTGGAATTAAACAGTTCGATATAACAAAATCAGCGAAACAAACAAATTGTATCAACCTTTCAAACTCAAAGAAACAATAAATAAAAGCATGTAAAAATAGGCGAGAAAGAAATCTGTATAAAAGATGTACAATTTCCACACGATATAATTATAGAACCCTGGAATATTCTAAGTCATAATTGGAAAATATCGGAAGGGAGGGAGAAATGACACGCGATCTATACGGACGGATCGAAAATAAATGACAAAACGAGAAGTGCGTTTTTGGACACGAGAAACGACAAAGAAAGAGTGAATATGAAATACAAACTACCAGATTTATACGAGCGTTTATTCAGCAGAACTTTATGGTATACTAAAAGCCAAGGAGTAAAGAAAAAGGTGGAGATGATTTGGCGAGATTTCGTGAGAAGTAAGTTAGCAACCCCAAACTAGGCACAAACAAACCTAGTTTGCAGTAGTTTTTCTACGAGGGATGCATTATTTTTTAATTAAGAAAACGCATGCTAAAACTTAAAAAATGACGGTTTGTGCAGTTGTAGGATGCAGTACAAGTTCCAAATCGATAAAGGATGCTTTTATTTCCAATTCATAGGTAAATTAAATTATAAAATAAATTATCGCCAAGTACTGGTACAAAATAGTGCTTTAAAATAGCGCCAAATACTTCGCCAGTTCCTACTTTTTAAGCGATTGCTTACTTCACATTGCTAACCGGTTTTAGACTTGCTCGCACCTCCACCTTCTTCTTTACTCCGTGACTAAAAGCAACAGAACATAGCATTGAACAAAAATATAAACATTCCAAAATAATCTCGGATTCTAAATATGCAATCCAATCCATATTGGATTCAACAACAACAATAATCTCGTCAACGCCATTAAAAATGCGTTAATTCAAGCAAAAGACCAAAATATAAACATCAAAATTAAATAGATTAAGGACCACAAAACAACGGGTATATGAACTCGCAGATGCCTGTCTATGCGAATGAAAGGGAAGAAAATGACGCTCCCATTCAAATATGCCGTAGTCAAATCTCAAAAAGATAAGAGAGAATATTAAAGGAGAACGGAGCCCCAAATCTTAATTGGTTTATTAATGAATTCGGAAATATCATTTTTTTATATTATTAGAACATCTATTTCTGAACAAGTTTCAAAAACAAATATATATATATATATATATATATATATATATATATATATATATATATATATATATATATATATATATATATATATATATATATATATATAAATTATATTTTGCGTTTTTTAAGCATAAATATACTTTTTAAAAAAACACTACTCCTTCAAATTTTAATGTTTTAAAAAATTTTAATTGATTAAATAACGTCGAAATATGTACTACAGACGTATGAATAGACATTTATAGATTCGAGTTTAAATAGTATTCGAAAATTTATTTTAAGTTCAAAAAATAAAAAATATCCACCTTTTTAAGTTTAATAGTTCGTAAAAAAATAATTTATAACTTAATTTAAAAAATATATTCATACGTTTATAAAACAAATATTAGAGCTTCAAAAACTATTAACAATTTAGTTTTAAGTTAATTAGTTAAAAAACCTTAGCATTTTAAACGTGACCAAAATGTAAAAACAATATTTTGAGTAAATGACGTTTGTTGCAGACGAAAAGTGTGTAGAAAGATGATAAATGGTATATAAACATATTAAACAACATATGTTCTGTTTCTTTTATTCTTATGAAATTTTGTACACAACTTCTTAAGTATGTATAGCATCGTTTTATGAAGAAGAAAAAATTAGCAATTTCTTCAGAATTTGAGGCTTGGGTCTCCCTTAACAAGATAGAGTGTTGGAGTAAATCAGATAAAGGCAGACATTAATACAAAATATTCGACAAAGTAAATATACCCCGAATAATGTGAGATTTTTTCTTAAACCAAATCCTCACTGCACATAGCCATTCCATTACACAAAAACAGATTATTTGATAAATTAGCAGTTGTCCTATTAAAAATAGGTACTTAAAATAAGTAAAATGTACTCCTTTTTCATTACTTTCGATGCTTATCATAGCTCCGACTGCATGTTTAATTTTTGAAAACGACAAGTACTCAAAAATTAGTAAAATTAATAAAAAAAAAATGCAGTTGCTTGCCAAATAAAGCTGCCTTTATAAATCACTTTCAACAATTACAACCAATCCGTCAACCTGATGTCGTCCGCATCGAAGTTGGGCCATATCCTTTGTACCACCATAGCGATGTGAAGAAGTTATAAACAGAAGTATTGTTAAAAAGGCGTGGCAAAAGAATGGAAAGTAAGATAATTGAGTTGTAATAACTCCATTTCCATTAAAGCAATTGACCTCAAATAATGTGGAAAACCATCTTCTGAACAAATATGTTAAGTTTGCTAGGTCACTTTGCTAAGATGGCTTGAAAAGAATCTGATATTAGCAATATTAAACCATACTGCCCATTTTTGCGAAAGTACGGTTACTTAAATTTGAGTACGTCATCGCTCATTTACGATGCAATTGTAAAAAACATGCACCATCAGTTATCTAATATATAAATACCAAATTTTATAAAATAAGAAAACATTTCGACAAAGAATTTCAACAAATATATAATAAGGACATGATACAGAGTAATAGAGCCGGAATAAAAGAAATAGAACATCAACTTCTCAAAGAAAGTATTGGAAACAACCAAGCCCTCTGGCACTGCCCGAAAAGGAGGAACATTCCTGCCTGCCTTCGCGATTTAAATTTTAGTTCATTTTGTTTAGTTGTTTTGATGCCTTAGTGCATATATTGTATTTGTTCTGTCTCGTGTGTCTTGTACTATCGTCACGGCATTGCACTGTAAAAAAAATGTGCTTAAAAATGAGTACATGGACGTACTTGTTTTTCCTTAAGTACAATTGCATCGTAAATAAACGATGATGTACTCAAATTTAAGTAATCGTACTTTCGCAGAAATGCGCAGTATGGTTTAATATTGCTAATATCAGCTTCTGTTCAAGCCATCTTAACAAAGCGACCTGTCAAACTTAAAATAGGGGCTCAGAAGAAGATTTTCCACATCATTTGATGTCGATTGCTGAAATGAAAACTGAGTAATTACGACTCAATTATCTTACTTCCCATTCTTTTGCCACGCCTTTTTAACATTACTTCTGTTTATAACTTCTTCATGTAGCTCTCGTAGTACAACGGATATGGTCCTGGACTTCGGTGCGGACGTCATCAGGTAGACGGATTGGGTTCGCTTCCCGATAAGTCCTGGTTGTAATTATTGAAAGTGATTTATGAAGGCAGCCTATGTAGGGCAAGCAACTGCTCTTTTTATTCATTTTTGAGGATATGTCTTTTTCAAAAATAAAACTTATGTATTCGGAGCAATGATAAGAATCAAATGTAATAAAAAATGAGTACACTTTACTTATTTTTGAGTACCTATTTTTAACGGATGTGATTTTAGCGCATGGAATATTTCTATGGAATATTTTACTGTATTGGAATATATTACTGACACGTTTTACTGCTTTAGCATATTTTACTGGAACGAGTTTTAATACTTTTATAGTGGTACCGAGGCTGCTGATTAATGACAGCAGTTGTTCTGGAGCTACGGCTCCAGCCCATAACATCGGACTGTGTCTGGATGTCAATTAACGGGACAGCAACGATAAATCTAACAAAAAAAATATACGCACCTGATGTGAACACCGATAGGAAGGGTCATTTATTAGGAACAAATATATCACTAAACTATCAAAATACACTTAAACTAATTGAAAAAGTAACAAGTTTTTTTTCTTCCCGTTTTGGAATCATTTCTTTTTTAAGTTTGCTCACTTTAAATTCATATTGAAAAATAATATTTATTTTGTCTTCAACTCCTTTTTCAGTACATTATGAAAACGAACATTTTAATTGTTAAGTGTATTTTCCAATACAGATTATTATTTAGTTATTTTTATCCGAGAGAGCGATTTCCGTAATAATAATAATCAAACGAAACCAAAAATTAATGATGGTTCGTAAATACGAAAATGAGGGTTCACAATTTATTAGAGAATCAAGCATAACGGCGCAACTCAATAGTTGAAGGATAAAATTGTTAAAGGTGCCAAAAAAATTCAAACATTGTTTTACAGGTTAAAGTGTCAAATGAACAATGCTTTACAATGTGGTAAACTTGAAAAGTGCTTGGTAGTCTTATAAGTAACTCAAAAGAGTGTGTACAGAGATTGCTAGTGTAAACATCCCTATGGGCTGGACTAACAGTTTTTTCCGATTTTCCAACGTTTTCCTTTTTGGCACTTAATACGTTTTTCACTTTCAGTCCTCAGTTAATATGAATAACTTATGGTAAAAATTATTAACCTTTCTTGTAAAAATGCTAACATTCTTGTAAAAATGCTAAAAAAACTCAAATTAATTTTAATTTAAACAAGTAATTGGGAAAAGTACTAGAGTTAAAAGAGAAAGAATGAATACCAATAATTTAGTTGACAGTCATGAATAACGTCTGAAAATCAGTAGGAAATATTACAAAAAAAGTTAATTTAACTAGTAAAAATATATATTTAAATAAAATTTGATAAAATTCCTAGTTACATTATGGATACAAATATTTCAAAACTAATGGGGTCCGGGATCCCTTCGGCCCCATTCAGTAGCCACCACTGACCAAAACCAAAACCAAAAACTAAATTACTCACACCACTGGAATCCGGTTTTTGGAAACTTAACCACTTCTCAAACTTCCAATACACAAAAACAAAAACAAAAAACCTCCCCAAAACCTCCAGAACGGAGAACAGCAAATGAAATCCCATTTTTCCCGGGGAAAGTGCGTGACGTCACCGCCCATTATTGACGTCACGGCACAACTGCGCGTGCGCCACCCAGCGAGCAGACCGCTCGATGGCTGATGGCGAAGCATGCACCTATCCATCCCACAGACACCTTATATAAGTCCGAACCCACAAACCGCTTCCTCACTTTTTGCGTCTCACCCAGCGAATCTTCTGCAACTCCACTTCCAGAAGACGCCCGCTAGAACTCCAGCAAAATGCAGCCTGGCCGTAGACGAGCCAGCCTCTTCCTGGCTCTGCTGGGACTCTCCCTGGTCCCGCTCATCGTTGCACCGCCGGAAAGTAAGCACGATTTCTCTATAGATTCTCGTTGAGTTTTTTGTAGAGTGCAGTTGCGCAATCGCTCGGCTAGCGTGCGTTTGCCGAACTTTGGAAGTTTGAAAGTTTTTGGAGTTGGTGATGGACATTGCGTTGTCGAATATTTTGAATTGGATACTTTGTTTTGGTGATAGAGTCAATGTCATTTTGATAGCTCTTTGATCAAAAGGATACTAAATTTCAAAAACTTTCAAAATTTACTTTGCATTTGTTTTACGATGTGTATGTTTTAATTATAAATTTTGCTTATATGTATTTCTATATAAAAAGAGCCTATATTGAAATGAAAATATTACACTATGTTTATTAATTTTTTCCAAATAATCAACAACAAAATTGTATTTTTAATGATATATTCACGTGCATGCAAACTTGGGCACATTTAATATTTTATTATTTTTAGATTATTTTTAAAATTTGTTAAACTTTCATTTTGAATATATATATTAAAACAATTTTTATGGTTCATTAGTTTTATTAATTAAAATTTAAAAAATAGATTGTTACTTTCTGTACAAAACATTGTTTTCTGCAATATTTTAAGCTATGAAGTTGGTGAATTGTTTGGTGCTTTTGTTATATTTATACTTTTAAATTTTTCTTTTTATTATAAATTTTAAAAAATTGTTTAGAAAACTTAACACTGATTTCTTCAGTACTTTTAAGATATAAAATTGTGTGATATGTATACCTAATAAATGTATTTAGTATTTACCTTTATGTTATACAACAACATTTTGGTGTTTTACGTAATATAAAATCGTTTTATATACTTCAAAGTTTGATTTCATAATCATTTGTAATGCAATAAAAACTTTTTCGAACAATGGTGCTAGAGCGAGATTAAAATGATCACTAAACCAAACAAGTTGACACTTTTTTGCTAAGATAGGTCAAGATTTAAGATTCATTTTTTGGGCAGGACTAATTTATCGGATGCGATGATTCATTTAAATAAAAAAAAAGACAGACAAAAAAATAGATAGGTCAAAACCT
Source organism: Troglohyphantes excavatus (assembly GCA_963932185.1). Taxonomy (NCBI): domain Eukaryota; kingdom Metazoa; phylum Arthropoda; class Arachnida; order Araneae; family Linyphiidae; genus Troglohyphantes; species Troglohyphantes excavatus. The sequence continues at coordinate 29,677,668 of OZ010676.1, forward strand.
AAACACAGAGGGTAAGACGGAGATAGCCGAGATACAAAAGTTGACACCGGAAAACAACATGATATTTCAACCACATAAATGTAATAACTCATAGGTTGCATTGAATTGAGTTGAAACATACTTCAAGGAACTTATAAGTTTTTACAATAGCTAGTTACACTGTTAAAAACTTCAGTTCAACGTTGCACCATATCTTGGTGCTCTACAGCAATTTACACCATATTATGGTGAAATCTGGGTTGAACCAAAAATCCTTTATCGGAAAAAAGCGGAGGTTTCACCGATAATTGGTTCAACCTCTTTAACTGCAAACGAAATTTTCGCTGTCGCTACATCAACAAGCCAAGGAATTCGTTTCAAAAAAGACAACGACGGACAAGGGTCTCCGTGGTCCAGTGGATAAAGGCGTTCAGCTGTGAATCAGATGATTCCTAGTTCGAGCCCGATCAGTGATATTTACAAAGAAAAGTAAAAAATTGCGATCTTGCGATCGGAGGGTTGCCATCTTCGCTACAAAAATATTACTAAAAAAAACTCGAATTTTGAGTTTTATGCAACGTTATGAGTTTTGGTGCAACGTTTCACCACCAAATGGTACAACGTCACACCGTAAATAGGTGAAACTAAGCACCAATTGTTGGTTGCAGCTAAATGGGTACCAAATTTTGGTTTCCTTCTGAGACTTTTACATTTATGCTTTTTTATGATATTTTTTTGCAATACATTGTTTGGAATGATAGGTATGGCAGCGGCCGTACCTGTCATACTGGTCCTGGCATTACTGTCAGAATGTAAAGTTTAAAGTTCGGTAAAGAAATATTCATAATAAGGAAAAGTTGATGATAAAAAGTAGAATAGGAGAAGCATATACTTAAGCTTAAGATATGATACACGGATATTGATCTTTGACAGCCCACTGTTATGCCCACACTGGGTGCACAAGCCCACTGTTAAAAATATGTACTCGAAAATAAGTAAAATGTACTCATTATTAAGTACATTCGATGCTTATAATGGATCTGAATACATTAGTTGCAATTTTGAGAAAGACATTTACTCAAAAATTAGTACAACGAGTAAAAATGAGTATGAGTACGAGTAAAAATGAGTACGAGTAAAAATGAGTACGAGTAAAAATGAGTACGAGTAAAAATGAGTACGAGTAAAAATGAGTACGAGTAAAAATGAGTACGAGTAAAAATGAGTACGAGTAAAAATGAGTACGAGTAAAAATGAGTACGAGTAAAAATGAGTACGAGTAAAAATGAGTACGAGTACAAATGAGTACAACGAGTAAAAATTAGTACAATAAGGTTGCCTACATAGGCTGCAGTCATAAATCAATTTCAATAAATATCGACAATTACAACCAAGTCTTACCGGGAATCGAACCCGGATCATCAACACCGTAGTCCAGTGCCTCATTCATTAAGCTACTAGAGCGACATTAAGATATTTAAAGAGAAGAAATGTTAAAAGAAGGTGTGCCAAAAGATTTTTGGAATTAAGATAATTGAGTTGTAATAACTATTTAAGCAATCGGCATCAAATAATGTGGAAAACCATCTTCTGAACACCTACTTTAAGTTTGTCAGATCGCTTTGTTCAGATGGCTTGAACAAAAACTGAGATTAACAATATTAAATCACACTGCTCATTTTTGAGAAAGTACATTTATTTCAATTTGAGTACGTTATCGCTCATTTACGATGCAATTGTACTCAAAGTAAAATAAGTAGGGCCAGGTACACATTTTTAAGTACATTTTTTTTTTACAATGGAGAGTAGGAATAACGTTGTGAGGATTTTTAGAGTTTGAGATTCGATACCCATATATATATTTGGTGATTCAGTGTCAGCAAATTATAATGAAGCTATTTGGGATGCAAAGAATGAAAAGCATAGAATTCGGTAAAGAGTTTTACGCAAATAAAAAAAAAAGATAAATTTTATTAAATATAAATAGGAAAAGCGGAAACCAGAATGTGGATCTTCTGAGTTTGCATACGCAGAAGTTGATCCTTGCTACCCAGGGTGTAATAAAGTTTTAATAAAGTTGTCTTACACGCAAAGATTGAATCAAAATATTAATTTAAATTTCGGTATTTAAATTGAAGTTTACTGTTGAAAAGTAGAGTATACACTGTTAAAGAAAGGCACTCAAACATAAGTAAAATGTACTCATTTTTTTAATACATTCGATGCTTATCATAGCTTATAACGCATAATTTTCATTTTTGAAAAAGACAAGTGATGAGTACAATGAGTAAAAAAATAATAAAAAGAGCAGTTATTTGCCGACGTAGGCAGCCTTCATAAATCACTTTCAATAAATATCAATAATTAAAACCAAGAGTTACCGGGAATCGAACCCATATCCTGAGGCACCCCGCAATTCAGTGCCATATCTGTTGTAATACCAGGGCGATGTGAAGAAGTTATTAAGCAAAAGAAATGTAAAGGCGTGCAAAAAGAATGGGAAGCAAGATAATTCATTTGTTCATTCAAGTTTCCATTTCAGCAATCGACATCAAATGATGTGGAAAACCGTCTTCTGAAAAACTATTTTATGTTTGTCCGGTCGCTTTGTTAAGATAGCTTGAACAGAAGCTGAGGAGATTAGCAATATTAAATGACACTGCTCATTTTTGGTAAAGTACGATTACTTAAATTTGAATACATCATCGCTCATTTACGATGCAATTGTACTCAAAGAAAAACGAGTATGTTCAGGTACTCATTTTTAAGTACCTTTTTTTGCAGTGTAAAAAGCGAGCAGTGCGAGAAATGTCCTAATGATCAAATTAAGCAACCACAACTAAATTGTCAGAGGTTTCCTGAGATTAATCAGAGCGCAGAGGTAAAGTTATTATGAATGAGGACTTATTGATGAGATGAACGGCACAGAATGAACGCATAAGCGTTGGTGTGCCCCGTAGTTAATGGGATTGTGCGGGGACAAATTAAGCCGCTGCGCTGGAATTGGCTCTCCTATTTGAGAGTATTTTTTAACGCGAACAATTGTGTAACGTTCATGCAGTGGCGGGGATTCCAGAGGGCGTTTGCCCCCGAAATTTTCCGGATGTTGCCCCTTCACTTTTTTTAATACAAGACTTTATAAAAAAATTGTATGTCAATTGTTTTATTGGATAAACCAAAACAAAGATCTTCTTCTGACCATTCTTCATTCGACAAGGCAGTGTTCTCGGGTCTTTCTTTTTGAGATAGACCCAGTTACGCAGCAAAAAAAAGTCAGCATGAATCCTTCATCAAAATTGTTAAAATTTAAGGTTTTTTGAATGTTTTATAAAGGATATTGAAACAAAAACTGCAGGTTTTTTTAAGTTTTTAATTTTCCTGCATAAAACCTTTAAAATATCTGCATTTTCCCTTCATGATTAAAAATTGAAGGTTTTTTGCAGTTTTTATGAAGGACATTGAAACAAAAACCTTTAATTTTATAGAACTTCAAAAAAACTGCACTTTTCCTGCATAAAACCTTCAATTTAAAAATTTTGATGACGATTTTATGCTGACTTTTTTTGCTGGGTAATTAACCAACCAAACCAAGTAAAATTATCGTACCTCGCCAGCTTAAAAAAAAGCTTTCAATTTAATTTTAATAAGCGGCGAATAATTCACCGTTAACATCATAAATGGCATGTAATGAATTTGATTCAGATCCATCTAGTACAAATTTTGAGGAAACCGGTGATAATTTGAAAGTAAGGGTTAACTATGGAACAAAATTACCCAAAAGTTTTTAAACGGGACAATGGAAAGTTAAGTGATCCTGCCCCATTTTTCTTATTTTTACTCTAAATCTTTATAAAAAATTCAGTCAATTATATTACAAAATTTCAGTAACAAAAAAACATAATTTTGTGAATATTTTTTTGAAAACTTGTATTGATCACACTTATTATTAATTTATTCAAAATTCGAAAATAGAGGGCTTGTAATGCTCTTTTCATCAAAAAAAGATGAGGGACAACAAAATTTCCACTTTACTTCAAATACTTCATTTCAATTAATTTTTTCAATTTTTATTCAAATAGTAGGTTGAATGGTCAAAATTTTAAATAAATAGAACCCCCCCCCCCCCCCTCTACACACACATCTTCTTTCCTCTTGATCTGGCCCCTTGCCCCCTCCCTTCTATGTTCTTGTAAGTCTGAAAACTGCAAATAAGGCTGCTTTCAGTGGCAAAAGTTGCTATGTATAATTTACATGTTATCGTAATGTTATCTTATAAATTTAAAGCTGTTTTTTAGATTCCCTAATTTATCACTTAACATGTTTTATACCCCAAAAATGAACTGTATATTTTCCATTTAGTAAATTTTCCTGTTAAAATATATTTTTGTGCATATTGTAATCGACTTGATAACGATATCCTGAAGATAAAACATTGATAGCAAGGTATGTAAAATAATAAATTATTGTAAAAGTCTCATTTATACAAGAAGAATACAAAGACATTTTCAGGTAAGTTATATACATCAAGAAATGATGCATGCTAATTTAAAGTTTATCTATTATCCTTTATTTACGTTTAAAAAACTTATTTTAAGCGTTAAAACAAAAGGTATATTTAATTTGATCTTTCATATTATTCTTATATTGTCCATGTATATAATAATACAAAAAATATATCTACTAAACATTTAAAATATGTTTATGTATTGTTACGTTTTGTAGAAAAGTCACGTGGAAAAAAGGAAAATTTGTATGGGAGGTGGGGGGGGGGGGGGGGGGAGGTTAAGAAAATGTAGTTCTATAAATCTGTACCACAGAGCCAGACGAGCCTAAGTCCAAATTTGGTGATTTTTGTTTTATTGCAGATTATGTCTTGAAATTTCGCGTTTTTATCGAATCATACCATCAAAATTCACTCAAAGTAATTTTTAAACTTTTATCCCAAATGTGACTTAGGATCGTCTGGCTCTGAGGTACAGCCGCGGGAAAAAAAACGAACCACCGATGATTATTTCTTAAACTTTTAATCATATCTTTCGAAATAATACTTTTATTAAGCTGATATTTTTATCTGTGTTACTTGTAAACTACCCAAATAAAATACACTAACTTTCATTACATATATGTATATTTTTTCATTTTATTTAAATAAGGATATTAATATTCATAAAATTTATGAATAGCAACCATGCTATATTTTGATAGTGATGGATTCAGAAAAACGTTTTATATGCATAACTAACATTTCATGATTTTCCTCTTTGTAGTTTTTTGGCTATATCAAAATGTGCATAAAATTATCATTTAAGGGGTCATACACAAATTTAAAATCTGCAGAACTTAACAGAAACCTACTAATTTTGAGAATTAAAAGCGCTGTGATCGCGACGCGTTGCCATAAAATTCTAAATTCTTATATAAAGGCGAGGGGTATACGGGAGTGGGAGAATGAATGACTACGGGAAAAGAAGAACCACGGCTAACGCCAAAACATTTTCTACCCTTGTACTTCATTTCGAAATTTCACTAATACATTGTCCAATGTGGAAGTAGCCCCTCAAATAAGATAGATACATATCGTCGATAGATACATATATACTCAAAAATAAGGAAAATGAAATTTTTGAGTACATTTGATGCTTCTCATGGCTCAGAATACATAAGTTTTAATTTTGAAAAAGACATGTACTCAAAAATGAGTACAATGAGTAAAACTGAATAAAAATAGCAAATTCTAGCCTACATAGGTTGCCTTCATAAATCCCTTTCAATAAACATCAACAATTACAACCAATACACTTACTGGGAATCGAGCCCAGATCATCAGGCACCACAGTCCAGAGCCTTATCCGTTAAACTACCAGGACGACTTAAAAAAGTTATAAACCGAAGAAATGTTAAAAAAAAGTGTGCCAAAAGAATGGGAAGTAAAATAATCTAGTTGTAATAATTCAGTTTCCATTTAAACAATCGACATCAAATAATGTGAAAAACCATCTTCTGAACAACTATTTTAAGTTTGTTAGGTCTCTTTGTTAATATGGCTTAAACAGAAGCTGTGATTAGCAATATTAAATCACACTGCTCAGTTTTGCGAAGGTACGATTACTTAAATTTGAGTACGTCATCGCTCATTTCCGATACAATTGTACTAAAAAAACGAGTAGTTCAGGTACTTAATTTTAAGTACCTTTTTTTTACAGTGCGTTCTTTCTATTTTTCCAATGTAAATATTTTACTATTTTCACGGACAATATAAGTGGAATATATAATTTTTACATCTTGAATAAATTTTGCATATATATTTTTAGATATATAATAAAGTAAGACAATAATGCTGAGTATTTTAGCCGTTCAATTTTAATAAATCGTTTTGTATTCGACTAAGATTAATAGAACCCGTCTATAAGCCAAAATAACAATTATTTGTATACAACTAATGGAAATAACGATAAACTAAGCAAACCAATCAAATATACTTTCTCTTATACATGCAAAAATTCTAACAAGAAAAGTCCGTTAATAATATTTTTAATAAAATAGAGTATTTGAAGTGAATCTTAAATACTTTCTCATTACCTCTCCCTTTCCTTAAACAAGTTATTAATAGTATTAATTTAATAACTATTTTTAGATGGTCATTGCCAAGTTAGTTATAATATAGTTTTATTATGAATATTAAATTTTAATTGATAACAATATAACTTATAAGTACTTTGCACACATCATACGAGTTTAAACAATCGGTTAATGCTCACAGTTTTGGTATACAAAATAAAACATTTGATTTAGTATTATTGTGGGTGTCATACAAGGGCTACTTCTGGACATACAACGATGATATAAACTTTATAAAATAAAACATTTCAAAATTTAAGAAAGTTCATGAGGTTGATTTCGTTTAAACTTGCTTGATTTACAATGTTACATAAAAAAATTTAGTACGTTTTTAAAACTTAATCTCCTGAGCTGAAATCTTGGCACATTTTAATAATCACTCAACTTCTATAAAATCAAGATTAGAAGACCATATAAGGAAAATTTAACAACTGACGTTTAAGAGTACTTTCAAACAGAGCTATTGAAAATGAATTCATTTAAATAATGTCATTTATTTCCGAAGTATAGATATGATTTTTTTTCGATGGGGCAAATAACACTTTCTAAATCTGAGAATATGAATAAAATTTCCCAATGAACTTCCAACAAATGATGTATTAATGTGTAAGTAATCGTAAAAGCAAAGATAATATAACAAAATAAATGTTTCTAGATTTATTTTACACGTTTTTATATAAGAAATCATTACTGAAAGGGTTCCTTTATTAAGTATTGAGAAAGTAAATTTATTATTTGGAATTTTTCATCGAAAAAACAAAAATCTCTTATATTTATATAAACATCATAAGATTATAATCTCATGAAAACGATCTCTTAATAAGTAAATTGTAAATTACATTTACTTTGCATTGTATAACAAACACTATATGATAAATTTTAGTAAATGGATTTATAAATATTTATACTTATTTGCTACCAGTTACAAACTATTATTATCTCCCCGTTATATTCTTTACTCAAGTTGTCTATAAATAAAATATTTATCTGTCATTCATTTTTTACAATAAAACTTCGTGGAAAAGCTTTATATATTCAGAGACTTTCATAAACCTTCCCCACAAAAGAATTGTTGTCAAAGACACCTGTATTTTTATTCAGGTGATCCATGGGCCCTCTAGAACCTGAAGACTACACCATATGTGTTTACAAAAATTGTAAAAGGAGCTTATCATGAACTTTTATTCAATAAATGTCAAAGATATGATGTTATAGCTTTTGCTATTGCATGAAATAATCTTAAAGTTGAATTCTGCTTTGGTTTGCCTGTTTTTCTTATTTTATAAAGATAACTGCTTTTAAAAACTATTTTTGTGACTTTTTTCTATTTAATATATATTCTATTTTATTTAGTTAACAACTAAGAAGATATTTCATAACTAATCGAAAGTTCACATTTTTATTGCTGAAAACATTATCAGAAAATATAACGTCATTTCATTAACTATCTAAATATTAGCTTAGTTTAATCTTTTGAAAAACGTTCCCCAATTCAAAAGAAGAATAGACCCCGTTCTTTTGTTAAAGCACCTATTTTATCAATTGACAAATAAAGGTTAAAAATATTAAACCTCCTCATTTCCTTTCAAAGAAGGAATAAAACCGTATTAAAAAGTTGTCACTAACACGGTGGAAGAAAATTGCTTTTTGAAGTCGGTCAAAAATTTCTTTCTGGGCTGATCACCGCGCCTGAGGGATCGCCTTCAGCTACAGCCCTGTCATGTTTGCTCATGTATTAAGAGGACACGAGTAACGAATTAGAAAGACAAAATATAAAAGCTTTTCAAAGTCCTGATAAACTCACAAAATTCGTAGTGAATGTGAGGGTTGAAGATTTTTTTATATTTTAATTTATTTCGCTTGGATAATTGCCATTTAAAGTAAATATTTTTGCATAAAGTTGTTTTTCTAACCAAGGGTATCTGGAAAAATAATTTTAAAACCACCTTCTATATATACAATGAGAAATAAATTTAAGTTATCAAATCAGACATTTCGTGAATGACCTAGAAACATATTTACCGCACTCGGCTATATAATGTCCCTCAATCTCCCTTTATATGCATCATTCGAGAGGATTGCTCAATTTACAATGTCCCTTCAGAAAGGACAACCAAGTGCTAAGATTTAATTTTTTTTCCTATTGATCTTTTCAAAATGCAATTATGATATACTTAATTATTATTTATCCCCAATCCTATTTTTTAAATACATTTTTAATAATAAGTATCGTATGTACAATACTTCTTATTGATTTATATATTTAAAGATATTTAGATTTTATGTGAGCTTATTATAAAAACTCCTTTGCAAATCTAATGACTCCAAAAGTAAGGCGCTACATTTAAAATATTCGCCTTAAAGATTTATACTATCAGTTATAGTTAGTGCCGTTACACAAAGAATATTTTTTTTTGGGGGGGGGGGGGGTAGAAACAAGAAATTTCCTAACTTAATGATTCGAAATTCCCAACTCAACAGTGCTGAAAATTCCCAGTTCCAATCAAAATTCCCAGTTCCAATCAAAATTCCCAGTTCCAATCAAAATTCCCAGTTTATCTTTTTTTTATATATATTTTAGGTAATATTAAACAGTTCTCTCACAAGCATTGATTTGTTGCACCCATATTCCAATGCAGTGTCCGTTCTGAGGTGCAAATTAAATGTAATCTTACAAGTTGGACGATTTCTTATCTTTCCTAGCTTTCATTTGTTAATAATATTAATTTTCTTCAGGCATAAATTTTCCCAACTCGGGGTATTTAGAAGTTGAAATTCCCAACTTTCAGGGTTTCCAGATTATTGGGGGAGGGGTCGAACTTCCCCCTCAACCCCCCCCCCCCCCCCCCGGTGCACCGGCCTTTTTATAGTTATATTTCACAATACATCAGTTTGCGGAATTCCCATCCGCAACTAGCTAGCTTGATAGACCCATGCATCAAAGCCTAAAATGTCCCATTATTTCATGTTTTGCCGGTGAAAATAGCTAAAATTATAATTTTATCGGAAAAGTTAGCTATTAAATGTTGGGATTTATGTGTAAAGAAGTGTACAACCTTATTCTGATTGTAAATGCATTGCGTTTTCTCGGAATATAAAGGCTCAATATTGGACTTTGTCCAAATATATTTTGATTTTTTAAGTAATATTTTTTTTATTATCACTCTTTTATTATCAAATAATAATAATAATATATTGTTAACCGATATTATCCTATTTTCCTTGATTCGATAGTGTTTATGCGTAGTGTCCATTATCATTTTTTATACTTTTTATGTAAAAGTTACTTTTAAATGTGTTGTTTTGACACAAAGCTTTAAACCTGTAGTGTTAAATTAAATTGGATCACTGCGTAAGCTAAAATAAATTTTTGGAATTACTGAAATACTTTCTGCAATTTTTATTCATTCAATTACTATTTTAGAGGATGTTGTTATTCGTGTAAAATTATTAGAATTGAAGTAAATATAATAAAGTTGGTAGGGAAATGAACTATAACATTTACATCTTTAAAAACTAAATATACCTTTCATCAATTAATTAAATTACTGACTAAAATAATCAAGAATGAATTAAACAATTTCTAATTTAGCCTGCTCCTAAACTCTTAAATACTAGGACTTGACAGCAAAAAACTGTTCGGATTTTGACAATATGAGTTGGTCATAGATAGATGCGGCCGGAAATTTCACGAATCTCTTGAATCCTACTTCGGGATTTGGCTGTAACACATCCAAAAAATTAGTTATATTATTTAATTTAACATAATCTTCAGAATACGATATTCTCATTGTTAGTAACATTGCGTGTTAGTTTTTATATTCCAAACTGATATATATCAAAGAATTATATCAGGCAATATATATATCAGGAAGAGAGAAAATATTTGGGTGATACTCTAGTACAAACCACTTTACTCTTTTTGAAATGCATTATCAAATACACAATTACAGTAGAACTTCAATTATCCAAACCCGAGTTATCCGAATCAGACAAAGCTGGTCGCCAATTATCCGGACACAAATCGCTATGAGAGAAAAAAAGAAATCAGCAAAATGCGCATTTTAAAAATTTCTTATCGGCTTACGATATTATTTTTAAGAGTCATTAAATTGCATTACATATTAAAGAAAAATTCGTTTATTCTTACTAAGAAAACATTTTTTCGTGAATTATCTAATCAATTATCCGGATGGCATCTGGCTCTAATTGATCCAGATAATTTGAATTCTACTGTATAAATAATCCATAAAAATACATCGCTTTTTTCGTGATAAATGCCTTTTAGAGCCCAGATGCGATCGTGCCGTTTGCTTTCTTCAAACGTACAGGAAAAGAATTTTTCTGCACGTTAAATTTTCCCAAAAAAAGTTACATTTCTCTTGCACACTGTTAAAAATAGGTATTCAAGTATAAGTAAAATATTCTCATTCTTGACTACATTCGATGCTTATCATAGCTCCGAATACATAATTTTCATTTTTGAAAATGACATGTACTCAAAAATGATTGAAAATGAGTAAAAAGAGCAGTAGCTTGCTTACATAGGCTCCCTTCATAAATAACTTTCAATAAATATCTACAATTACAACTTAGACTTACCGGGAATAGAACCCAGGTCTACAGCACCGCTAAGCTATCAAGGCGACATGAAGAAGTTTAAACAGAAGTAATGTTAAAAAGGTGGGACAAAAGAAATGGAAAGTAAGATAATTGAATTGAAATGGCTCAGTTTAAATGTAAGCAATCGACATCCAATAATGTGGAAAACCATATTCTGAACAACTATTTTAAGTTCGTTAGGTCGCTTTGTCAAGATGGGCTTGAACATAAACTGATATTAGTAATATTAAACCACACTATTCATTTTTGCGAAAGTACGATTACTTAAATTTGAGTACGTCATCGCTCATTTGCGATGCAATTGTACTTTAAAAAATAAAAATACGTTCATGTACTCATTTTTAAGCACATTTTTTTACAGTGCATATACACAATCTTACAAAAATCAAATTGTTTACTCTAACCCAAAACTCTACAGCTGATCCAGAGAGCGGGACTCCTGTGAAACACGCGATGCAAAATATCAGCTCAAAGCCCCATACAATAAAAGCCCCACACGGCCATTCAAACTCCCACGGGGCCACAAACCACCATTTATTAGACGATTCCATAAATAGGTCTGAAAATTCCCAAGTAATTTTTTATACGTCAAAAGACTAAAGAACGCCCTAAAGACTGGAGCTCTGAATTGAACGTTTTAAGGTGAATCTGTCTGAAGCTCGGGGGACGTCGCTTTTTTCGTGATAAATGCCTTTAAGAGCCCAGAAGCGGTCGTGCCATTTGCTGTCTTCAAACGTGCAGGGAAAGAGCCAGCTGTAACGCGCGCGTAGGGACCAGACGTAATATCTTTTTGGATGTTGAGAATGACTTGCGGAACGGAAAGTGAAATGTATTAAGTAGAAGTTTCTCTTCGCCGTCTCATAGACTTCATCAATGTTTCTAGATATAAGCACTTAAAGGAACTTTTTTTGACGCGGAGAAGTCTTTAAAATCGGTTTCCGGGTGCAGGAGTCGTTGGCAGAAACTTGCACTCTTAGAAATGGCACTCATTTTTGAGAATTCTGCGATCGTCAAGGTTACGCTGTTAAATACTTCGAGCATGAATGGTCTGTAGTAGAGAGAATATGACGTCATAATCGTGAAGCCCACATCTCAGAGCGAAAGGCCCATATCACGTGCCATCTCTTCAAAATTATGAATTAAAAAGTACTCGCGATTGGCTGATGAATTGGGAAATGTGTAACAGTGAAAATTTATGAATGGAATGACGTAATTAACCACGTGTCTGAGGCCATACATGTTGGCTTCACTTTGATGTCAGCGAGAGTAACGTCATGACTTCTCTACTACAAAGGATCCATGCGCGAAGGTTAAATATAGGTACGCAAAAACAAGTAAAATTTACTCAATTTTGAGTAACATAAGTTTCATTTTTGAAAAGACATGTATTCAAAAATGAATAAAAGAGCAGTTGCTTGTCTACATAGGCAGAAATCACTTTTAATAAATATCAACAATTACAACCAAGACTTACAGGGAATCGAACCCATATCCCAAGGCACCGTCGCCTAATGCCTTATCCGCCGTCTAATGCCTCAACCAGGGCGACGTGAAGAAGTTATAAACAGAAGAAATGTTAAAAAGGTGTGCCAAAAGAATGGGAGTAAGATAATGGAAATGTAATAACTGAGTTTTCTTTTAAGCAATCTACCAACTAATGTGGAAAACCATCTTCTGAACAACTATTTTAAGTTTGTCAGGTCGCTATATTAAGATCGCTTGAACAGAAGCTGAAAGTATCAATATTAAATCACACTGCTCATTTTTGCTTGTACGTTTACTTAAATTTGAGTAGGTCTTTTGTAAGTAAATATTTAACAATTCTGTTTCTTAAAAAAATATTTTAAAAAAAGCTCATAATCCTACTTTTAAATGTCCGTCAGGCATGTGGTAGAAAAAAAACACTTTCCTAAACGAAATTTTTACATGACCCCACCATGATCTATTTTTTAAATTAAATATTAGAAATTTACAAGCACATTAAAAAGTTTTAAAAAAACACGTATAATATTACAATAATTGAAACAAAATAAACTCAAGTATTCTAAAAATGAATTAATAATTAAATAGTGCCTTAATTATGAGTATGTATAAGAATAGTTTAATATCAATATCTAATCAAGTAGATAAAAATGGAATATCTAGATAGTTTGCCAAACCCTTGACGTTGCAATATTTAGATACTGAAGCAGAATGCTTGAGGAATTTTATTGACTTCTCCAACGACTCGTGGAGGTAATTTATCGAATACCTAGGTAGCTTTATCGTCTATTTAATCTGTCTCGATAATTAAATGCGTTATCGAATAATCGAGTAATTTATATTAAGCACTTGTATCTCAGTCCTGGCGATGGCATTGATTTATTTTTTGTTGCTTGGCCGGGATTCGCTTCATCTCACCTTTTTTTTTATGTTAGATTTATTTCATTTTTACACATTCGTACCTTTGCGATATCAAGTCAGAAACATGTTTTCTTTTTTAAATTTAATTATGTAATAACTAAACTTCTATATGTAATAACTAGATTTTTATATGTAATATCTAAACTTCTATATGTAATAACTAAACTTCTATATGTAATAACTAGATTTTTATATGTAATATCTAAACTTCTATATGTAATAACTAGATTTCTATATGTGATAACTAAATTTATATACATAATAACTAAATTGCATTATGTAATAACTAAATTTATATATATAATAACTAAATTTACATATGCAAAAACTAAATTTCATTATGTAAATATTAAATTTATATATGTAATAACTAAATTTCATTATGTAAATATTAAATTTATATATGTAATAACTAAATTTCATTATGTAAATATTAAATTTATATATGCAAAAACTAAATTTCATTATGTAAATATTAAATTTATATATGTAATAACTAAATTTCATTATGCAATAATTAAATTTAATAACTTAAAATCGGAAGCTATATAGCTTATAGAATATGGTCAAATGGGGATTACTATATTAGAGGGCAATATAATGGCTGGTTTACCCTTTTTTTTATATAAATTTCAAATTTTTTTAAATATGTAGAGTTGTTATTTTTATAGAAAAATACTACTCAACTTATATTTTTGTTAAACACACTTTCCTTGTATTTATCACGATATCACTGCTCTTCGGTAGAGCATCGAGGTATCACTTGGAGTTAAAACCGTTTCTGTTCAATAGCTCCTTAGATAAAAGATCAGTGCGATCAAACTTTATTGTCAGCCACTTATTTCACCCACTAAACCTATATTTCCATTAATGATATAAATAAAATTAGCCGATGTTTTATATGGCTATTTTACACTGATCTACCCATTCCCCCACGAGGTACATAAACATATCAATATCGTTTCGGCTTAGATCAAACAGCATCTGTAGTGATTTATTGATTTGTTTTCTAACAATTCTTCGCTATTCTATTTTCTTTTCTCATTTTTCTTTCGGAGGAGAGGGTCTCTGTTAACGACAGTTGAAGATGGAATAGAGGGATAGAGGATTAGGGGCACAAAGCAGGGGCTATTGATTTGAGACCATACTTTAGTTCTTTCTTCACTAGTTGACCGATCTTGGGGGCGATTTCCTACAGTATTTCTTCCACTTTCTTTTAGTTGGGTTTAGTAAGCCTCTAAGAACTTGATCCTTCCCCATTTTATAAAGGGAATTGAAATTCAAGATGTGTGTGTTGGATCAAATAGGCGGGAACTGACTTGCGGCCGGCCATTTTAGGCACACGTGGCCAATCTTTAAAGGCACACAAACTCCCTGGTGCTTTTCAGTATGTCTTATACACTGTTAATAGTAGGTATTCAAAAATAAGTAAAATATATTCATTATCAGTGCTTTTCAGTATGTCTTATACACTGTTAATAGTAGGTATTCAAAAATAAGTAAAATATATTCATTATCAGTGCTTTTCAGTATGTCTTATACACTGTTAATAGTAGGTATTCAAAAATAAGTAAAATATATTCATTATCAGTGCTTTTCAGTATGTCTTATACACTGTTAATAGTAGGTATTCAAAAATAAGTAAAATATATTCATTATCAGTGCTTTTCAGTATGTCTTATACACTGTTAATAGTAGGTATTCAAAAATAAGTAAAATATATTCATTATCAGTGCTTTTCAGTATGTCTTATACACTGTTAATAGTAGGTATTCAAAAATAAGTAAAATATATTCATTATCAGTGCTTTTCAGTATGTCTTATACACTGTTAATAGTAGGTATTCAAAAATAAGTAAAATATATTCATTATCAGTGCTTTTCAGTATGTCTTATACACTGTTAATAGTAGGTATTCAAAAATAAGTAAAATATATTCATTATCAGTGCTTTTCAGTATGTCTTATACACTGTTAATAGTAGGTATTCAAAAATAAGTAAAATATATTCATTATTTTGGAATACATTCGATGCTTATCATGGCTCCGAATGTATAAGTTTAAATTTTTAAAAAGACATGTACTTAAAATTGAGTACAAAGGGTAAAAATGAATAAAAAGAGCAGATGCTAGCCTACATAGACTGCCTTCATAAATCACTTTCAATTAATATAGACAATTACAACCAAGATTTACCGGGAACAGAGCCCAATCTGCAAGCGCCGCTGTCTAGAGCCTTATCCTTTGAGCTACCAGGGCGATGTAAAGAAGTTATAAACAGAAGTAATGTTAAAAAGGTGTGCCAAAAGAATGGGAATTAAGATAATTGAATTGTAATAACTCAGTTTCCATTTAAGCAATCGACATAAAATAATGTGGAAAACCATCTCCTGAACAATTATTTTAAATTTGTCAGGTCGCTTTGCTAAGATGGCTTGAACAAAAGTTTAAATTAGCAATATTAAATCACACTACTCATTTTGAGAAAGTACTATTATTTAAATTTGAGTGCGTCATCACTCATTTACGATGTAATTGTACTAAAAAAAAAAATTATGTTCAGGTACTCACTTTTAATTTATTTTTTTTTACAGTTCGAGTGATTTTCAGTATGTCTGAAAGTGCAATGTAATTTTTTTTTAATTAATTGGGTTATAAGTTCATATTGGTTTTCATAACACACATCATAACACTTTTTTAAAGTAGAATATGCGTTCAGGGGAAAATTGCATTTAACACACATACAATGATAAGTTTTGCAAAGATTTTATTATTGGTGACGTGGGTACAAGAACAAGGCAGCTCCACTTGTTCCTGATTTACACTTTTTCACTTATTCTTATAAAGAAAAAATATCCTATATCGATAAGTGAAAGAACCAGACAGTACCTCCAATGCAACTTTTTATGTATGTCACTTATTATATTGTAAAGACAAATTGTAACTCCGTGATTTTGTGTTATTTACCATGATAAAAATCCATAAGTGCCAATTGTGTGTAAGTGCATCGTATAACCTTATCTTTTCATACTATATTTTAATTACGTCGAATTTTTTGTTGTCTAATTTGATGCTTCAACAGAAGGAACTGAAGCTTCAAGTGATGAGATAGTTGATGAAACTATTAACACCACTGCTGACCCTGAAGACGATTATACCCCCGGGTATTGGATGAAAAGTAAGTACTTTGGTTGTATTTAAAATTTAACCATATAATAGATTTGAATATTGGTTTAAAAGTGAGTATACATTAATTTTTAGTCTTATTCAGGGATCATTTGGAAACTCATAAAATCTAGTGATTTGGTAACAATATTAAATATATTTATATGCATTTCCTACTCACCGCTCCTCTAAAGGAAAAAATTTATGAAGTTACCAAATATAGAATATTAATTTTTGAACAATAGATTACTCTGTGATTATCTCTACGATTTCACTTATATTGCTACTTATATCACCGCAATACTATTATATTTAGAAATAATCATCATATTTTATTTAAGTCCCTACACGAAAGTTTTATATTTTAAATAACTAATTCGTGAAAATCAAAGCTATAGCTCGAAGCAGTTGCCGTTGTCTATTAGTCTGAAATATTGTCTCCCTCACTCTTAAAACACAAAATTTAAATACACTATAACAGTCACCTTGTGCGACATCGTAGTAACATTTTATTGCAATGTTGCGGTGATATAAATGTGATATTATAGAAATATGTGTGTTCACAAATTAGTTATGTGACATCTATCAAACATATGGGGGGGCGAAAGGTCACATTACATACGAGCCATAATAACGAAAACCTATTAATTTATTAATGTTATTTCACCGTTGTCTATTCTGTATGGTAGATAAAGCACTTGGCTTTACTCCAAAAGAAACTGGTATCGAATACAGACATTAGAAATGGAATCGCATTGCCAGTGCGAGATTTCATCTTGGTATCACAATATGATGTTACATTGTAAAGCTAATGTATGTCACATAGAACATGACATATAGAACAACATGCTGTATGCTATATAGAACATATGTATGAAATTGCAGTGGCTTATATATGGCATTTGGTTGTTCGTGATAATTCATCCCAGCAAAAAAAGTCAGCATAAAACGTTCATCAAAATTTTGAAATTGAAGGTTTTTTGCAGGAAAACTGCAGTTTTTTTGAAGATCTATAAAATTAAAGGTTTTTGTTTCAATATCCTTCATAAAAACTGCATAAAACCTTTATAAAAACCTGCAAAAAAGCTTCAATTTTTAATCATGAAGGGAAAATGCAGATATTTTAAAGGTTTTATCCAGGAAAATTAAAAACTACAAAAAAACTGCAGTTTTTTGTTTCAATATCCTTTATAAAACCTTCAGAAAACCTACAATTTTGATGAAGGTTTCTTGCTGACTTTTTTTGCTGGGATATTACCATATGTCCTCTGAAGGACATTATGTTAGAAGATCAAAGCTATACAGATTTTTATTAATTAGTGTAATAATACATTGAATTATAAAAATTCTATTTGAAACACTTTAACTATTTATTTCGGATTCCTGCAATACTTGTATTAAATAACTTTATATTATATGGTAATTTATTGAATGTAAACGATATTTATAAATATGTATTTGTTTAAAAATATTTATCTTAAACGGCACTAAAAATGACTTTATATAAACTCTTTTACCAGTGGTTTTAAAAACAAAAACTTTTTCGTTAATTTAATAAATATTTTATAGTGGATTCTCCACAAAATGGCTTCTTTACAAAAATATCCAATTTTCTTTACAATTCCTATAAATTTATTTATAGCAATACAATACTTGAAAAAATGTGAGTTTTTCAACAGAAACTCTCCAAAAAGAAAAGAACTAGTTATTTTCTGTGATTCACAGAAGCCTTGTAAGTGATGCGTTCTAATAGATCGATAGACCAAAAACTAGGATTGAAAGGCAGTTTCCACCATTTAATCCCATTTTCGGGAAATACGATTTTTGTAACGCAAATTTGCAATGAATCCTATTTTTTAAAGTTTTCACACGGCAAAAGAGTTTATTCCATAAAAATATAAAAACTCAACTTAAACGGTTTGTTGTTTTCGTCTTTGTAATTTATTAAATATTTTCCGTATTTCTTATAATGCAATTTAATGTTACATTTTTAGTATTCCTAGCTTCAATTTAAACCTACGTGTTTATCCTTTAATCATAATTGATTAATTTATTTAAATAATGTGGTTTCATAAGAAAAAATATGTAAATAATAAAAGAAATATGAAAGGGGGAATAAGTGAATTTATATAATAAGGTACAATTATGTACCTTATTAAGTCGATTAAAAAAAAATTTTAGGGGATTTAATTGATTTGATTATTAAAAACATTACTAATTGTATATTTTCCGATGCAATCTGGAATAGACTTTACTAAAATAGATATTCAAAATAATTTTATAAGTATTACGATGGTAGTTTTAATCTTAACTCCATATGACTAAAATCAAAAGACTCCATATGAAAATTATCGACAATAAATTTCTGTCTATATTTTGCTATATAACGGCAAATACTCAGAATTGTAGCTCCAAGTAGTAGTAGTATAAATTATATCTTTTCAATGATTTATGCTTTTTAAACGTTTTCTAAAACAAAGTATACTTGGTTTTAAACGGCGATAAACAGTTTAGTTGGTTATAAATGTAGATATGCTTAAAATTGTACAAAGTGCGGTGTTTAATTTTGAAAATTTAATCAAATGGATGTTTGGAACAGTTTATTACTCAAATAGAATTCTAGAAAATGTTTCACAAAACACGCAATTTTCATATTATCGAGGTAAGAAAGTATATATAATGAGATTTCCTCAAACATTTTAATGTTTTTCTCAATGGATTTACATTAGTTTTATTTTATCTTAAAGTAGGTTTTATAAACTCTTAAGTCTACATCTTTTATAGATAACTTTTTAATCAAATAATCGATACTAGTTTTAAATTATTATTTAATAGAATTTTTAATATAATTAAAAAAAATATTTCAATACACTGAAAACTAAACAAAAAATAATCGAATATTGATTCAAACAATTTGATTTTTTTTCCCTTTTAATATTTGTACCAGTCCCCAAAAAATGCATTCCATATATTTTTTATAGTTATCGAACCATTAGTATAATAACCCAAACACTTCTTAATTAAAATCTAAGAATCTGCATTGTTTTGGTACTAAGACAATGGAATATGCAAACAACTAGGTGATTTTTTTTTGCCTAAATAAGAAAAAGTATTTGATTTATTCTTTTATTTTCGGATAAAACTGGAAATTGATCGTAAAAAAACAAATAATGTTCAAGGCGCATCTCCCGCTCGCGTACACTTCTTATTATATTGCTTTCTCGAAATCTGGAATTATTTGATTAATAAATCTCAAATTTTATTTGAAGTATTTCTAAGAATTTGTTTATTTGACTGATATCCTTTCAAAGTTTAATATGAGATTATTTTGGCACATATAAAGAAATTCCATAAGGCTTTTCAAACCTTTAAACGAGAATTCCCGAAACTCGTAAGTGAAGGCAAATAAATTAGATTTAATAAACTCGACGCATTTGGTTGTAAAAAGTGTGGATTACTAACTTTTTTTTTTTTTTACAACATGAGATTGTTTTCAAAGTTCAAAGTATTGATTCCTAATTTTATCTCCGTTATGGAATCTTTTAAGCCAGAAAATTTCTCTGAAAACTTTAAACTAAATCTTTAGAAATCATATTTCTAATAACGCGAATAAAATAATAAAGCGAATTTATCAGGAAAGCTCTAAATGGGTTTTTTAAAAGTTTTTAAAGCTTGTTTTCCCGGTAAAGAGTTATTTGAGAAATATATATTTTCTTCAAACGTATGCGACTGCGACTTAAATAAGCCTCGAATTTAGGTTCAAACTTCGTGACGGATTAGGTGTATTGAACTTACTTATAGTTCTAATCTTTTTACGATCAGTCAACTAAAATCAAACGCAACTAGATTATGTTGTTAACACCTTATAAAAAGGTTAAGAATAGAAAAATGATTAAATATATCTACTCAGATTTACAAAACACAATTTTTAAAAACGTAGTTTTCAGTGGAATATTTCTTGAAATATACACAAAAAAGAAAATTGAGGAAAACATTTTTCATAAGGACTTTTACGTGTACATAATGCATAAGAAAGCACGCCAACGTAATTAATTTAAAACCTTGGCCACTTCGTTACTTGACATATTATCTTCATTTTTAACTATCATTTTTAATTATGTCTGCATTAATTTTAATATATGAGTGTATGACACATAATAAATAGTAATTAAAATTAATTGAACCTAAATGGTTTTACCCTAAATATTCACTGAACGATGAGGGCATCCTCAAACAATACAGTAATAATATATTACGTGAAATTGAAAAAGTTTCAACGATTTATATTGTAAGAAAAGAAACTATATTGATTACTTGTCTTATGATTATTTGGGTTTTATTTTGATCTATATTCAACGAGGAATCTATAAAAATTATTTTTTTAGTGATTATAATATTTTTTAATGATTCATTTAACATTAAAAATATAAAAATTAATACACAAATATAAAATTATTACTTTTTAGTTTTAATTAAAATTTAAATTTATGAGGATTCGTTTTTGTATTTTAAAAAATACTATTAATACGCCAATTTTTAACATTTTAGCATAGTTCAAAAATTTCAATGGTAACATTTCCATTTTTAAATGTTTGTATTTGTAATATATAAGAATTAAATAAAAAAGAACTTTGACTGCACTAAGAATGTGTCTTAAGAAGCTTTTTTATTTTTTAAAGATTAAACAATATATGAATTTTAAAAAAATGCTCAAAATAAGTGAAGAAATATTAAAAAAAGTTAGATTTAATTTGTAAGCGGCAAATCTAACCATATAAATTAAAAATACATTAGTTTCGATCATATTAATTAAAAACTTCATATCTATAAGTTAAAGGAGTTACGACTAATTGAAAATAATTGCGATCGTTTAGTGACAAAAACATGTTGTTTCAAACTACATTGTAAAATTTAGCTAACCTAAAACTAAAAAACAAAATGAAATTGTATGCAAGTTTAATGTGCGAATTTTAAAATAATATACTGCTCATAAGTACTTTGGAAGTAAAACCTGTTTGTCAGAGTAAACGTTATCTATAAACTAAGATTTAAAATTCGATACATAACATTTTTAATTCACACAACTTTTGTTTCCAAATATTGCCACTGATAATACATTACATAAACTAATAATCAATATTACTGAAAAAAAACTATTATAACACTAACTATAGTCTGAAAGTAATACTTTTTAGTAGAAGTAGTTACTGCAATAATAATATCTTCAGTGAGGTGCGAAATAAACGCTTTATAAATGATAATTTTAATGGATGATTATTGTTTAACTAAGAATATAACAATCAATATGGTTCAGTTCACAAAATTGCCTATAAATACTTCTAGACGTTAAAATATGTTTCTAATAGGGAACACCTAATCAAATATTATCATTTTTGAAAATGTTTATCTTAATATCTTTTTTTGAATGACACCATTCAATTTAGCATATCAAAACACGTTTAAATAAATATAATTTATTTAACGGCTGATATGACTAACAAATCACAAAAACGCTGCAAGCATTAGAAATTTTATAAAAAAAATCAAATCCATTATTTTTCCAACGTATGAGACTTCTTATTCGCCTTGAATACATATCAAACAATATATTTTTATATCGGCACAAAAACTTAGAAAACTTTACCCACGTGTCTGAATCTAAAAAGGTTTTCTGCATTATTTGCACTTTACCACTGAAACGGCAAATATATTCTCTCGCAATTTCCCATTTAAAATCATATGATATCAAACAACAAATGGATGCTTCGTTCAAATTGTTGTTATAAAAACAGGATAAACGGAGCCGGGATATGGGAAACGGGAAAAGATGATCTGAATGTGACACGCACTGAAAAACGTTTATGAAAATATGAGATTTAAATAAATTAGCATATTTCACCACCAAGAAAGTCCTATTATTTCAAAATACTAAATTGGTTATTATTCCGGTATTGTTTTCTTGCTATTGAATGTTAGGAAAACCTGTGGCAAACTGATCTGTTTTGAACGGAAAGAAAATATGTTATTGTTATTTTTTTTTTTTTTTTTTAAATCTCTTCTCAAAATGGAAATTTTTAAATGAAATGAATATGAAATGACTCATCGTTTTGTGTTTTAGATTCTGACAGCAGTGTGTTTTTCTAATGACTTATATATTTTGATTTTTGTTTGGCTCCAGCAAATTACCTTATCATATAAATGATTTTGTCGGAAAATAAGATAGTTTCAATCAGACATTCAAAAACATGTCTAGACAAAATTTTACTTTATTATACTAAAATTTTAATTGTATAGTTTTTAGAAAGGTGTGTTTGGTTCAGTCTATGAATTTTAAATTTTATTATTTAGAAACGGTTCGCATAATTTAAAATGACTATTTTAGATATGACCCACTTTTATATAAAGGTGAAAAATAGGCATTTTTTCAAAGTTAGTAAAATTAAGAATAATAATCAGGTCCAGGGTCATATGATTGGGGGAAGGGAGAAGCCTTAAAATTGCCAAGTCAAATATGGATTTTTACCTTTTTTTTAGAGTCAAATTATCAACTTTTTTTTTAGAGTATGCTAATTTACCTGTATTTTCCCGATTGGATGGGAAACATTAATTTTAAATGGTATAGGAAATTTCCAACCCGACCAGAAGTAAAATGTATTAAAATCTACGTCCTGTCTACGTGGGCCGTAAGAATGTTGGTAAATTCCTGACTTGACTAGATTTCCCGCTAAATGGGAAATTGCCAACCCGACCAGAAGTAAATTTTTTTTTTAAAAATTGCAGTTTTTACAATGATTTCCTCGACATTTTTATGCCTACTTGGGTCGTAAAATGTTAGTAAATTCATGCATAATCACAAACCTAGTAGGCAAACTTATAAAACATTTGGTTTTTTTTTTTAAAGTTAAACTTCTTAGTTTCATTTAAAAAAGAATGCCAAATGTTCACAAATTTGCCAAGTCTACAGGAATTTACCAAGGAATCTAAGTCTAATAATCCAAGTCTACAGTAATAAATCCAAATAATAAATCTATCTACAGTAATAAATCAATAATAAATCCAAGTCTACAGGAATTGGGGTCGAGTCCTGGATAGGTCTTAAATTGAAACTAAAAAGCCATTATATAAGTCAAGATAAGATAGTAAGTAGTAAAAGCATTCATTTGTTAATTTTACAGAATCAATAAATTTTGAAAACATAGTTTAAATGATAAAATGAGTTGGTAATTTTGACATTGTTCAGTAGTTTGTGTATAGTGTTTTCTCTTTAAAATGGAATTTATTAAAATAAGAAGTACCGAAAAGCTATTGATTGATTGATACATTGAGGTAAATAATAGCTTCAATCTGACTTCTGCCAGTCCTTTTGTTCGCCATCTCTCGTACAACAACTATTCCAATCTGGCAGTTTTCCAACTGAACCAGACTAGTTTGGCGCCGTATTCTCCGATTTTGTTTAAAAGCCCGGAGTTGGGTTTTTTTTTATGTCAAGAAGGGTAGATGGAGGATACAAACTATTCGCCTGAAATTCGGATTTATTATAACATGTTTACATAATTAATAGTTAGTATGAATTATTAAAATACCTATATATGTTGTGCAGTAATGATATTAAAATGTTTAATAAGTTAATTTACATAGACAATTTCAGACCTGGTCCTTTTCTACTTAGATTATGAAAAGGGGACGGGGGCAAAGCAAAAATCTTAAAATAAGGATAGAATGAAAAAATAATGCTTCTTTTTTTCTCAAATAAAATAAAGTATGCAATTTTATAAAAAAAAATATAGAAAATTCCCTGTACTTTACAATTTTACAATTCTTTGCCAAAATGTTAATGGAAAATATAAAATTTCCGATCACGAATCCGTAAACCTAACTGGGATTCATATAGTTAAAAATGCATTATGATAACCGACCAGTACATATATTGCCATATTCAATGATTCCTTTTTTCACATACCAGTAACTTCATGTATGATCCATATAGATAGTTATATAGAACCCGATGGGTTGGGTGACACTCCTTTTAGTGGTATAAAGATTTTCTTTGCATGGAAATTTTTGGATTCTCATTACTTCATTCTTGTCTCAGAATTGAAGACTATAAGCATCTCTCATTTTCAATCTCCTTTTACTTAGAGTTGTCGAACCACAATCTCTTTTAAATTTTCTCTCCATTTCTGCGATTACAACCGATTGCTCAGAAATGTAATCTAAGGCGATAGGATGTAAAGAAAAAAGTGAAATCGGATGCCTTTCTTGTAAAGTAAAAAAAAATCAAGACTTTTTATAAGCAGAGAGAATTTTTATCAGAATCACAATAAGTGATGAATTGAAATTCTTTGGGGATTTTTTTTTATTGTGCTTCTCGTCTAAATAGAACTATTTTGAGGCAAGGAATGCATTTGTTCTCAAACTGAAAATGGGGAAGATTTTTAGTTTTATCTTTAAAAAAATAGCTCAGCGATATTCTTTTACAATAAGTTAATTTTCTCCCTCTGTATGATTGATTTTATATTCAAATACAAACACATTTTTAATATTCATGAATATGCTTACTTATATTTTGAAGCCCTATTAAAAAAGCAGGTGTCGAAATAAACTTTTTAAAGCAGGTGCACCAGTGCACCCAAGTTTTAAACTTAGGTGCACTGAATATTATTTGGGTGCACACAAAATTTATGGAGCAAAAAGTAACATTTACAATCTATTTTTGAACGACTAAGATGACAATGAAACCTTTCATTTTTCGTTTAGGCACCACTTACCTTGTAATTAAAACGCCAATGTACAATAAAGATAACAATAGACAAAGATAACAATAAAAATAAAGATATATTCAACCAACACGCGATGATAAACACATGCAAGCAAAAGCGTGTTTTAAGCAAGAAAAAGCAGGCAAAAATCCCAACTCGCAATTGAAGTTGGATACTATACTAACAACGGATTACTGGTAAAACCTAACTACTATCTCGTTATGTAATGCGCGGGCAAGGTGAAAACTGAAATGTTAGGTTTTATTGGTCAAATGATTTCAAGGCGAATTCCGAGTTTGTTATCCCACATCAAACGCACCCTGGGAAAACGGATTTTTAAATAATTGAGTATTTTGGAATAACAAAATCGCCGTTTTTCAGAAATGTTAATTGCACTGTGGGCTCATAAATAAATAATTTAGGTGCACTGTAAGAAAATTAGGTGCACTGCGCACCCGCTAATTTCAAACCCTGTTATAATGACCTCGCTTATGAAAAATGCTTATATAACTATTAATTTTAAGTTATTCTGATACTTCTCTATTTATCAAAAATCAAAACACCAAATTTTAAATTAAAAAAATAATAATAATAATAATTATTGGTTCTTCTTTATACTGTTGAAAAAAATATTTTAGGTTGTTTTTAAACTACTCAATCGGCTAGGATAACTGTTTCCATTTCATTAATTTATTATTTAGTTAAGGATACTATATTGGAAGGCAGCCCCCCCCCCTCATGCTTTTTAAATATAATCTCAACGTTAGATATATTCTACTCTCAAGCTTCACAATATACCTAAATTTTATATACACACTTTACATATCAGAAAGCATGCCTATAAAAACAAATAAAAATCTTTTTTAATCAAATATATTCTACTTGATGTTAAGTTTCCATATATTTACTTTTCCAGGAAGTTTTGAAAGAGGGCAGAAAGAACTACAGAAGGTAACTTAATTTTAAATAAAATATTTAGCTTATCTTACTTTACTCAGTAATTTTAATCATATTTAACTTACACAGTGACTTTTTTTTGTAATGCATAAATAACTAATTAAAACCCAATAAAACACTTATGTTCAGGAAGTTATAATACAGGGTGATCACTAAAGTCCTTTCACAGACACTTAACTTTTGAACGCTGACAGCTATAGTCATAAAAATGTTATATAGATGTAGTACAGTGACTAAGCGTTACGCGATGATACGGCTTACAAAAGAGGCAAATGTACGAAGTTAACGTGTCCATCTCTAAAACTATATCACATGCATGGAAATGGTCAATTACAAAGTTATAGAAAGCATCAATTTAGTACCAAAAGACACTTTGCAGATGCTATGAATAGAACACGTACAACGTTCGTTTGTTTTTTCGAGATTTCCATTGTTACATTACAAAATGCCCCACATGAGAGATTCTTATTTCGATAGGTATAAAAGAGAGCTCCTGGTCCTGGGGTGTAATACAAACAAATAAACGAGCTTTGTATGCGTTCTATTAATATGTGCAAGGTGTATTTTCAAACTAAATTGATGCTGCTTTGTAATTTTGACTATTTTCAAGTTGTATATTTTTTATTGATTGGCACGTTAACTACGTGGTTTCATCGTATCGCGCATAGTCACTGTCAGTTTATTATATACATTGACACCACTTTTTTGACCATAGCTGTCGAATTTAAAAATAAAGGCGAGAAATGACTTTATTAAAAACTCTACATAGTCTTCAATAAAATATTCGGTAATAAGTCATTATTCTTCAAAGCCTGAAAAAGTTTACACTAAATAGGTTCGTAGTACCTTTTCTGAAGGAGTACTAACAGTTACATGAGCAGAATAGCATTAGACAACATTTGACTATAACGACAGACAACATTTGACTATAACGACAGACAACATTTGACTATAACAGTAGACAACATTTGACTATTTTTGCTTTGCGATTGGAAAATTTTAATGAAAAATATATGAAAACTATCCTAGAAATATTATCCTAATAATATTTTAAAGACAAAGCAAACGCGATTTAACTTTTTAAGTAACTGATTGCAATTAATTGAAAGAGTAAATTTAAAATTAACTAGTAATTTCAAAATTATATTAAAGCTGTCTGTTTTATAAAAGGTATTGATTTTTATTCGACTTTGAGTACTTCTATTATGTAAAATTAACACTTTTAAACGATTGTTGATGTCTTAATTATACTTGTCTAGTATTGATAATTAAATTAATGAATAAGTCAGTGAAAGAGAAATTAAGAGGGGTAATAAACATTCATACAATTATGCAAATAATTTTTATGAAGAACAATTTAATGGAAAAGTTCAAAATGGTTTCATCTGATAAACAGCCATGGGAAAGGAGCCCTTTTTTAAATTAAAAATTATATTTTAATTTGTATTTTAAAAATGGGATCCATTTTACGTTTTTTTTAATTTTGCAGATATTATTAGGAATTTTTTCTGCTCATGAGTGCAAGGTATATTGTCAAAATCACATAGTCAAATATTTAAAAAAAAATATTATTTTTTTTAAATAAAAAATTACAAAAAAGGGACCTCTTATTTTAGAATTAAGTCAAGAAAATATTTTCTGAAAATCTGTAATTTTGCGTTTTTATAAACAAAAAAATGTGTTTAACAAACAGTCTTTACAGATTTTTGTCATTTAAAAAAAAAAAAAAATTTAAAAAAAATCACTAATTTTACTGGTCAAACTATTTTTTTTTTAATATTAAAAATTGTATAATCTAGATATTACTAATCTCCAAGAACAAATATGTTTGAAAATACACTGTAGCAAATGTAGAGGAGTTTCTTCAAGTAGATATAAAGTTATATCAATTTAAACTTCAAAAAAGTCATCACTAAGAAAAATGAGTTCAAAGTTACATATTCAGGTAATCTTGTACCAAAGCTTAATATTGATTTGCAAAAAATAATTAGTTGTATTTAAAGTAGAAATATAATTTTCGTGTCGTTAGATTCAAAATAAAATTAACTATTTTTTAAAGCAATAAAATAATTTTGGTTGTTTTTGATAATTTTTGCGCTTTATGCAAATATCTTTTTAACATTTCAATGTGTTTATTTAATACGCAGCAGATTTTATATTAACTTTTGCGTAACAAAAATTGAAAAATTCTTGGCGAATGACAGAAATAATTCCAGAAGAAATGACAGAAGAAATTAATCATAATAAAAATTACTCAAAAAATTGAATACCTCGAAAAACACATTAATTTTGTAAAAGTTAATGCGATAGATGTTTGAAATGGAATTTAGGTGTTTTGTTTGTTTAATTGAAAACGTGCAATCTTAAACTTTAAATAATAAAAAAGTGAACTCTAAAAACTGCATAGGAATGGTCTTATATATCACCTATAGTGCAAACTTTTATGTGTTCTATATACTCAATTGTTTGCGAAGCCACCAAAATACTTTCATCAATAGCATAAAAGAACCGGAAGTTTATGCGAGTCACTTTATAAATAAGTCAATGAAGAAATAGCTGCATAATGGAAGCCGAATTGCACAAAAGTGCTGTCGAATAAGCAAAAGGATTCATGATGGCACTTTTGTGGGTGCCTTCTGTTCGCATTGAAATTGAATGGTCTTCTTTGATGAGATATTCAAGAACGTGTGCGAAGATAAAGGAATTCAGAAGCGAATTATCAGGGGGCTTGGTTTTTATACTTAACCATATTGGGGATTGCTCAATGGTATTCTACAGGCTTCCCTTTGACGTTGTTTTTTAGGCACTACTAGTGATAAAAGCGCCTATTCAGAATTGAAAGAGGGAACGTGTTTAAGAGGATCAATTATTTTTAATTAAATTTTAAGTTAAGAAGAAGCCTAAAAATCGCTATCGCGACACAAATAGCCATGTTCAAAAATATTTCCGTTTAGTATTTTAATTAATAAAGATTTTCATTCAATACTTAAGCTCTTATGCCATAACAATAAAGAATAGACCAAAATTAATGCAATACATAGTCAACAAAATTCAATCTGTTCCGATTGCCAGATTATAAGCAAAATATAATTTTTAACAAACGAAAATATTAAAGGGGGAATTACAAAATTTATCTTTCTACCATTACATTACTTTTATTTTAATTATATTATCATTCCAAACTATCACGAGATCTTGAGGGATTAGTCACTACTAATCATATAAAATTGCATTAGAAAAATATGTTAAAAGTAAAAAATCTCTCAACTTTCATATATATAAATAAACTTATATTGATTGCTTGATTAACAATTGATTGAAAATCCCTTCAAAAATCCTTTATTTTTATTGACGTTAAAAATAATAAGATCGTTTTTCCTGTTATTTTTATTTCAGGCTATAGACAATATGTCAATAGAGCAACAGTTTCCAGTAAACTATGACTCTGTGTCAGGAAGAACAGAACGTAATTTAAAGGAAGCCCAGCAGATGCTGAAAGAAATTAAGTCCTATAAGAAACGCTTCTGGCTCGAGTCCTTTGCGTACTTTTTAGAAAATATGCTTAACAAGGTAAAGCCCGACAGAAAATACAAGAAAAGTAATACATCAATTGAAAATGTGAGAGAAAGTTTCGTCACAGAGGAGAATTCGGTATGTAAACTATTTGAATGAGTGCGAAACCTTAATAGCGT
The DNA here is from genome assembly GCA_963932185.1 of Troglohyphantes excavatus. Taxonomy (NCBI): domain Eukaryota; kingdom Metazoa; phylum Arthropoda; class Arachnida; order Araneae; family Linyphiidae; genus Troglohyphantes; species Troglohyphantes excavatus. The sequence continues at coordinate 29,707,862 of OZ010676.1, forward strand.
AATAAATATCGCCCCATATTATTCAAGTTATATAAGTAACCTTTATTATATTGGGCTTAGTAATTAGGTAAACCATGTATAATATTAAAAATTAAGTGTCTGTATTTTTTAGTATAAAACACTTCATGTTGAAATTTTATATGTACATTGGAGGAAAACATATATAGTGGTAAAATGGGTATAGAGTGTGTTTTCGAAAGGGTGAATGAATGAACAGATTGATTGAGGATGGACGAATTGGTTAAGGTGGATGTATTTGATAATTTGTTATTAATCATTCATTCATTTTTAATTAAATGATCATTTTCTTAATTATAGAGATCACCCTGTAAAATACATCTTGTATATTTACAGACACGTCCCTACTATTTTATAATATGTGTATAGAGAATAATTAACTTTGATACAATTTATAAAAGAAACTGATTGACATTGTGCTAAACACAAACTAACCTATTAATTTATGTTTATAGCTATCGTTTAATAGAAGCCCAATGCCATTAGTAACATCCAACTTCGAGCAGCGAGAAAGTAATAATCAAGCGTTTGCATCCATTCCTCCATTAATGGAAGAAGATAGTGTAGCAACACTTCCAGATAAGTCTAAATCTACACAAAGTGATAAAGTAACAATAACAGCCCTGTCTGAATTCGTAGACCACAGCCTACATTCTCCTACGATTATATCTTTGGAAACCAGTAATTTACAAGAATCCCAAGCTATCCCTGAATCTCCAAAACCCGACAATGCTCAAGAATCACAAGCGATTCGTATATCTACAGAAACTTACAGTCCCCGAAAATATCACGATACAATTGTATCTTCTGGAGTAAATAGTCCCCAAAAATCACATGCTATTAGTTTATCTACAGAAACTTACATTCCCCAAGAACCTCAAGATATGATTGCATCTTCAAAAGTAAGCGTTCCCCAAGAATCTCGATATACGAGTGTATCTTCAGAAGCAAGGGTTCCCCAAGAATCCCAGGCCGTACATGTATCTTCAGAAACTAAAATTCCACAAGAGACGCATGAAACTTCCGAAACAAACACTGCACAGAAACCTCGAAACATGCCTGAATCTCCAGAAAGCAGCAGCAACCTGAACCAGAAATCTGCATCTAAATTCCAATCCTCGGAACAAGAACATTCATCATCGTATTTACCTACAGCACAAGGTACCGTCCCTGAAACCAATCAGCTGCACGTTGATGATAACTTAACGTACAATGATCAAGCAAACTTTCCAGCAGTGGCACGAGTATTTCCGGTTCTTGATAATCTAGGCAAACTTCAAATAGATACTAAAACGATTAACAATCGTATTGAAGAGATCGAATATATTGACGAATTAGAAAAGGAACTACTGGAAATTGCCAGATTACAAGCTCTCGAAAGATCCAAGAACACCTCTACGTCCATAAACTCAACTGATATGTCCCCTCCAATTACCACAATTAAAAGAAATAGTTTCGTAAGTACTTGTACAATATATTTTCCTTTTAGTTCAACTAATATCAGATTTTTTAAAAATGAAAAAAAAAAGTATTTTCGAAATGTTCATAAATACTTTCTAGCTTAAAATAAATTAAATCAACGCAGAATTTCATAGAGCAAAAAAAAAACATAAATCACGTCTCTGTTGCAAACGTGATCATATTATCATGCTTGTATATCGAGAAAATATCCCTAGAATTTTTTATCTCGGTAGGTAGAACCTCTAAAACAGCAAGTTATCTGTCAATGCCACGAAAGATAATTATTTGCCACCACAATAATATCTCTGAAGAGATCTTCAAATTAAACATCCATTTAGAAGCGTTCACACTATTTTTTTTTAAAAATTCGCTTTTATTCAAGTATATAAAACTTTAAAGTAAAGATGATTTAAATGTTATTAACATTTGAATCCACATCTTAAATAATACGCTTGCGACGGATAATTTTGTTGTCAAAACCAGCTCACTGAATTTAACTGTTTATTTAGGTATAAAAAAACATTTTACTATACTTCAAAATTTAATCACAGGAAAACTGATGATAAAAAACTGATTCTTATTAATGATAAAAAAATTAATTGAAAAGGGAAAACTTTTTAAAGTGTTATAAAGAGAAAAATATAAAGATAAATTATCAATATTTGTATGTTACAAAGGTTTAACTATTTCAAAGGAAAACGAATATGTACTAGTACCCATAAAAACTTTTCAATTTAATAATTATAAAAATTAAATTGACCATTTTTATAATTGCAGGATTCGATTGATGAAAAGTCAGAATCAACAATAGATGGAAGGATACAGAAATCTCCAACTCTACCTCAATCTTTGAGTGCAAGTCCACTAATGACTGACGAAACTACTTCAGACCATGCCGTCCCTGAAACCGGCCATCAACAAACTGTCCAACTGACTCCCGATGCTCAATCAGCCTTGCCAAAAGCAGAACAAGCAATTCCGATGCATGGTGATCAAGAAATCACTACAACTGCTGTTCTGCAAGACAACAATGCAAAACCCGATGAGGAGACGATGAAGGACTTGGAAATAGAGAAGATCAAGGAGGTAGAGGAAGAGGATGAGTTGGTACGTGAGCTAGAGGAACTTCCCAGGTTAGCTGCTCTTGAGCGTGCTCGTAGCTCCCCTATTCCATCCGTCAATCCATTTGATGCGTCAACACCAGCAACAGTCAAGAGAAGCAGTTTTGTGACTGACTACCAGACCACTAACGTAAGTAAAATCAATCTAAATATTTGCCTACAAATAATTCAGTATAAACAGTAATAAATAACCAATTGTTCCTTTAAAAAATTACTTGATTCTTTTTTAATCGAACACTTTGATAATTTACTTTTTATCTAGTTAAAATTCCTTGCATAAAAACAAATCCTTAACCTACAAGTTTTTCCTTTAAATAAATTCGAATTTTTGTGTGTATGATAACATTTTCCTTTCACATCATGGCCGAAAGTCGTAGGCGACCGCACATCAGAGCAGACGCATAGAATGCGAGTTCGAATCCCTGCCTGGGCGAATTTTAGCATTCCCTCTCGGTATATTCGGATTTCTCCCTTACAACATAACCCAATCGCGAAAGAGAAGGTTTTCAGGCTTTAATCGTTACTGCCGTTACGTAAACAGATCGTATAGGATTGCTTTACTGGTTGATGCCGCCCTTGCTACCGCACTGCATGCTTCCGTTTCATGCGGTTTTACCAACCGACACCCTATAAACCAAACTGAAAGAGGTTTTACGTCAATAACATATAATTTTACCAACCATTCAATAAAGTATCACAAGATTTCAGAGAAGACTCTTCCACTTGTATCACGGAACACTGAGAAGTCATAAACTAAAAACTTAAGTTGTTGGAAATACCATTAAAATCTTAAAACACTTGTAAATCAAACAAACAACATGCAGGGACAAAGTAAGTTGGCAACTGCTCTCTGTGTACTGCTTGAACTGGTTTGAGTTTTGGTTGCTAGGAAAAAGTATTAACTGAATAACTAGGAGTGATCCGAAGTACACTGTGATCAAGAAACAACAGTCCCCCCCCCCTAATATTACAAAGTAAATTTATTTTAAATGAAGCTCCAAGATTTAGATGTTTTTGTTTTTTTTAATTATATAATGGTTTACTGCTTTTTCATTTAAAAATAATTTTTATCTGAAAAGTAAGTGTGTTTGGCCTTCTGTAATATTTCGTGTAAATTTCTGGCTTTCTTTTACAGGAAGAAGAGAAAAGAAGAATTGAAATAAATATGGCCAAAGAAGTAATTTTTTAATTACTTTGATTACCTTTTTGCATCTTTTCACAAATCTCACATAAGTAAATTAACGCAAGATAGAATTATTCATTCCCTGTATAATACAAAATTATTAACGGGCAAGTTAATTTATATGTAATATTTTGTACAAATATTATAAACAAGACAATAGCAGTGATAGGCATAAAAAATTTCAACCTTTTTTAATAGGTTTTAAAAGTGTAAAATCATTCTCACACAACTTAACATTGCCTAGTACCCATTCAAAGATATTTGAATGTCAGAACATGTTGAAATACTTTTTTTTGTAAACTAAGGTATTGAGGTAACACAAAATAATTTAGGGTATGTCTGATTAGATTTTTTCGTTCGTAAAAAAAAAAACTATATTGAATATAATTTTAAAAACTGTAAGAGTTTAGATTTAATATCACGCAAATAATTAAATAATTGACGTGATCACTCTTGATATAACCTATATTTACTTTGATTGAAGTAGCCGAAATAACAGGTATTGTGCATATACTTCTATAAGATTTTAGCAAGTAAACTACAGAGAAACGTACTATAAGTCGTTAAGGGGGGGGGGGGGGGGGGGTCAGAACCACTCAACATACAACTGAAGTATTTGTTATGAACCTATTTTAATACAGTAATACAGCTATCAAACATATCCATTCAAAATTTTGTTACTAGCTCCAGCTCAACGGCAGGCATTTACGCTTTAGCACTATTTATATTGAAGATATGATTTAATATTAACAATATGTATTTGGATTGTTCCTGTTTGAAGGAATCTGTTTTTCCATTAAAGAATTCAGAAACGCAATTTGCGAATTAATTTTAAACTGCAGATTTATCAGAACAACCATTAGCACAATCTTTCTGCCAGCACCGTGGATACAGTTTTAGCTACTTTTCGTTGGTACTCAAGGACACTTCCCCAGTTAAAAACGCATGACTTGAAGAAGGAGTAAATTTTTTCCTAAAAATTCACAATTTAAAAAAAAATCTAATTAATTGTAAGTAAAAAAAACGAACTATTTTTTAGCTATAAAATATTTTAATTTTTTAAGCAATATTTGTATAATACCAAATTTAAGAAAATCTTACCCCCCCCCCCCCCCTCCCGCCTCTTGACGGAGGACGGCCCTGCTCGCCATGTTTCACTGTTTGGTCATCGAAAAAGCTTTTCCCATTTTTTCTAACGTTTAAAAAATACTATTAAAACGATTTTCTAAACAACAATGAAATAACTCCATCTGAAAAAATACATCTGCGAAATATGTTTAGATTTTTAAAATCGTTATAAATCTGGCAAACATTCTATTCTAATATTCTATGGATTAAAAATCTATGTTAGTTTCACAGTTATTGTGCAATTTTTAGTTAGCAAAATCAACAAATTAAAAAAAAGTTGCACCCTTTTCAATAAGAGAAATAAAATGATTGTTTCTTTTGCACTAAACTAGGTACAAAGATTTCATTGTTCTTTCACTGAGTTGGCACAAAATGAACACACAATTAAACTACAATATTTTTATAAACATCGCCAAACGGGATTTAAAACCGATTTATAATAGTAATTTTTTATAGAATATATCTTTATATTATAATCTATAACTTTATTTACTTTTAATGCCAAACAGACTTGCATCCAATTATATGACATTTTACATCCATGTCTTGGCCGGGATTGGAACCCGGTCTTATTGCGTGACATGCCAGTATGTTACCTTTTACACTGTTGAGCGACAAACTGAAAATAACAACAAATTTAACAATAAAAAATTTATATTCCTTGTAGTTAGAATTTACTATCAATTGCAGATTCGTGAACTCCATCGCTTGGGTGCAAAACAGGAAGAAATCATTGAAGCATTGGGTGTAAATAGCCTACACTCGCTCGGTAAGTAATTTTTTCTAAAAAAATTTATTATTTACTAAGACTGATATCATAAAAGTGGAAATTGTATTAAATTTAGTTATTACAGTTAAAAATATTTTTGGTACATTTACATATCACATAAACATTGCAAAACAAAGTTGCACAACCATAATTTCCAGTATTTCAAAAACGTCACTTACCGTAAATTGGGGTACTTGGTCTTAAAAAGTGAACATTTCTGTACATTTTTTTTACAAAAGAATAGCCAACCCAGTGACGATCACACGATTTTTGCAATTGAGAAGGTGATTGTACTATTTGGAAATTAGTATAATTTTCCGTGGGCATGCTATTTTATATTTAATTTTTTTTTAATTAATCGTAAAGATTTAGCTTGAAAGTTGTACAAGGATCCAAGTAATCCAAAGTTACGGTACTGTTTATTTTGTAGATATTTTTGTAGATATTTTGTGTGTGCAACACTATACAACACACACATATATATAAAGCTATCAGCGACGTTTCGGGGCCTATCTCGAAGGAAAGATCCGGGAATGATGCCTCGTATTTTTGAACCATGGTCAGATGACGTTGTTTGATTTGAAGGGTTATAGATAAATGGTTAAATAACATCGCTCTAGAGCTGCACATTGGGCTATTGGCGACGGTTCGGGGTATATCTCGAAAGAAAGACCCAGGAACACTGCCTCGTATTTTTAGTTTGGTTAAATAACGTCAACTAGAGCAGCACAGTGGGTTATTGGCGACGGTTTCGTTTGGTAATAACGTCGCACTAGAGCTGCACATTGGGGTATTGGCGACTGCTCGGAGCCTATCTCGTTTGAAAGACCCAGGAACACTGCCTCGTATTTTTGATTAACGTCACACTATAGCTGCACACTGGGCTATTGGCGGCGGTTCGGGCCCTATCTCGAAGGAAAGGCCAGGAAACAATGCATCGTAATTTTGAACCATGGTCAGATGATGAGAATAATACCTGATCTACACCCGACACAAGGAACAAGGACCAATGTCATAATTGACAAGTTTTAGAAAATGGCTTCACAGTTTGAGGCTCAGCCTTGTTGCAATATTACGGTGGTTTGGTTTGTTAATTAACGTCGCACTAGAGCTGCACAGTGGGCTATTGGCGACGGTTCAGGGTAAATCTCGAAGGAAAGACCCGGGAACACATACACATTTACACACACATTCATACATGCACCTCGTTATTTTAGAACCATGGTCAGATGACGCTGAAGGGTTATATATAATTGGTTAAATAACGTCACACTAGAGCACCACAGTGGGCTATTGGAGACTGTTCGGTTAATTTACGTCGCACTAGAGCTGTACATTGAACTGTTTGCGACGGTTCGGGGCCTATCTCAAAGGAAAGACCCGGGAACGATGCCTCGTATTTTTGAACCATGGTCAGATGACGAGGACAACACCTGAGCTGGCACCCACGCCTTCAATATGCGTCAGGACTTTGAACCCCGATCAGATTTATCGTGCACCAGTCACGTATGCACGCCGATATAATTTGTTGAATGTTCTGAACGATTTTCTAGTATTTTGTAGCGAAACTGGCAACCCTCCGATCACAAGATCACTATTTTTTTACTTTTCTTTGTCAAGTCCATCGCACGGGATCGAACTAGCAATCCTTTGATTACTAGCTGAACACCTTTATCCACTGGGCTACCGGGCCCTAAACCATGGTCAGATGAGGAAGACAACTCCTGAGCTGGCACCCGACACAACCTGAATAGGCGTCAGGACATTGGACCATGATCAGATTTAACGTACACCAGTCCCGTAAACACGCAGTCGGAAATAATATCAGACTACTTTTGTTATTTAGTAGCGAATCTTGCAATCCTCCGATCACGAAAACTCTACATCTTAACTTTTTGCCAGGTGCTCATACCGATTCAAACTAGCAATCCTCTGATTGCTAGCCGGATGCTGCAACTCTAGGCCACGTGGTCTCCTGAATGGTTAGAGAAGCCTGTAGACATTAGTTTTTATTTCATTTAGATGGTTAAAATTGATATATTCAAAATAAATAATAAAAAAATTGATAAAATTTACATTGGTCGTTCTTATTCCAAACCACAGATATAATCCATAAAATATACATTTAACTTTTTTCTATTTAATATTAACTATGTGCTTCATCGTTATTTAGATGGACAAGAATCGGTGAAAATTGGTCCAGATGCAGAAATTCACAAAGTCCAAGACAGCAATACTGACGAAATGATTCACAAAAATAATCCTAACACTTGGAAACCATTTGGATCACCCTTCCCTCCCAAACCTTATACAAATGATTCATATGAAGGAATGCACCTTAGTATGCCCCCCATGAAAGAACGTATAGTAACAAACCAGATGCAAGGCGGATATCGCTGGGCTCCTTATAATGTTCGACTGCGCACAGATTCGAGAAACATTCAGAATACCCTTCGCAAACTTCAGCGAGAAAATTACCTACTAAAAACGCGTCTAATGTCTTATACCCAAACTAATCCTAACATACACAAAATAAGGGGAGTAACTTATTCAGGGCCCAGCCGCTTAAATCAATTTTTACCGCACGAGACTCGATACCCTGCAGAGCTGTCTTTGGGACAAAATGTTCCGAATCCAGGAGGCCCACCCATATACACTCCATATCCGTACATCACAAATTCGGATCCGAAAAATTTCACTTTGCAAGATGATATGGGTAAGACAAGTCCTTTGGTTTCAAAACCCTTACCTCAAAATACTAATTCTGAATTTAGTGATGAGATGAAGAGAGAGCTCAGAGATGGCAAGGTCATACTTCTCTCTGATAGCGTGGTACGTTCCAATTTCGAACCTGAGAAAGATAGAGATGAGGGTGGGAAGGAAACAAAGGGTATTCCCGAAGAAGGCGATACTGGTATTCAGGCACAAACTTAATGTCCAAACAGGGTTGAAATAGCCAATAGTTTCCAAGGCAGTCATAGTGTGGTTGCTATTTTAGTTTGGTTAATTGAGAAAAATCTTTTAACTGAAAACCTATTTATAGCATACTTACAGTATACTAGCTTTTGAACTATTGAATTATTTTAACATAATATACCAAATGGAAATTTTATGGGATATAAATATCCTAAATTTTCAACTATACAAATGTTACCAGAGAATAATGTACTGAAGAAATATCTATTGCAAATATATACAAATAAAGATTATGCACTTACTTTGTCTGTTTATTGTGTTAAAAAGTACATATTTAAAGTGTTTAACGCTTTTGGGTTCATTGTTCAGTGATATCGGACATCTCTTTTCAATTGACACAGAACATGTCCTCTTTTCAGTTCTAATGGACATATTTTGTCATGATAATAGAGATATCTGGACTCACTAATTAACTTGAACCCATACTCAAATAAAATAAATGAACTAGACAGGCTAATATTGTATGTAAAAGAACAGCTCTTAAAAATTTTACTCTTAGAAATTGTAAATCTTTTTTTTAAAATTTTTTAATCATAACTTTAACTAGAAACAACTTGAATAAAATCAGACATTGATATCTAGTTAAGTTAAACTACTGAGTGAATCGCATTCAAGTTTGTAATACTTTCCCGGGTGTCTGCGGTTTGAATTTCAAGAAAACAATCAAATTTAATTTAAGTGCTGTTAAGTGTTTTTTGGAAAAATAACATAATAACAGGGAAAACAATAAGAGTAACGTGCAATAAAATTATTAAAATACCTTGTGGAAATTTATTTATTTTATTTTTATTTATTTTACTGCCATTACTATACAAAATTCATTTAAATTGGCAGGTACCTTAGTATTTTTGTTCTCTGGCTGGAGAAAGGACATAGCACATAATTATCAGTTTAAAAACCAATGTACTTCAACAATTTACTTTGATTTTTTTTTCATCAGTTCAAATAAGATATTCCTTAGGATTTTACTGACTTTATTGCTTAAACATGTTGTTGTTTTTTGGAATTGCCATTAATTTATATACCACATGTTATTATAATAAGTTTATTGAAAAATAACTTTAATTGGGAATACTGCCACTTTTTATATTGAGCATACAAAACTTGAATAAATCATAATCATATACTAAGAATATGCACACGAAATTTGAGTTATTTAATGTTCTCCTACAGGGTGGTAGGCATAAGTTAGAAAATGATTACAAGCTGATAACCTCTGTATGTCTTTGAAAATACCATATCATATTCATAAGCTACTTTTGTATAGCAATTATTTTTAAAAATCTTAGAACATTTCATATTTATATACACATATATTGGACTATAGAATGACCACAACTAATTTGACAAAAACAAGCAGTGTAATGATATTTTATTTTAACAAGATTTTACATAAGTAATAGAATTTTTGTAGTTTTATATACATTTTAAATATATATGCTTAAAATTTGAAGCCAAAATATATATAAAATACCACATGTTCTTACAGAAAATATTACTATTCATGATTTGATAAAATTCTGGTCATGAGTCACAAATGTCAAAGAATGAATTTTTATGAGCAATATAGTTACATTGTGTTTATAATACATTTTAACTTAACAATACTACTAAATTTTCTTACTTAGTATAGAAAAAAACTCCAAACTTTACACACAGCGTGAATTTTAATATCAAGTGCGCAAATATGTCCGACTTCTATCTAAAATCTCTTTTCGGATTTTTGGATAGTTGGGATACTTGTTTAAAACCTATTGAAGGAAAAAATAGTTTTTAATCACATTATAATATTTTTTAATTATTTAAAATCATATATAAAGAAATCAAATACTTACACTCTGGCATACATCAATAGCTTCAGCGTACCGCTTAGCTTTCATATTATTGAATGCCAATTTGTAACCTACAAACAGCAAAACAAATGTCAGTAAAAATTCCATATAAAAACAATAAATTTATATTCTTTTGAAATACAAATTACTAACACTAAAATATTATTAACTTTTATAATTACGATATTATTATATGTATTTAACATTAGTTACTTTACTGAAATTAAGAAATGAAGCATTTATTAAAGGTCAAGTACTAGTCGAAATATAATGTGTTTGATTACTTTAATAATAACCAATTTAAATGGCATCCATATAACAGTTAAATTACCAAAAAAGTTGTCATACAATGTACGATAAGTGAATAGATTAGAATTAAACTCACAATCTCCTTTGATAAAGTAGCATGGTTTGATAGTTTGGAAGTAAATATTTTATGATCATCATATCAAGATTAGGGTGTTAAAACAATCATGTTTCTAAGACAGTTAAATACAAACAACAATTATTAACTGTAGTTTGTGAACTGTAACATAAAGATCTGACAGTCTTTCAAGACCCATTCACCCTATATTTCTATATAAATTATCAAAGTATTATTGTATAAGAATAATCAGTTATAATTGTCATGCTCGGTTTTGTGAAGTTATTCTTATTATTATTTAGTTTGGAAATTTCATATGCATTTTACTAATCTATATATATAATAAATGCGAAAACCCCACTCATTCACTCATCACTAATTCTCCAACTCCCCGTATACCTATGAAGAAGAAATTTGGCAAATTTGTTACTTATACCTTAAATAGGAAAATTAAGCTATTTTTGTTCCTATCGAACGTATTTAAGGGGGTGTTCTTTTCGAGGTTAGTAGTGTGGGGTTTACTTCATATACCCAATACTCCTGCTTAGGTTGGTGTGATCACTTTAGCTTGACTGGCAGAGTATCGGCGTAGCAAGCAGAAGTTCCTTGGTTCGATACCGAGTGTAGCCAAATAGTTTATACTGCTACGGTAACAACGTTAGTTTGGGAATCTATTAAAATATGGATGTTAATCAACGGGAGTATCGTATGTATATCCACATTATCGTACAGCCAACTTCTCCATATAATCAATTGCGGGACCTTGCTAATAAAATTTCGTTACAAATTGTAAGTTTTAATACTGTGGTTCCCCCTGATGGGTGACAAATTAAGAATATTATTTATTTCGCTTATAAATATTATATTTGTATCTATTTTGTAACTTATTTCCTTCCCGTGTGTAGAACGGGTATTTCAGCTAGTTTATAATAAAGCTAGCACACACCCCTAAATCTAAATATTAAAATACTGCAATGTACCGCCCTCTGCTTCCTAGACGTCCTCACTCATAGGGTAGATGCAGGGCCATTCTTAAGTATCACAGGGTCCTGTGTGCAAACCTAGCACTTAGGGCTCTCTTGTTTGTAGTGTTAAAATAAATTCCAATTTTGTGTGTGTGTGAAATGTAATCCCCCTTTTTTCACTTTCAATTAAATAAAACTTTTTCTAGTTGACCTCAATTTTATGTGGCATTTTTTTTATGCAGAACCTTCGGGAAAAAGTTTTGCACCACAAATAATCAATAAACATCTATGTTTCAGACAAATGAGCAAACGCAAATTTAAAAATATTCTATTTGTGTTTTTAAAAAAAGGAATTCCTTTCCCTCTAAAATATTATATATTTTTTTAACTGTGCTAACCTCTAAAAGAGGGAGGCCATGTGAGGTAGCACGCATTGCACACCTCTAAAGACGGACCTGAGTAGATGTGATTATACCAGTACTTATACAATTATATCTACTTCCACACACAATCAAAGACAACCATTTTCCAAAATCAATGGCCCTTGTGCTCTCTGAAGCCTTAGCAAAGGAAATTATTAATTTCGATTTTAAATTACAGATTCTACTACAATGTTTTACTTAGAAAACTAAACTAGACTCCTTATTCAGTTAAAAATTATTTGTTCAAAATAAATTATAAGCATATTATATTAATATATAACAGAATTGGAAAAACAGAATGAGGATATAAAATTTTACCTATAATAGGATTCAATTTACTAGTAAGAAGCCATGCTTTCTCGAAATTTTTTGTAGCATCTTTGTAATTTTGTTCTTTTTCAGCAATATAGCCATACAAATCATAAGCTTTTGTACATGACTAAAATAAAAATGGACAAAATATTTTATACAGATTTTTCTGAAAAAAAATCATTAAAATAGGTAACAAACTGTGTTTTGCTAAATATTAAGGTAGCTTACCTTGTTATACAACAGCACTTTGTCAAGCATTTCGGAAGCTGAAGGAAATTTTCCTGCCTTTAAAAAATAAAAACAAAAATATGAAAAAAATAATTAATATATTTTTTAACATTTAAGAACATTTAACTGTAAATTTTTAAGCAACCTCTTTACAACTACATTTGTCCCAGGGTGAGCAAAATCAAACGTGTTTTCCCTTTATAAAACTGATAAATAGAACTGTGTAACATGAAACTAGTTATAATATAACTTAACTCTAAATGAACATGGCCATAAAAAATGTAATGCCTCAAATTCTTATTAGTATATGAAATAATTGGATGTTTTTATATTACTTTTTATTTATTATTTATATACCCTTCCAGAAACTTCCTTCACAAAATAGAAATATAATTATATCCCAAAATGAAGCAGCAGCACAAAATTTCATTGTGGTAATATTAAGGAATTGTGTGAGTATTTTTGTTTGGCATATATTAGATAATTGAAGGTTATTATATAGAAGTAGTTTGAGAAATTGATTTATTAAGTGAAGAGTAAATGTTATCAATAAAATAAGTGAAATTACTTCATAATTAAAAAGTACACTTTAAAATATTTTTTTTTTTAGTTTGTTCTTGATGCTAAAATAAATTTTCAAAATTAAAGAATTAGAATTTTTAGTGAAAAGTGATACAAACTAAGCATAGACTAATAAAATTGTTCCCACTTATCAGTTACTAAAATGAGTAAAAAATACTAAACATTATAGCATTATTAAAAGATACAAAAAAAGAAAGCTCTTAGTATTTGCAGTTATTTTCAAAATTTAACATCTCTAACTAAAAAAATATTAGAAAAGAAATGTATATATAAATAAAATAAATATTACCTTTATGTAAACATCTGCTAATAACAGCCATGCTTTTTCCAAGTATTCAGCATCCTTTAAATTAAAAATATATATATTTAACAATAATAAATAAGAGAAATATTATAAAATCTATTGATATATTGGCAGGCAGGCAAAAGCGTTGGCTGCCAAGTAGTCTAAGAAAAAAAATCTGAAAAATAACTAATACCATTTTCCATTAATAAGTAAACAAATGAATCATTTGACCAAGTTGTGCGGCTCCAAGTTCAATAGGTTGTCCAATAATGAGTTAAATGTAATTCCACTTAACATTAGAGCCATGGTGAGTTGCGAACTTTAAACACACTTATCTCAAAACTCTGTTTTTTGGACATATACCACTTGGCGACCAAGCCCCCCATATATAATCATGTTTTTAATCAATCTAAATTAGTATAACTAATATACTAAAAAGTAAATCATATGATTATATCTTATATAATTGGCAAATAAAGAAAATTTAAGCTGTTGCTACATACACTAAAATTCCAGGTAGTTTTCGAAATTCGCTTGAGTTGATTACGAGCTCTAGGAGTCTGTTTTAAAATCAAGTATGCCATAGCTGATCCCAGAATAACACCAGCATGATCTTTCTGTGAAAATACATAATGTATGATAAAAATCTTAAATAATACTAGTACCAAAACAAACTTGTAAATATTTTTTAAATAGAACAAACATGTATGTTTCTTGTTTTTTAAAGGTTTTACAAAAAAAATACTTAACATATTTTGTACAATGAAGATACAAAAGTCTACAATTTACAAAAAATACATATAATTTTTTTTATTAAAAATTGAAATACTGATAAAAAGTTATAATAGACATAATATAAAAATTAACCTTCTTGTTCCAGTAAATCAATTTTAGTGGAAACTTGAATTAATTAATTTGATAAAAAAGAAAGTACACAAAGTTGGGTCATTAACCCTAGAGTACTAACAATGTTTGTTTACTAATGTACAGCCAATGGTAGAATATGTATAATAGATGCATGGTTAGTATTCTTGGGTTTATCACTATCGACAAGAGAGAGAGCAAACAACCTCAATGGTCAATACCTTGCTTACCAAAAGTAGCATATTGTTTTATTTGCAAATTTTATTCAAGAAAACACAGAATTCTTACATATCTTTCATCATTTAAGATCTCGATAAAGTCGTTCAATGCGCCTTCGGCATCCAACTTATTGCGTTTTGCAAGACGAATCAGGTTGTTAAAAATCCTTGTATTCAAACTAGCTCCATACTTTGACTTTAATTCCTACCACAAAGAAGAAACATATATAATTTTCAATGTGAAATAATAACATGCAAATTCCATGATAAGTGAACATGTTGGTTGGTGTATGAAATAATAGCATGTTGGTTGGTTGGGTAAAAATAATTTTAACAGTCATTTCAAATCACAAAAATATTTTTTTTAAAGTAAATTTAAAACACATTTAAATAAAATAATATTAAAATAAAACATACACATGTGTTTCGAAAATCATAAGTTTTTTGCAAAAATAAATAAATTACTGCTATATATATTGAAATAAAAGACAATGCTTAAAACAAAATAAACATTTTAAAGATAAATTCAAAATATATTTACCAACAATAATTTCTCAGCTGTACGTATGTTTCCTTCCTGTGAATTAGTTGCTTTTTCTTTTAATCTATTAAAAAAAAATAAGTAGTGAAAATGTCAAGTCAATCCATAATAATTCCATAAGGTGATATTTAATACTATAGATCCTAGAAATAAATATATATGTAAATTTGTTTGGAAGTTGGTTCTAGCTAATTAAAAAATAAATATAAAATAAAATAATTGTAACATTTTAAATTAATAGAATGTTTCCCTTTTAAAAATATTAATAATGCATTCCATTTGGACAAAGCAACTTTTGAAGAAAAAAAAGTTTGGATTCATTTTGAAAGGAGATGAGTTTTATTATACTTTGAGCATTACTTATTCTTGTTCATAAAAATCATGGAGGTAGGAGTAACAGGAGGGAACATGTATTATCTTCCAGCATCGTCGTGATTGAAGCAACTGTAAGGGCGTGGCAGCCAGGTTGGATACACCAAAAAATATAGGGCAGAACTCTCGATGTGAGCGTGAAACTTATCTATTTTCCTCTAAATTACTGTCATACACTTTTTATTACACAAATTATGTGTTAATGCTATACACTTTAAACTAAGATTTTTTTTTCATGAAGAAATTAGGTACTTATTAATTAAAAAATAATACTTGTAAAAACAAAAGTTACGAGTTTCTTAAAAACCTTTTAGTTTAAGAATCTATATTTTAACAGTTTACCTAAAATATTCAACCAGTTAAATATGGTAATCGATTAACTTGTTATTTTAAGCTTTATTTAGCAAAATTAACTAAACTTATAAGATAAGAACTGTAAAAATATTTTTTAAAAATTTAATGAAAAAATTATATACTTATTCCAGTTAAATATGGTAATTGTCTAACTTTTATTCAAGCTTACTTTAGCAACATTATGAGAGACAATAAAAACATTTTATTAACAAATATATATTATGCAAAAAATAGATTAATTGTACAAAATATAATTATATTTTCACAAAATTAATGCCCTTTGAAAATGACTATATGTTTAAAAAACTGTCTGACAGACTCCTTATTTATAGCAAGATTTTTACAGTAGTAAGCTAAACGAACTTTGAAATATTGATGGATTATGCAGTGCATGAGCAAGGTGATTTTCTGTTGGCTCAGTATCAAATTGATGCTGATTTAAAACAGTAAAATAATTGCATGATTGTATTCGATTGAGGACATCAGGAGCTTTTCGCATAATGAGTAATTTAGAATATTTACATTCATTTTTGAGCACATTTTAGCAGAAAACAATTTCAAATTCTTTACAAATGGAAAAAACATCATTTGATGGAGGGACAAGCTTTCCTTCAGATTTAAAAGATACAAATGATATGGTTGTCGGAATTTCATCAGGATACAAAGCAGTAATGCAAGGAGAGCACTTTAAAGACACACTTAATTTTTTCACAATGAAACAAGCAATGTAATAAATTATATCATTTGTACATTCACTTAAAAATACACAACTTAAAACATCTTCTGGCTCATGTTCATTTATTGAAGAATGGTGTTCCACCATAGATGTGCATTGTGTTGTTAAATTTATTATAGTTTTTGATGACACAGAGCTAGAAAGCAGCACGAAACTGACCGGCAGTCGGATTATCATTGCTGCCTCCATGAAAGCGAACTGCAGAAAACAACAACTCTACATGATCTTGACTCACCTTTTACAATGGAAAGTACAAGAGATCTGGGGACTCGGAAGAAATAATTTTTGTTACGATTGTTTTGAAACTTTTGATGCATACAAGAAAGCCTAGGAATCCTGTTGTTTTTTTCTTGATTCCAAAATAGGAACACCGTTGCGACTTTCCCTAAGTGAAAGAATATAAGCTTTGGCGCTGTTAAAAAAACTTTAAACACAAATCTGCATTTTTTTTGGAAACAGATTTTTTGTAGCCATATTGTTTGATGGATCTGGAATTTAAAATATCAAACAAAGTGTTTATTAGCCTCAAAAATTCAACAGTAGCTTTACTACCTCTGAATTCCTCCAAATTTAGTTTGTTGTTGCAATATTCGATTGCATCAGTCGAATTTCTTGGTGTAGCCAAGATGACGAAGCAGTTACAGTGAAAGCTTCAGAAACTTTGTCCAATGATCTCTCGTGTCTTACTCAAACCTCCATGATAAAAATATACATTTCCTTATCCGTTATGTATTAGTTTATGAACAGTTAAATGCTGGAATATTCATAGATTCTAATTTGCATATGGTATTTGCATATGTTGAAATTAAATTTTCAAATGATGCACCAATATTTGCAATCACTTTTTTGCAAATCAGTTCATCTTTCTATACATATTTTTTTTAAATATTTAATTAACTTAAAAGTTTCTAAAATAGTGAGGTCCTTAAAAAATTATTAAAACCTTTTAAATAAGTCATTCATAGATGGGGCAAATATAATTTTTTTCATGTGATCATGGGCTATTTGTAATGTTAACATTTGATCAATTGATAGAAAATTAGACGAGCCAATTTTCTTTATTAAAATTTCGAATATAAACTGCAGTTTGCAAAACATACTGCCCCACAGGCATCGGCAAAAGCAAAATTTTATTAAATAAATGCAAATGTTAGCATCTATGGAAAACTCAATAAGAAGCTTCATTTTCATTCTTATTTTGATATGGTTAAATGGTCAAACTCATCATCAAAAAATTGTCAGCATATATTTGACATTTTAATAGCAAAAAAAAGAAACCCAATCCAATACGTTTTTCATTCAAATCTGCAACATATGTTGTTAAGGCTTTACAGAAATAAAACTAATATTTATTTTTTTGAGATCAATTGAAATTATTTGGCAACAAATCTATGGATTGATAATATGCAAATATTAGTAGCTGTATTTTGGAAAATTACAGATAGTATATAGCTTCCAGGGTAATTGAACTCCAAATAATTGAGATTAATTATATTTTTGGTCACATGTATGGAGGACAAATACAGCTCCAAAACTCCTGTTTAGAAAACCTTATGCCTACAAACTTTATATTTCCACATGAATTATTTTAGCTTACATATTTTAGAATAAATATACAAACATTAATTTTGAACAATAGAAAAACAGTTAAAAATTTGAGGCTGACATTTGGAGTGATAAATACACTGAATTCTGAGTATTTATCACTATAATATTAATGTTTTACATTATTAATATATCATGCTATCAATATATCATATATAGAAGATTAGACAGTATCTTATTTAAAAAAAAATACGATAGAAATTAAAGTTAATATGTACTAATAAGATTTTATATTATGTACTGGCAATGTTCATTAAAGTTATTTTGCTTTTTAACAAAATATATATACTGTATAAAAAATATTACACCAAATCTCCATCAACATCAACATTTTCTCCAGAAAAATTTTCATTTTCAGGATTTATACAAATTTCAATCATATGGCACAAAGATATTTGTCCCCACAAAGGAATACTACGGGTCTTGTTAAAACATTTTAAAGCATCAGAAGTATTTCCAGTGTACCTATAAATAAACAAAAATATTAATACAAACGTTGTATTGTGGGCTTGATTGAAAAACTCACTGAAGTCATTAGCAACTGTTTTAAGGTATTAGAGATTTTGTATAAACAGAGTCATTGAAGGCTGTGTTAAACTAAATATATAACAAAGTTTGTTTTTTTGAACCACTGCTAGTATTGAATTGGGAGTTTTGCATAACATAAAATTACTTTATTTCCCTAAACAGACACATTAAAACGTATAACTATAAAATATCTTATATTTTAAACCTTTTAACAACACAAAATAATCAAATTCCTGGAGTGATAATAAATGGTCCGAAATTGTAGCAAAATATCATCTAATACAGCTCATCCTAGATGTCTAGTTATGAAGTATACAAAATAAGATAAGTACGTTTTCTCATGAACTTGGTTATGGAATCATTCTTTTACATTAATTAGTTGTTTTAAATTAATTTTGAACAAGAGCTTTATACAAAATGGTTACTAGAGACAGGTCTGGAACTATATACAAATAAAAGACCCAAGAACATTGCCCTTCAGTTTTTAAACATGATTAGATGATGAGGAAACTATCTATTTAAAGGATTGTAGAACAAACCTAATGAATATTTATTTGAAAAGTTAAATATATAATCAAAATAATGTGCCTAAAAGCATTATAATTTGATTAATTAAATTTTTTAAGATCATACTATGAGCTTTTTGGGATGGTTTAGGGGTTTATCATAAGCAAATTCTCCCCAAACAAATAACACATAGTCATTTTGATTCCCACTCTGATAAAGAGATCAACACCAAAGCTGGCACCTCACTTTTCAGACTTTTACAACACAACTAAACGAGTTATTTCTTGCAAATAAGTAGCCCATTGAGTTGTTCTAGTGCAATGGTAATTAAAGATATAACAAACTAGTTATTTCCAAATCGAACAGTCACTTAGCCTAGTAGTCACGGTGTTGGATTCTGAATTGATGGGTCTCGAGTTCAAGTTTTAGTTATGTCAACCAAAGACTCAACATGTAGAGGTGTTGGGGCATGTATAATTTTTTCCAAGCTAAAATTACCTTGTGTAAATTTGAAGAGTAAAAGACCAGCACTGGTGTTGTCCTCTTCATCTGACCATAGTGTGATATTATGCGGCAGGGTTCTTGGGTCTACAATTCTGGATAGCACCCAAACTAAAAGTGTCTCCAATAGCTCATTGTGTATCTGTGGTGCAACAATAATTAAACCAAAATAATATGGTTAAAATTTTAAATTTAAATAAAAATACCATTCATATAATCCTTTGCAATAGTAATATCCAGGGTCAATATTCAAGTTACAAGAAACCGATTCAGCCTTTTTTAAACAAATTTCTGCATGTTCTAGTTTCCCAAGCCTCCTGACAACTTCAATATATCGGGCAATAGCCTCGAAAAAATCTAAAAGAAAAAATATTGTTATATGCATTAATATAAAAGACAGTTCTCTAGATATAGTTCAAATATAGAACTAAATAAACATAAAATCCTATACTACTTTCCTCAAGGGTAATACTTAACAAGGAGTCAAAACCTTGAAAGTGTCTTCAGTTGTTTATGTATTTATTATATAAAACACAAAGGAGAATTGGCTTAAAATGAGATTGATTTCTGACAATTAAAAATATTCAAGAAAACTGTATTATAATTATATTTATTTCCTTAACAAAGTACTTATTGGCTGATTCGCAATAAAGTAATAAAATTCTCCACCCACATGTCTTCAGGTCTTACATGTATATCTCAAGTATAGCTGATGATGTTCTTCTATTAAAAATATTGAATTTTTTTAAAGAGTTTACTTGAATTTTTTGGTATATTAGTTAGCCAAAATTCTGAATTCCAAACAAAATGGGAAGCAACTTAGATTTCCAGGATATACTAAGTTCCTCTTTGCTTCTGTTTCTTTACAAAATAAAATATTTGAATATTTAGTTAGTGGGTGTTTGAAGGAAAACTCATTGAAATACTATAATTTATTTACGACAATAAACATAAATTAGTAAAGAAATTGTACAGCCAAGTGGAAAAACAAGATGTGAATGTTTTTTTTTGTCGTAAGAATATATTAAAGTCATCATGAGACCGGAAAAAATTAGCTTCTATTCAGGTTAAATATATCTTAATGGCTAAAAATTACTTTAATATTAAACATTTTATTAAGCACTTTTCAAAATATATTTAACATTTTTTTTTGTCATAGCATTTTCATTCACTCATTAATTGAACTATTAAATAAAGTATTAGTACTTAGTAGATAACTAAAATATAATCGTGTATTTACTGTAAAAAACAAATGTTATGCACTTTGATAAAAAAATTTAACAATAGAATTTATAACTTCTTATTTAAAAGATTATTGCTTTTTGGCTAGCATAACTAAATAACTTAGATTGCTTCAAAAGTAACCAAAATTTTGAACAACAAATAAAGTTTCAAATTTTAACAATTTGATGTTAATTTGAATTTATAATTTATTAAAGACAGAATTGAACTTCTAAAGTAATATAATTGCTATTCGAGTACTAACTACATTTTGAAACATTTATAAAATTGTTGAGAGACAGTACCTGGTTTAATATCAAGTAGTTTTTGAAATTGAAATTTTGCAGACTGTAAATCTCCAGCTTCAAACATCATATCTGCTAACATCTATTCAAATAGATACTTATATTAAGTAATAGACAAGCCATTATGAAATTAAAAATACATCTACTTTAGACATGTTTGCAATTTATTCCAAAAATAGAGCTAATAAACTCGTGAATTTTAGTTAATTTTCAAAAAAAATTGCATTTAGTAAAACTTCACTAAGTTTGAAAATAACAAAAAACAATTCTAAATATTTTTGAAAAAAAAATTATATTGAAAAATTTAAAACTTTGTTTATTAAAACAGAACAATAAAGTTCAAATTAAAGACACCTAAAAATAATAAATCATATAATAAATACTTACAACAGCAGCAGGCACATTTTCGCTATCTTTGCTTAAAACAGTAGCACAATATTGTCGAGCAGCATCTATGTCATGTGACTCAATTTGAAGTCTTGCCAAAGCAAGAAGAATCTAAACAAAAGAATTATTCATATTGCAGTCCAAAAAAAATATATATAATATATATATAATATATATAAATATATATAATATATATAATATATATAATATATATATAAATACATAAATGAATTATTTTATTCTTCAAACAATGAAGGACAAAATGTTTAAAGTATGAGTAAAAAAAAATTTTGATAGCATCTGTATAGAGCAGATTTGCTTGAAATTCTGGAAGCTTTCTAATTTTTATTGTGATTTTCTATTGCAGTCAATTATTATTCATCCAATTTCACATGTTTAAGGAAAAACTATACTATTCTCCTTGTTGTGTCAAAAATGGTGTTGCATACTGTTGTGTGCAGTTAACCCTCCCATTGGCCAGTAAAATAACAAAATTGATTTTCTTCTGTAAAAATATTTCTAATACATGGGTAGATTAAAAAATAATCTTGTTTACTTTAATTTAGATAATTTTAAAATTATACCTCAGTGAAAAGAATTTAAAAATATTGCAATGAAGAATATTTTTATAAATGTAAGAATGGTGCGTATCGATGAAAAATTCCTTGTGATCTTATAAGATAAGAGGCTAATGACACTTGTAAGTACTCCAAATATTATCCTAAATAATCATAAAACATTGATTTATTAATTTAAATGCATAATTAAAGTTATAATAAGCAATAATTAAAGAACTTAAGTAGCAATATAACTTTTATAACAATTTTAAAAGGCATAAATTATAAAATCTAAAACAAGGTACATATGAGTAAAATACGATTACTGTACATATAGTATTGAATGTTAGCTCCAAATTTAAAATCTTTCAAAATATAGTTTAATACAATGTATGAGTCTAAATAAAATACAGCATATTTTTAAAACTTTCTTAAAAAAAATAAACATATAAAACTAATATTTGAAAGTCTACAAACCTCTGTATCAGTTTCATCAAATGTTAGAGCTTCCCTATAAAACTGCACAGCACTACTGTAATCCTTTTTTCTAGAAGAATGAACTGCTAATTGGCAGCAAATTCTACAAAAACAGAAAGACAAATTTTATTTCAAAGTTGATAAAAATTTTAAGGAAAATTTTAGCTAAAAAAAGAAGCTAAAAAACTCACTCTTTTGCTTTCTTACGATGTTCATCTGCATCTGTTTGTTCCATATGAACTTTTCGCAACACCCTGTTTGTATGAATTTAAAACAATAAATTAATTAGTTGAAAAATATAAAATAAACATTTGAAGAAACTTAACAAACAAACCTGCTTCTAAATCTGTGAAAAACGATTTTTCAAATGCCTCTATAGTTTTTTTAAAGCCTTAAACCGTCAGACGATATAACTGATAGTTGTTTTTGAAGTTAACCATCTTCACATAAGTTAATCAGTTTGATGAGTTTAACTCATACTAAATTAGAGCACATAACTTCCCTTGTTAATAAATGACAATTTTATGAGGTCATGTAATACGAGTAGCCCAGATGCAAAAGCAGTTACATTAAAAAATTCGAAAAATGATATTTTGGTATGATTAGCTACTCTTTATCATTTGTGCTTCAATTTCTATCTTACAATAAAAAAAACAAGTTATTTACTTATTAATACTTCAAGAAAAACCTCCAATATCATTAAAACCAGTTATTCATCTGCCAGTTTTCATGATTTTCTCAAAATAGTTTTAAAAAATTCTTATAGCAGGTTATGTAAACTTATGCATTGAGAGAATTTTCCAATATAAATTTTCAAGTTCTATATTTAAGCAATTTTTTTATTTAAAAAAGATTAAAACAGTATTTTTCGTTTTTTTTTGTTTTTTTTTATAAAAAAATTAAATTTTGAAGTATTTTAATATTTATAACTCAAGAATTTAAAATTAAAATAAATTTTAAAATGCATTTTATAAAGCTATATTAAATTTGCATAGCAATTTATTTTCAGTAGTAACCTTTATTCAAATGATTTGAAACAGTAAGAATATTTTTATATATAATTTTAATAAATCTTCAAAATAGAAATAAATTAGTAACTAAGTTATTACAAAAATATTATAACATATTTGCACATTTACCGAGTTTGAACACCCCAAGATTTTTGTAGAACACTCATGGCTTGATCTTCCCTTTCCATTTTAGAGTAAACTTCCGATAAAAGACACAAATATTTTGATTCCATGACCAACCAATTCAAGTTATCAGCTAATTAAAATAAAAACACTCTAATTAATAAATAAATCTTAGAAGATTAAAATAATGAGAAATCTTTAATTAACATAAATTAATCATAATAGTAAAATGTATCATAAGAGTGTAAGAAATAAGACTTTTATAAGTTAAATGCAGGATGTGCTCTAAAAAAATACTGACAACTAAATTACTAATAAAAAGCAATATTTCAAACCTCCATGGCCATTTTCTAAAGCTGAGCTAATTAGTTCTTCTGCTTCTTTATACCGCTTAATAACAACAAGCAAAGAACACAAATCAAACCTAAAAATTAAAAAAAAAATAAGATTAAACAATTAAGCACAAACAAGTGTTAATTTTGTTTTAGGTTCTTTCACTTGATACAGTAATTGGCATTTTTTTTATAAGGAACAATATTTGATTGAAAACTAAAGTTAGCAAAAGTTGCTAAAGGCATGTTCTGAGTATAGAAGGCATGTGTTACAAAAAAAACCCTACTATATTGCAATACCATCCTAAAGATTTAAAAGTAGACAACTATCATTAGTAATATTATATTCAAAATTAAATGAAATTATTAATATCCAACTTATTCTTTCATAAAACAGAGATTTTTAAAACATAAATAAATAGATAATTTTTTTAAAATCCTTTTATGAAAAAAATAATAAAAACTTATACTGTCAAGCTAATACCTTGAAATTGTCATATAAAAAAAATTGGCACTTTATTATATTCTTTTAAAATAATTTCTGTTTAAGAATATTTTTAACTTTGTACCGTAAGTTTTCTTGTCCACCACTTTTGATAGCAGCTTTGTAGTAAGTAACAGCCTATAAATAAGTTACATTTAATATATAAATAATAAGTTAAAGGAATTCAATAATTTTTTTCATGCAGGAAGTTATAATATAAGAAATGCAATTGAAAGAAAAAATGTGACAGCAAACAATAATAAAAATTATACCAGTGTATATTTATTGGTTTTAAATTTTTTTTAAAAATACAAAATTAGAAAGGAGTCTATATTGAAATGACTCAGTTTAATCAAATAAAAATTTTAATATGAGAACATGTTTTATAAACACTCAACCCTTTGAGATGCTCATATTCAGGGTTCTCCAGTTATTTTTGGCAATGCATCCAATTTTTAAATTAAAAAAAGTATTCAATTTTATAATATTTTTTTTTTATTTCGAAGTTTAAGGTACAACTTACGAGCTACCTCTTTACACATTATTATAAAAAATTAAATAATATAAAATAGCATGCCCAGGAAAAATTATTTAAATATCCATGCAGTTAAAACAACTTTACAATTGCAAAAATCACGCAAGCATCAGCAACGGTTAAATCATTGTATTTTTTACCTTGGCTAATTGTTGAAAACTAACTTTAAATGTTAATTCATAAGAATAAAAAGAATTCAGTTTTCAGAAGAGCACAAGCAAATTTTTGAATTTTTGTTTTAATAATTGCAATACTAATACAACTTTAATTGCAGCATTTCAAGCACATTTTTTGTTGTTTACCTATTTACTTCATTGCAGTAAGTTAATGTTAATTAATCTTATGCTTTGTGTAAATCTTAAAAATGTGCATATTACAATTGGGCAATGTTTTGTTGTAAATCAAAATTCTTAAAGGCACGAAAATATTTCGATTTTGCAATTTTTTTTTAGTTGACAATACAGCGAAACTACACACAAAACTTTGAAGTACACTCAGAACTTTTAAAGTCCTCATGAAAGTTATAAAATGTTGCTTATGTTTGAAAGTGAGGTAAGTGGAGAGAATAAAAGGCTAATTTTGTTAGCTTAAAGGGTCTGTAAGTGAGTATTGTATTCTCAGATTTGGAATGCCATGGATTTATTGTTGAGCTTTCATATATGTTAATAGTTTCGGATTCCATAAACTGGCTATGATGTACTAAAAGTAAATTTTAAAGAATGCTATTTTTTCTGGAAGGATTGAGGGAGATTGTGAAAGTATAGGTATATTGGAATTTTTTTTAGCTTTTACTGGTAATGCAGCTGGATGTGAGAAAAGTAGCTACAGAAAGCTACTTTTAACTACCCAACTTAAAACTACAGAAAGCGCAAAAAATTATAACATACATTTTTAGGTTGGTAGTAGATAAGCAATGCAAAAATGTTCAAAATAAAGAAATCTAGAATGCATTACTAATATTTTTATATAAAATCAATATTTATTAAAAATGACTATTTAAATTATTTTTAATCTCCATATCCAAAAGAGTGTAATCAACACCACAGGCTATGCAAAATATCAAAGAGTTTGAAACATATTTTCACTGTAAAAGAATTTAATTTATATTGCCAACGCATTCTTTTTATAAAAAAAAAAGTTTAAATATTTTTAGTAGAGATGACTTTTAAAAGTATACTAGTACTTTAAATTCGAAAAACACTTTTAATAAGAGTACTATAGAAAATTTAAAAATTATGTGGGGGGAACTATGGAATACATGCCACTATCTCTCTGATGGTTAAAAAAAAATTTCAATTAAACCAAATATTAAAAATTAATATAGTTATAATAAAGAAAAAAGAAGTGGGGTTCATATCACTGTTTATAATTAATATTTGTGCGAAAATTTAGCATGAAGTGTGTTGTGGTGGGGTTAAATTTGAAGTAACAGTGCAGGCCATGAGGGAAAGAAGAGGTACAAAAGGCTAAAAAATATAATGCTACAATAAATAAATGATACAATAAATAAATGATACCTAACTCTAAAAGTGTTACAGTGCACATAGAAAATTAAACAGTATTGCATAGAACAAAGATGATACACATTTATCAATATTGCATAGCATAGTAATAATAATCAATTTGACAAAATAATATTTGATTCAGTTTAACCATTATATTGAATCTGAAGTTTTCAATAAATGTTATAAAATAGTGAAATATAAAAATTATTATTAAAGAAAGCTGAGTAATAAGGATTTTATATTGAAGAAAGCTTGGTATATAAGATATAAAATAATATATTTATGCAAGATAAACTATTTGCTAAATATTGATATCTATAAAGAATAGTACAAATGCAAAAAGTCTCACTTTTTCATAATTGTGTGTTTTAACCAATGCTGTGCCAATTTTGCTTGCTAAATCACTATCTTTTGGATTTAGTTTTAAGGCTTGTTCATATGCTTCAACTGCTTTTTCGGGCTATTCAAAACATATTGGAGCAAAAATATAAATTAAGGAAGTTAATAAAAATATGTTTAATAGGATTTTTTTTTGCATAAAATGCTACTTTTAGATAATAACTATTATACCTCTTGGATTTTCATATAAGCATCACCAAGTAAGTTAAGAGTTTCGGGAGAATTTTTTTCTTTTACAGCTTCTCTAAATAAAATATTGAAAATGAATCACAGAAGTAGTAAAATGTCAATATACAAACCAATAGATAGTTGGACTGTTGTAGAACATTGAGTTAAATTAAAATCAAATTTATACATCACTTCACAAAAATATGTACCTAACAATTACAGTTTACATAAAAATTTTAATCACAAAGATTTACACATTAAGGTTTATTTATATAAATTCTACACCAATCAAAGTTTTGCAATAAAGCAAACACAATTTAAATTTTTACTGAACATATTTATTTTATACGCACCTATAGCAGTTAATATACTTTATCCTGTTCTTTCTCTGATTTAAATATATTTCAGCTCTCTGCTGCAAAGCTTCAAAATAGCATGATTTATCTGGTTGAATTTCTTCTAAGATTTTCAATGCACAGTTAATGTCATTGCGTGACAAGGCAAAATAAGCAACAGCAAATCGAAGACGGTCGAATTCTGGGGTATCCCGAAACAATGAATTAGCTTCATGTATAGCAGAGTTTGCGGCATCCTAGGAAAAAGCAAGGTACATTTTTATATACTAGATAATACAAAACAGTACATAATACACAAGTTTAATTACATTAAATATAAGCTAATTAGAGACATTTCATAGAAACAACTACTAGGCAAATTGCAAACACAAAGCAACCATGACTTAATTTATATTTATTTGACTTAAAATGTTCTAAAAAATCTAGTAATATGAATTTATGGAAAGCATGCATTCTATTATTTTCATGCTCATAATAGAAAAAATCACTCTAGTTCAAATTAAAAATCGTAAAGTTATCGAAATACATTCAGATTTAAAACAGCACAAGGTGAAAAAGAAATCATAAAACTAATAATATATTTGGAGAATTTAAAAATATTCAACATTGAAATATTTTTAATAATAAAATATAACCTATAAAATATTTAATTTAAATAAAAAAAAAAATTAAAAATTTATAACTTGCAATTTTTTTTTTTAAATTAGAACAGTACTTATACATAACATACTTGTTTATTTAAATCACAGTATACTTTGATAAGTTGAACATATAAATGAACTTTTTTCGAAAGGGGTATCCTTTTCATGTTTTTTACATCATCTAAAAGGTAAATAAATTATAAATGATTTTAAATGCACAAAACAACTATTTATGCTTTAAACAACTATTTTTAAGCTATGTAAAAAAATTATATTCTACAAGATATTTCTGACCTTCTTTCTTAGTATCTGTAAACGCAATACTCTTAGCAAAGTTCAAAGTTTCAGCTGCATCTGCTAGTAAGCCTTGTTGTTTTTGAATTTCTGCTTTTATTTGAAGATAGTCAAAATTTTCTCTAACCTGAAAAAAAAAGTTTTAAATGCTCTATAAATAAACTAAAATTAATGTCAATTTAAATAATTAAATCGTGTTTTATCTTTTATTTGGAAATACAAATCAAACAAAATTAATGTAAATTATCTAGAAATTTTCTGAAAAAACAGCAACTTCAAAAATTGTCAAATGATGTAGGATAATGCTTTTAAAAATAGTAAAATATGCAATATACACATTTAAATATTTATATTAGATTTAAATTTATTAAACATTATAAATCTCGATAACTCATTTTAAGAAAATCAGGTATTTAGATGTGTTTGAGGATTTTCTTAAATATATAAATAAATTCTTACAACCATTTAAATTATAAATGACATTTTTTAAACTTTCCTAAGAGATTTTTTTCATTAAACAATGCAAAATAAATTAAAACTACATAATTTGATTAAAAATAAAAGTCCAAGTTGTTAAGTAATTGGGTCATTCTAAGTTTACATGCAGATTTAATTTCCTTTTTTATCCATCCACTTTTAGCGATTTTTTTTTATTTCCCTTACAGTTATGCTTACAATTGTGGTAAATATGCCTAAAATAACATAAGCTATTATGATGAAGTAACTTCTGTCACTGTTTTGGAACCTCTATTACTTGTAAATGGGGGCACAGGTTACAAATAGCATAATTTACATTCCATATGCAATTTTTGTTTTAAAAACTATTTTTCTTATCAAGTTTTTTGTCACAAATCTACACAAAAGAGATTTGCCATATTTCCAAAATCTGTACATAAAAGTAAAAAATCAGTAACAAAGGTTACACAACAGACACTTACAAAAAACATTTGCCTATAAAATAGTGTTTTAATCCAATTGTTTATGTTGTGCACAAATTGGCTACTGTTATTGTTTGTTCCCTCCGAAGCTTCACTTCTGACAATTGCTGCTATTCTTGGGATAGGCACAATTGGTAGCAAAGGTTACATAACAGAAATTACAAAAACCTGGGACAACACTTTTACAGCTAAAATAATGTATAGGATATAGATTTCAAGAACTAATTAGTGAAATAACTTGTTCACCATAGTATCTTCTATTGGAATAAAATGATGAAGAATAAAATGTTATCTTCTGTGGAATAAAATGTTTACAAATGTGAAACAAATTATTATATTACTAATAAATGAGAAAAATAATCTATTTATAAAGAATTTTCACCTGGGACAGTAAAATTAAGCAGGTGTGGAATAATATTTTTTTTTCATATTTAAAAATGATTTTAAACAAATGCAATACATATTCTTATGAGTAAATAAGTTATATTCAAAAGTAAAAATGACACGAGGGAAAAATATCTAAAAGCTGACAAGGGGGAAAAGATTATGGGATGAAATCTGTGTATAAATTTAGAATAACCCAATTACAAAGTAGGACAGTTTTCATTTGTAGAAGAACAAAAAAAATTACTTCAAAGTTATAGCTCAGTGCCACTTCTAAACAATGGCTAGCAGCATATAAATTCCCTTCATTCAGATGCAGTTGCGCCATAACAATTCTACCTTCAGGATTACTATCTTCTTTATCTACAGACTGATATAAAAGTGATTTTGCTGAAGAAATGTCACCTGTGTGCAAGTAAAGGAAGATTAAAGGCGGTTATACAACCTGTGTATTTTAAAGTATGAATCAATACAAGATTTACTAACCTTCCAGCATCTTTAAATTAGCCAGTAATACAGCAGTAGAATAGCCAAGATATCCTGGACAAGCCATGTGAACTATGTTTACAGCAGTTTTGCATAACTTCAAAGATTCAGAAAATATGGATTTGGAGCTTGGTAGCTAAAATAATATATGTCATATAAATTTTGCAATATACAATCTTCTTTCATAAATTTCACACATGTAAACTGTTGAGGATTAGTTATTGAATTATTGCATTCATATAAATACAAAATTAAATTTAGGAATTACAAAAGAATTCTAAAATTTACTTATACATAAAATAGCAGTATAAATTGCTAATTAACTGTTAACAACTGTAAAATTACTACAAAAGTTACAGATTGAATTCCAGAGACAAATATGTATAAAGTGGAGATGTTCATTAATCATTTAACACATTTCATTTTCAAATAATTCTACATACTTTATCAAAGTGCAATTTATATTATCTTTCACTTAGAAAGTAGATGAAACTAAATTTTTATCTATTGTTTGTTTTAAATTTGATGCTTCTTGGAAACACTTTGTGCTTAACTATAATTACAGGAGCATAACACTTACTTGGCTTGGAGCATGCAAAATTAAAAGACGACAAATGTCATGGATTAAAAGAGGTTGAAGTAACACATAAAATTTTATGCTCCATGGAACACCCTAAAAGAATAAAATTGTTACAAAGTAACTCAAAATTAACATTATAATGAAATTTATTTTTAATTATAGAGGAACAATTTAACCCCTTCTTTGTCTTAAGTGTCTTCTGGAATTCGAAAAACATTTGTTTTTCAAATTCCAGCACACATTGCATTTATGAGGGGAAACATGAAACAGTGTATGAAAACATTGTTTCCAATGTACTTTTTAATTGCATGAAATAATTTTTATTTCCAATATGTTTCCAATCAATCCTGAATTGTATATCCTGTCTGTATCTATCTGTTTCATCCTGCCAATTTTCCACCAGTTCTATTCTACTACTCATCCATATGTTCTATCTTGCCATTATCTGGCCCGTACAGTCTCCTGGAGACAATATGGCCCAAAAAATGTTCGAATAAATACAAGTCTACGACCAAGAAGGGGTTAAAAACATAAATTCAATTTATTATAAAAAAAAACTAAGGTTAAGGAAAATATTGATAAAATAATTAAATTAACTTTTAATTTTCAATTGAATAAACTTTGAATTTTTTTTTAATGTGAAATTTTAAAAATACAGTATTTCTTTGAGATGAATAAAAATAAAATATGTAATGTTCCTAAGTTGAAATAAAACAAATATCATAATTTGATTTCGAAAATGCAAAAATAAATTAACTTGAATAAAAAAATTTGTTTAAAACCAAATTCTAAATCTTAGTTAAATAGTTTGTTTTCCAAACCTCACACTATACAATTGTAAAATAAAGTACTTTAAAGCATTTTTCATAATTACAATACATGATGCAACTGATCAGAATAAATTTTTTATAAAACAAATATTATGTTTCTATTGTCACTATTATGAAATAGACTTTTTATAGGTGTAATTATTTTTTATATAAAAAAATCACTAATAAAACTTAAAATTATTACCTTTAAACTACCTAAATGTAGTGTTATTGCATTATTTAAATATTTTGCGACAGCTTCAGAAGAATTTATTAGGTAATCTTGTAAAAATGCAGACATATACAACATTTCCTGTAAACAAAAATATAATTTTGAACATAAACATGTTTTTTATTATAAATATTTAACCCAATCATTAATTACATGTGGTAATCTTTTTTAAAGAGGTAAAGAGCTGAGTGTAGAAAAAACTCATTAGTGAATCCCACATACATTTGAAAAAAAAAATACTTTTCTAAGCAGCAGGTTTTTATTTCTGGAGTAAACAATTAATTAAAAAAATTCAATAACTACAGTTGAGATTGGGCTTTGATGTATACAGAATGTACAATATTATTTTAATAAGATCATTAAAATGAGTAAAAAGTGAAAACAAATAAATAACAAACATCATAAAACTAAAATTATGAAGTAGTTATTTGCTAAATAGTGGAACCCAATTTATTACAACAATAATGCATAACAATGAAAACATTTTCATTAAGAAAAGAGTTGCAATAACTTTATTGTTATTGCCCAGCTTAAATATTTCATTGTTTTGCTATAAATTTAAGAAAGATTTTCGAAATCTCATGTAGACAGTGACCTTCCTCTTGTGTTGGAGGTCAGGTGTAAAAAATTTCATCAAGCTCAGAATAAAACTATAGATTTGGGTAAAAAACAAACAAATCCACAGTCTTCTTCATTAATTCACAAACTTGCAAGTTCTATTTTAATGTATTTCAATTGCCTACTCAAATTAATATTTATAAATTTTGCAAATAAAAATATTCTTTTTTTTTAAACTGTGCTATTGCTATCTGAAACAATTTGTTTGTGTCATTATAATAAAGAGAAAATGTCAAATTACAGAGTAAAAATATATTGACCTAACTTTTAATAAATTATAATTTTTCATTACTAAGAAAGTTTTTATAATTCCTGTAAAAAAAACTCAACAACTACTTACAAATATTTAATGCTAAACAAGTCATGAGGATACTCAATCTTTGAAAGATAATGCAAAAATGAAACTGCAATAACAAAACTTAAATCAAATACAGAAAAATACTTATTTTGCCCAAATAAGTTATAGAATAAGAAACTGCAGTATTGATATTATTTTAAAGGCATATTTCAAAGCAGTTTATACACAATCCTACAATACACACATGCACCTGTGAATACCTTCAGTTGTTCAGCCAGGGGAAAAAAACGAACAGCCCCCGGTTTCTTGGCCACTATTTATTGGAGGAATAAACTTAATATACCATTTTGTAGGAAATAAAGTCTACTACAGATTGATATACAACAAATTTGCATAGGGGACTATTTTCATAATCGAATCCGCACCAACTTTAAAATTTTCAACAGCAACTACTACTTTTGATAACACGGAAATGTTCCCCGCCCTCAAAATAATCTAATTATAAATTTTCGTTAATTTCCTATATTTATATGCAGAGATATTATACAATATGTATCAATCTTATTAAAGGGGGCTACCTCCACATTGAACCAAGTATTAGTTGGACTACGAAATTAAGGACACTGGTAGAAAATGTTTTGGCGTTCTTATGCGTGATCACACTCGCCTGGAATTGTTCTAATAATATGATAGAGCATGTTTTATACTTAAAGATATGTTACTACTTTAATGTGATTTTATATAGTACTTTTGATGACGTCAAATTTTTATGTTGTGAAATTATGTCGGCAAATGACAAACTTAATATTGTAAGAAATTTTTTAAATAATAGAATATATCTTGAAAATATTATTTATTCCAGGTTTAAATTCATATACCAATGATTTACTTTAATTCAGATAGAACAATTTATTTTTAAATATTATAATTAGGGTTCTACAAATAAGTAGTTTTTCAATTCTAAATTTAAATGAAATATTGTAAATGTTATATTTACACACTCAGTTTGAATCAAGGTTATGTAATTACTTATTTTTTTTCATAAGATCTTGCTTGTCTTAGGTTATACAGGGTGTCTCAAAAGTATTTTAATACTTTTAAAACTTATTTTAAAAACAAAAATATGCACATACATTTTTTTTATTTAATAAAGAAAGAATCAAGATTTTAACAATGATTACATCACTTCAAATGTGCATAACATTTTTGCACCTTTAAAAAATCAATTTTTAAGTAAAGCCACATATGGTGTTGTGGCCCAAAAAGCTTACAAATCTTACAATAGTCAATATTCAAGTAATAACAAAGTAAAGCAGATAGAGGTGATGTGCGGAAGCAAGTGCCACCCTACTTTTTGAAAATTTAAAACTAGATCATTGTTTTCCCGGCTGGTCCATTGTTTGTTTGGTTGCATTAACGTCGTACTAGAGCTGCACAGTGGGCTATTGACGGCGGTTCGGGGTCTATATCATCGGAAAGACCAGGGAATGATGCTTCGTATTTTTGAAACATGGTCAAATGATGGGGCAACACTTGAGCTGGCAGCCGACGCAATCTCAATAGTCGACATGACATTGGACTTGGGTCATATTTAACGTGCACCACTCCTGTGTACCCCATGCCGGTATATAAGAATTTAAAATTTTATGCCAATGCGATCACATCGCTTTTAATTAGCAAAATTGGTGAAGATTTCTTTTAAGTACTGTTGATTTTAAATTTATGTATGACCCCTGAAATGATCATTTGATGCACTTTTTAATATAGCAAAAAAACTACAAAAAAGAAAATCATGAAATTTCAGATATGCATATAAAACGTTTTTCTGAATCCATTACTATCGAAATATAGCATGGTTGCTATTCATTTATGAATATTAATATCCTAATTTAAATTAAAAAATATATATACATATAAGTAATGAAAGTTAGTGTATTTTATTTGGGTTGTTTAGAAGTAACACAGATAAAAATATAAGCTTAATAAAATTGTTATTTCGAGAGATATGATTAGAAGTTTAAGATAATCATTTAACATTACGAGTTCTAAACTTTCAAAATTCATAATTAAAAAATTACTTGACCAAATCACTTGTAAATTGATATCCAACGATAAATTTTGTCGTAGATTCTAAATATTGAGTCAAAATTAGGTGTTGCTATTGGAAATTTTAAAGTTGATGCAAATTTTAATATGAAGATAGTCCCCTATGCAAATTTTTGGTATATCAATGTGTAGTAAACTTTATTCCTTACTAAATGGTATATTAAGATTAACACTACAATAAATAGTGGCCAAGAAACCAGGAGTGTATTTTTTTTCCTCGGCTGTACATACAACACAACATCCAGTGATTTCGTTCCGACAATCGTGCAAGATTCGATATCCTGCGTTGTGGGCTGAAAATATTCTGGGTATATATTTTATCAATTTCCATCAACTGACAAGTTAGTTTTTCTCTAAAACTTATATGGGTTGATTTGGTTTTTTTTGTCTCTTTTTGTTCTGAACAAAATGAAAACATTCAATACTGATAAATTCAACAGATGAGTTTTTTTTTTCATTTTAAGGATTTGCGATTAAGGTATCCGCACACGTTGAATAAGGTGATTTTGACTGAAATTACCAATTTTTTTTTATTTAAAAATATGATTTTCTGCACTTTTAAGTTTCCAAAACAGTTTTTACTTTAGTTGTGCGTCAATTAGAACAAAAGTTATAGTAATTTAAAGTCCAAGTGGAAACGTATTAAATGGAACAGGAAGTAGCATTCCGAAACCGGAAATGAGGCAGAAACATCGTTTTTTTCTTAATTTTCAACCTTTTTAAATTTTTAATTGCAATATTTATTATTTTAATGTTGCTATAATCTAGCCACCAAATATTTTCATTTATATCAGAAGTTTTTGTATTAAAAATGTCAACAACTTTACTCTCTTGTTTATTTCTTTACAAGCAGCAATGTTTATTTTTGTATAATTTGTATAATCATTTTTTTTAAAGACCTAACTTAATTAACTCTCCAAATTTTCTTTCATATATGTTAAAACCTTGGGGAATTCGAGAAACCAAAGTTTTATTCGTAAGAAAAAATTCCGAGGAAATAAATATGTATGTTCCACTGAAACTGATTCATCTGCGTTGAACAACGTGCCTACAGCAAGTGAAAAGAAGCTCACTATGACTTCTTATTTGGACAATTATTCTCGAACTGAAATAAGTGGAAATTAAATAATTAATATTCAAATTCTCTCCAATGTGATAAAGTGTTTGTACTGCCCTGATTGCCTAAGCAGTAGACTGTGTCTTCTACAAGAGTCTGTATTTGGACTGGCATCAAATATGACGGTGAAATGTCAAAACTGCGAATACAAAAATACATTTTGCACCTCTGAAAAATCAAACAAATTGCGTTCTGTAAATATTTCATTTGTATTTGGTCTAAGACTCATTGGGAAAGGGAATTCGGTTGCTAAAAAACTATGTTCTTCAATTGATATTGGCACACTGTCCAAGTCTGCATTCAGAACACTGGAGACAAAACTTGCCGATGCTGCTGAAATCCTAATTTACCTAATGTTAAAGTTGTCAGAAAAAAAATAGATTAGCTAAAAAAGGAAATTTGGCTAAAGATGAGCAAGAGGAGGGTATAATATATAAATTGGGGGGATTTTAAGTGTGTTGAAACTTTCTTACTATTAATAATAGACAAATTTATACTTTAAACGCATTTTTCTCAGAATTGATTTTTATTCAAAAACATCCAATTTCAAAAATCATAACTCAAAATATTATTGTTATATTGTCTTTAAATTGTGTGTCCATATTCAGTAGAGTGTATTCTAGTGCATGTACTAAAATTGTTTGAAAATCATTAATATATTTTTATTTATGGACTAAATTTTGAACTATAAGGTTGTGAAATTGTCAAAAATCTTATAATAAATTTTCGGTGTGTCATCAAAAATTTAATTTTTTATATATATGTTTAATTTTACTTGGAACACTAGATAATAACATGTAGTTTATTTTAAAAGTAAAATTTTCCATATAAACTGATTTGTATGTCTTGTATAAGTTTTCAAGTTTTTGAAAAAAAACGTAAAATTTTCAATGATTATTGAACTTTTTTTAATAATTAAAATAATAAAATTTAAATATTCATGATATATAATTAGTTTTAACTAACAAATAATCTAAAAATAGCATTAAATAGTTTTTATCTGACACATTTTAAAAAAAGTGCTTCGAACGTGTTCGGATACCTTAAAGGTAAAATTATTAGCCATACAGTCACTCATATCTATAAATCCCATGCTTTTGTTGTAGCTTGCAATGAGATCATGCTTCTCACGAATGAACAACCCTTTTTCACTGTAAAACAGATTTATTTTGGATCATACATGTTGCTTAGCATGTAAACCTCCCTTTTATCCACTAATACAAAGCTGTCATGCAATTGTCGAATTTTTCTACTAGGTCACGATTTTTCATTCGTTTGGTTTAGGGACTAACTTTGAATGGTGTTTTATTTTATAGTATCATACAGATCCATAAATAATGCTGAAGAATAGAATTTTTTTTACAAAAACAGCTTATGTTCTTTTCTCTGTACACACACTCTACCAGATTTTTCACTGTAACGTGAACAGAAATTTTTCTTTCGATTTTATTTTGTTTGTTTTCCAAAGGTATACTCTCATGTAATAAGTATATTTGATTCTTGTCTACAAATTTGTAAATTTTGATAACGAACCTTTTCTAATTTAGGAAATCAATGCTCAATCGTTTCCATTTATGAAAAGAGAAATATTAAAAGTTTTATTATATATATAATATATGGTATAAAATGCTTTTTTAGAGCAAACAAAAGGTAAATAAACTAAAAAAAAGTCAGAAAATATTACTGGTGAGAATTCTGTTTCACATTCTTCATAAATCTGTATTTGTTCACCAGCTCGAGAAAGTTCTCCTTGTGCCATGAGACACTGAATAGACCCTAAAAACATAAAATTAGACACAAGTCTCAGATGAATCTACTTTATAAGAATAAAATACTACATGTACAAGTATGTTAAGTACAAAGTAAACTCTGTAGATAAAAAAATAATTCTTTTTTTATATTGAACATACATAGTAAACTTAATACATGATTATAGCTTGTACGTTTGAAAAAGTTAACATGTTGAAAATCATACCTGCAACTGCTCTATCACAAGCATGTGTTTTGAATATTGATAATGCTTTGTTGGCTTTTCCTGAATACAAATATTGGTACCCATATTCAGCATTTATTTCAGGATCATTTGGTTTTAATTCAGCTGCCTTTTTCGCCATAGAAAATGTTACTTCAATGACTTCTTTCTGAAAACCTGACTAAAAAAATAGTTTATTACAATCAAGAGGAATATTAATATGCATACAATAATCTGATAGTTTCAAACAATTTATCCTTGTCTTCCCCATTAATGTATCTTTGTAATTAATATGTATAAATGTGTAAAGAAAAAGGGGACATCCCTTTTAAAATAAAGTAAAAATCTGCATGCAGTGCTGAATATAAATTTTTTAAGAGAAGGACGATCCATTTGTTGTATACTTTTTGTTTACAAACTTGGTCATACATGCTCTCGTTTTCAACGAAGGAACAAGAAAAACAAAATAACAGGAAACTTCAAAACATCTTAAGAAATTTGAGAAAAATCATTAAATTCTCAATTTTTTCACCTCCTTTTAATGTTTTTGCTGCATACACTACTAGTTCACAACTGGATAACAAAAAAAATCCCATATCCTTGGAAACCACCATATCGATAACACTATAGTTTCAGAGCAGATACATTAATGCATAAGTAAAATAAAAGTCACTTCTATAAGTACTATAATGAATGCAAATTATGTTATTCCAGCTTCATTAATATAAATGATAATGTATTGAAAATACATTATCCAGACGTTAACTGCCTAAAACTATTTGAAATGTGAAACATTGATGTTACCAAAATATTAGATGACAGATATGTGAATTTTTTTTTATTGAATTGTAAAAACAATTTTAATTAAAAAAAATCGTATAAAATAAAAAAATAATTTGAATAAATTAATAATGAAATAGAATGTGCAATAAAAATATAAAGAGTTGTGGATTTATAAATGAGAAATTGTAGTAAATTGGGGTAATTATGTCCAAGATCAGAAGTTTCACGCATTTACAAATTCTTATAAAAAATCAATGTAAAAAGGATTACAGGACCACTGCAAAGTGAAAATTCCAAACCAGATATAATTAGCCTATTCAGTTAGGTATTTATTTTTCTGTTCGCTTTAGTCTTTGGATAATTTCACACAACATATGATGAAATATTAATAAAGTGGAATGCATAGACTAAGAGGGATAACAGTTGTTTAAGCATAAATAGCTAATGAAAAGTCATAAATTAAACAGTTATATTTTTTGTGCATGATCATATGATTAG
The DNA here is from genome assembly GCA_963932185.1 of Troglohyphantes excavatus. NCBI lineage: Eukaryota > Metazoa > Arthropoda > Arachnida > Araneae > Linyphiidae > Troglohyphantes > Troglohyphantes excavatus. The sequence continues at coordinate 29,747,350 of OZ010676.1, forward strand.
TAGTCAATGACTCAAGACGTGTCCTGATATCTAACAGAATTTATCAGTGAAATTAAATGACTGTCATTCCTTGTAATTTTTACAGTAGTTTGATATTTTTACGATATGTATTAGAAAAAAAGAAATTTTGGAAATAGAGAAATTAAAGCCTGTTTATTAAATTTTGTTAAAAACTAATATAATAAAAAAAACTAATATAATCAACACAGGTGCAAGTTTCATTTTTTGGGAGGGATAAGATATTTACGGACTTTTATTGCGTATTTTAACGTTGCATTTGTATTTTAACGCAATGTTCTTAACGCAATGTTCTACAAGACGAGTTTTTATCTTAAGATATTGATATCATACAGTGTAGATTATACAGTGCAGATTAAATTAATTGTAGATTTTTATCAGTGGAGGGTTTTTACAGCTTGTTTTCTTACTGTTTAATACAATGTTTTTCTTGGAGATAAAATTTAATATTTATGCATATATTTAGATGCAGAAACAGTTATAAAAATGTGATTTACTTACCATTCTTGAAAGTAGTCGAGCTGTTTCACAAAATAACTCAGCATTCTTTGGTTCACATTTCATCATTATCATATACAAGGTTTTCACTTTTTCTTCAATCTAAATTAAGAATAAGTATTCTTAATATTTAGCACTTATGCTACATATACAAAATATAATATTAGCATAATAAGTAAAAAAGTTTATTATGTATTACAAAAACACTAATACAATTTAATAAAATTCATACAGTAAACAGCATTGCAATTGCAATAAAAACCTCTGAATTATGTTACAACTTCTAACAGGATGAATGTATAGCAATGTATTAACCCTCTGACGAAGCTGAAGGACTTAAGTCATCCAAGGAATTAAATTTTTTCTAGCAATACACATAAATTTTAATTTCATAAATATATTCAATGTTATTTTTTTTTTAAATCTAAAACATTGGAGTGTTTTTTGGAAAATATATCTAATAAATAATATTTATTAAAATAATCAAAATTAAAAATATATATATAATATACAATACATGCCTTGGAAATATAAAGTAAACTATTTTGCAATAAAAATAACTTTACAATTTTGCCCTTTTTTTTTAACTGCTCAGAAGGTTAATAGCACAAGGAATTATTTTATCGTCAGATGTTATGGATACATTTAATTAATCAGTTGTTTTACTATTTTTGAAGGAAGATTATAAGAAGATTTTTAATAAATAAAAAGGTAAAGCTTCTTCAATATATTTTAACACTATAGGGCTCTTCCCCTGCACCGATTAGAATCCGCCAACCTCCAAGAATTGCTGTGCAATCCTATGTTGCTTTTGCTCTCAGATAGAGAAAAATAAAAGTGGGATACTTCTTTTTATTTTTCATTTGTTGGGAAAAACAACTTGAATTACATAAAAAATAGCAATTGTAGTTTAGCATCCATAAGCAGTTTTTTTGCTAAAGTGGACATTAGCCATAGATAAGCCGTTTCCGAGGCACGTGTGACAGACCCTAATTCAGACTGCTAATAATATTCACAGTGATTACTCATAATTGAAAATGTTGAACTGACCAATTACTTAATTCCCCCAAACAGAAGAACAAATATTGATAAATCAACATCAATTCAAAAAGGATGAAAAAAGTTGTACCAAAACCAACGCTAAATCGAGAATTGAGAAGTATGCTCCTGCTCCCAGTAAGAAGGAGCGTTCCAATTGGCTGTGTGTTGTGACATTTGCATTTTATGCATAGTTAGATATTTTAAACAACATATTTATTTAAAAGTAATTGTGATAAAATAATAGGAATGTGTCACTTTTTAAAAATGCGATAAGAATTTATAAGTAAATTAAATGAGTTTACTAAAAGAAGATTGTGTATGTTTTTTTACAAATTTTACATTGAAAATCTACTAAAGTTAAGCATTTAATCTTTTTAATTAAAATCACACTTTAAATCAATTCTATAAGATGTAATTGAACATTCATAATTACTATAACATATTATTATTATGAATTCCAATCACTTTTAAGAGCTACTGTTTTTGTAAAATCCCTTACCACAAGTGCCCCAGAAAAATTCCAGATAAACATTTTAGATGACATTATTTCATTATTTTCTATTGCATCAAGTCCTTATTTTATGATATAACTTATAATCTAATGTTCCCTTTACTTTTTTTAGATAGTTTTTTCTAGATAATTCTATCAATGCATAAAAAATATTTATCATACAATAATCTTCTCAAACTGCTCCATAGCATTATATTCAACCATGATTAACATTTTCAGCACATAGTTGAATTATTCCAAAAATATCAGTTACTAATTCATAACACAAATAACAAGCATTATACCTCTTCAATTGCCCCTCCTTGAGTAAGCAAGTGCATAAGACTGTATCTCAATGCTTCAATATTATTTCCATCAAAGAATAATGCTCTAAAAAATAAAACAATACATTTATCAATTTCTTACTTTATTTCCAATATTTATACATCTTAATAAAATAAAATAAAGGAATTATTTCTAAAATTTATAATTAACCATATAAAAGCAAAAGGTGAATTACTTTATTCTAATGCTGTACACTAGAGTGGCGACTATCAGAGATCAAAATATTTATCGAAATGTTCTGTTATTTCCTGTTTTTCAAAATGAATGAAAACAGATTTTTCCTGAATTTACAAATAGCCTTTCTTTCCTAAGTCCCTCTCACCAAAAAAGGTAATTATTTTTCCAACTAGAAGTACCACATATTTTGGTGACATGAACGTTATGCAGACTAGAAATTTCCCACAAAATCCTGGTTTATGAAAATTTCACCAAGTGCTATAAACTACTAAATATGAGCTTATTAACATGTTTAGTGCAGATGATGGATGAAGTTTTGATTGTACAGTAAATGTGTTATAGAAACAACAAACATTGATATTATTCATTTTTGGAGGAAAATATACTACATAAAAATATGAATAGTGGTTGTTTTTCTATGTTGTGTATTACTAAGATGATTTCTAACTTTTTTTTGCATAATTGTTATTACCAGAAATCAAAAGTTAGTAAAAAATTCCCAGAATTAAAGTCAATCAGTTTGAAAAGTGAAACAATCGTATAGATTTGGCAAGCAAAAATAAGTATAAACTGCCTTTTTAAAATGCAAAATTTGATTTGCTGCATAAATGTATAAAATTAGTAAGTGTATAAGTAAGTATGATTAGTTTAGTAAATGGACAAGACATAAGTTTTTATTATCATTTGATTTTTAATGAAAAATTATACGCATTCACCAAAGTAATAAGGGAATATAAAAAATATTTTCAATATTTACATCAGAAAAGGTTAATTTTTATATAATTATTTCAAAGATATATGTATGTTGAATATTCTTTAAGGAAAAGGTATGTTGCTTCTCACAATAAAAACTTTTTGTAGATGATTTGGTAAAAATATTTTAAAGGGATGGTGTATGGTGTCTGACCAGAATAGTATTTGTATGCAACTAGTATAATTATACTGAAGAATTAAATGTTTGCGAAAGAAGTTTTTTTTAAAAAATACTGTTTATAATTTACTAATAAAATATTGATGTTAACTGTTTTACCTTTGAGCAGCCACTAATGTCTGCTCCCAATCTTCTACAGCTAGGTGTATTTTCATTTTCTCTACAAATGCTGCAGGATATTTAGGAAATAATACAATGGCTTGATTCAAATATTCAAGAGCTTTTGCATAGTTTTCTTGTCTTTCATAATATTTAGCTCTACCAAACACAGCTTCAGGTGATGAGCTATCAAAAAAAATATTAAAAAATAGGTAGCAATTATATCATTTTTTTTTGCTTGACTCCCAATAAAAAGTTATAATTGTATATAAAATATAATGATAAAGGATGGATTATGCTATTGGTAATCGAAGTTTAACATTGCAAGCTAAATAAAGAATCAATAATGAAATAAGCTATGTATATATATTATAATGTTTTATATAATAAAATAAAAATTTGTCAGTAATATTCTGGAGATTATTATGCTTTGATCTGCATAAAAATAAGATTATTAAATCATATATCAAGTTCATTCATAATAAAACAAATCCTGTTTTTCTTAAATGGTTAAATATTGAGTGACATTATATATTAATAAAATAAGTTTTGAGATTGAATATATTAGATAACTTTGTCAACAAATTCTGTTGAAGATCATAGTTCAAGAAATGGTCAAACAAAGTTAAATATATTCGTAAACAAATGAGAAATAAGACAAGAATTTTAATTACATGTTTATAAAAAGGCATACTTATCTGAACTTTCAAAATATTTCCACACTTCTTTTGAAGGCAAACCTTCATGTGTCAGCAATTCAATCCATCCCATTAAAATTGAGGTCTTTTAAATAAAGAAACAAAACATATTTTAAAACATTGAAATTATGGAGAACTATTGAATTTGTATTTGACATTGCACTATCAAATCTAATGGACTTATAAATATATATTCTTTAAATCAATTAAAATAATCATTAGTTTATTGCATAAACTATTTATTACTAATGTTGGTTCTTCCCTTGAAATTCAAATACTGTTTTCCTTATAGATGTATTTTATAAATATATATTTCTTTATCCAACATAAATTTAAACTAGGTATTTTATATTTTGTTCTCAAATTAATTAAATACAATAATTGAAACAAAACAAATGTAACAAACAGATCAAATTAGTAAAAAAGGCTAAAATATTCCTAATATTATGTACAAATAAAACATATTATGTAATCAAAGGATGAAAAGAGTAATTACCTTTTTGGTAAGGGATGGAACTTTTAATAACTTTATAATAAATTGACGAGCTTTATCAGGCTTGTTAAGAAGAATAAAAACGACACCAACTACATAAAGAGCCTGAAAATATTTATTAATGTTTATATACACATGTTAACTTAAGATATGGTTGTAAGAACCAGACAGCTCCAGTTTTCAAAATTGTTTAGGAAGGACAAAAAACACTGTATATTTCTTAGATAGTATAATTAATACAAAGTTACAGCCCCTTTTTCTTTTTATCTGTATAGCCATTGCATAGAGCTGTATGGTTCTTGCACCAATCGATACGGATTTTTTTTATAGGAAAAAGTTTAAATAAGAAAAAGGTGGAGCTGTCTGGTTCTTCCATACACGTCTTTAATTACATTTTTAAGTAAATAGGCATGTATGAGATTGGCCGAAAAGCATAAAATCAGAGTGAATTATACATGAAAGACTTTTTAAGAATTAAATATTTGAGAACATTTTACATGACTAACTAATATACTACAATAGAAAAATGATTTGATTAATATATTTAGTATAAAACAAACTTGGCAATTATGTTGCAACATTATATTATTTATATGGAAATTCCTGCTTAACCAACCTATTTAGTATGCAAGTACATGAGAGAGCTCGAACACAAAACGAGAAAAAAAAATTCACCCTGTGTGTTTTTGAGATTTCATACTATATTTAATGATACAGAATGATTATTGTATTAGGTAGAGAGAGATTATGAGATGGTATTAGGTAGCCTTTTCATAAAATAAAGTGTTTTTTGGTAAAAATAGTTGACAGTCTCCTATGGTTGAAAATGTATAAAACATTTTTCTTTTAGTTGCTTGTAAGCCCCCAAGTAAAAACTTTTAACATCTTTAAAAAAAAGGCTTTCGAAAAAGCAAGAAAGTCGAATTCCACCAAAAATCAGAAGAATCTCATCCCTGAAATCAGGGGTGCCCATCCCCCCCAAACCCAATGGCACAAATCCCCCCCCAAAAATTTTCTCTGCCCTTCCCTCCCCAGGGACATAGCCAAGGGGGGGGGGGGGGGGATAAGGTACCTAAAGAAATCCGTTTCTTTTTGGGGAGTTCCCCTTAGAGGGGAATCCTTAAACCCCTCCCTAAAAAAAACATCGACAAACTTCCCCCCCCCCAAAAAAAAAAATGAATTAATTTTCATAGTAAAAAGAAATACGTTAGCATTTGAATATCGAGGTAGCAACAGTTATCACTGTCATTAACTACTTTTAACAGTTGTCAATAACTATGTACTTTTAAAATTAATAAATCACTAGTTAATTATGAAATAAATTTAGAGAACAAATTTAAAGTTTGAGAATCCTTATAATATATGTGTGGTAACGGTTAGTTAGATAATTTATAGTTATGATAGTTTAAAGATAAAATAAGCGTTTTAGTTGACCAAAACTGGTAAAGTATAATATAAATTATAAAGGCTACATGATCTAAAGTATAGTGGGAGTCAAAACACTCGAAAGTGCATGGTGTTGAGAAACCCAATCGCCACTGCTAATTTTAATACATAATTTAATTCAGAGAAAATTATTTACTTATTACCAAGGTCATTTTAGTTTAAAGATCTAAAAGAAACAAAAAATTTATCAACTTAACTATGCCAGATGTTGTCCTCGTTATCTGATCATGGTTCAAAAATACGAGGCATTGTTCCCGGGTATTTCCTTCGAGATAGGCCTCGAACCGTTGCCAATAGCCCAATATGCAGCTCCAGTGCGACATCCATTACAGTGTCCATTCGGAGGTCTAATTCAAGTTTAATCTTACAAGTTGGGCAACCTAATCTTCCCTGGCTTTCATTTGCTATTTCTTTGGGTTAAAATTTTCCCAAATCCGGAATTTTTAAAACTCGCCATTCCCAACTTTTAAGGATTCAAGATTCTTGAGGGGGGGGGTCGACCGGAACAAAACCGCAAATCACAAAGAGTAATAAAACAAGCCAAAAATGCTCAGACGTTCGGCGCCTATAGATTACGCAATACTACATTTGAATGTAATAAGTTTCATATAGACATTTGATGAAAGAAAGGGTGTCTGATCTATTTTTAGAATTAAATAAAAATAAAATGGGCGATACGAGCAGACTGGTCTGCATCCTGGGTCTGGGTTGATTCGTACAAAAAGTAAGAAAAAAAAAACGCTCGCTTGTTTTTCGAGAAATTTAGATAATAATCAAAGAGCAGTTGTTTTCGCGGTACTACAATAACAATAAATTACAAACCATTATAGAAAACATGAGAGATGGTTTTGTTTTAGAATAAACTGGCAACTTATAATGAAGTATTTTAAGATTAACGAAATTATGTGGTCTTGGCTCGAAGAGCCATACCACAATATGGTATCCATAGCATGTTTTGGAGCATCTTGTTTTAACAACCCCGTTTGACGATCTTTTCCCTTAGTTATCTTTTTTTCAAATTAAACCTAATATCTCTATTTTTATGATTTTTACAGTAATTCGGTTTTTAATTTTTATTTTTAACTTATGTTGGGGGTTTGTACCCCCCGACCCTCTCCCGTTCCCCTTATCTACGTGCCTTTTAGAAATGTCGACGGTAACCTGTGTTCGTTCAACTTCAGGAAAAATCTTACTATCGCATATCCCAATTAGACTAAAATAACTGCATACAATATTTTAGTTAACTTTTTTAATTTTATTGAAAATTTATTAATTTAATTTATGCGAAATAGTTCTACACTTAGCAGAAACACATGATGAAGTTGGATTTTACCATAAATGCTTAGAAAAAATTAATTGCCTCTTATATGTTAGCAAAATTTCACTGAAAATGCCACTCTTTATATATAAGACAGATATAAAAAACAGCTGTTTTTTTAAAACACATTATGTGACATTAAAGAAATAACCAAGGAATAAAACAGATGTTATTTACGCGCATCAGATGCAGAAAGTGTATATGCAAACAACATGGTTTGTATTCCCCAATCACAGTGCCATCTTAAAAAGCTAACGAGCGTTAATAATGTCCCCATTCTACACGGACGTTATTTACGCTCATTAGCTGTTGCAGATTACTGCGATTGGTCCATTCAAACCACGTAGTTTGAATGCACCAATCATAGAAGTCGGCAATGCAACTCGCGGAAATAGCATCCGTGTAGAATGTGTCAAAGAAATATATATATATTTTTTATTGGTTAAGTATAATTTCTGTTATCTAATTGAGAGACAAGAGACAACACAAAGATGGAAATTTGTTTATCGACGAAATTCATGCAAATTACTTAACGTTATTGGCTTTGTTTAAAATCACTCATGACCTTCTATTCTTATATTTGGCTATTTTAAATATGCCTATTAAATGCAAAAACTTCTTTTTATCAAATTTTAAGAAACCTTATGAAATAAAACTTTAATTTAAAAAGCCCGTATAATATTTATCCACTTACCACTACAGTTTCTCAAACTCAGAAAATACATTTCAATAAGGATTTTCCTTTTTTCGAATTTAAAAAATTGTAACTTTGCTCCACATGTCAACAGTAACTTCAGAAAAATCAAGCATTCTTGTTAACTGAAATATATTATCTGTTCTTTTGTTGTAACACCATTGAAGTTATTAAAACTGATTCGACCGCCAAGACGAAACCCAAATACATTAAAACTGTCTTCTAGTAAACAAACGTATGAAAGTAATTAGTTTCTTGTGGAGTTGTATATAAAAATCGTAATTTATGTTATACGTGTTATTGAGATGAGGAGACAGTCTGCTTCATTGCAGTTTTTTTTTTAAACGTATGCCTCATCCCAAGCGGAAAAGTTGAATTTGTTGCAGTCAGCGTTTTCTTTTCCAAAGTGTAGTATGAATGGAAGTGTTTTAACAGATGCTCAGTCCAGTCAGCTATAGTGATATATATATAAAGCATAAATATCGAATCAACAAATTGACCCACCCTCATATTTATCAAAGCAATTGCTTAAATGTTTTGTAATATAATCATAGTTTATGATATAAGGATATGAAATGAAATTCCAGGTTGAATTTATAGCATTCTTCATATATATTATTATTTATACATTCTTTCTAATGGAAAATTTATTACCTAACAGCCTTTTTTAATTTAAATCTCAGCACTGAAGTGTATTCTGAATGTTTTAACCGGACAAAGATCAGTAAACGTGTATGTAATTTTTTTATTACAATGTTGTCAGCTTATGTGCCAAAGAGGCATTTCTCGATATCGCTGGAAATTCCAGTGATTGAAGGCACATTATATAATGTATTATACTTATTAAATAATTTTTTGTCTAAAAAATTTCCCCCCTAAAAGTTCAAAAATAATAATAAAAAAGCAATGTAAAAAATCCCCCCCAAAAATTTTGATGGCGCACCTTGGGCCATGATCCCCCCCTGTGGGCACCCCTGCCTGAAATAGGATATAGTGTAAAAGTACTGGTTAATAAAAGTTTTTGTATATAAAAGTTAAACCAAATATATTAGATTTTTTTTTAGGAAATTAAAAAATTACACATTTGTTTGTTAGAAATAAACAGGCAATGGAGTTAAAATTTCTATTTACCCACTGTTGCTCATAAGATTTTTGCAATTGTAAAGTTGTTTTTGCTGTTTGGATATTTTAATAATTTTTCCTGTGCATGATCTTTTATATTAATTAATTTCGTGTAAATATATAGCTTGTAAATTGTACCTCAAACCTTCAATAAAAACAAAATATTGTAAAATTGAGTATTTTTATGTATTTAAAAATTGGGTGCATTGCTAGAAAAACTGGAGATCTCTGGACTTATACCAGGTGTACAAGTATGAATTGCGGATTTCAGACAACAGATGCTGCACCAATGCAGTTTGTGCTATAAAGATTTGAGACTGCGCCATTTTGTTGTGTCATCCACAAGTGTCAGACGCGCACAAGTAATAAATTGGAAAAGAGTGTGCATAGTGTTGTGTTGTTGTATTCAATATGTCGAAATGTATACCGAACAAAAAGCATTAATTTTTTGTTTTCACTTGAAGAAAACTGCTGCTGAATCATACCGATTACTTCAAGAAGCTTATGGTGAACATGCTCCATCGCAAGATATGTGTGAACGAATGTTTCGGTGTTTCAAAAGTGGTGACTTCGATGTTGCAGACAAGGAACATGAAAACATGTGTTTGGTGGAACCAGAGGAGCGTGGTCTATTATGAGCTGTTAAAACATGGGGAAACAGTAAATACTAAACAATACCAACAATTGACATATTTGAACCGTTCGCTGCTTGAAAAAAAGGCCAGAATACCGAAAGAGGCAACACAAACTCATTTTTCTTCAGGACATTGCTCCATCACATACGGAAAAACCGGTTCGCAGCACGTTGGAAGCACTCAGCTGGGAAGTTCTATCCCATGTGGCTTACTCACCAGACTTGGCTTCTTCCGATTACCACTTGTTTGTATCGATAGGTCAGGCACTTGCTCAGCAGTGCTTTGGTTCGTACGAAGATGTGAAAAAATGTCTCCATGAATGGTTCGCACCAAAAGGGGAAGATTTTTACTGGGGTGGTATCCCCAAGTTCCCCGAAAGATGGGAGAAATGTATAACAAGCAATGGAGCATACTTTGAATAAAGCACTTTTTATCATTCTTTATCATTGAGGTTTTAATAATTTTGGTACTAATAATTTTTCAATGTAAAAAGTAAAATTTGCAAAGCACTAAATAAAACTAATTGAAGATCTGGGTATAAGAACAAGACAGCTCCAATTTAAAAAAAAAATTCAGGATGGATCAGAAACACAGTACGTTTCTTGCACAGTATGAGGCACGAGTACATATCTTTTTCCTTATATCTCTATCTCTCTGGTTATTGCACCAATCGATAGAGGGATATTTTTCTTTATAGGAATATGTGAAAAAAGTTTAAATCAGAAAAAAGTGGAGCAGTTTGGTTCTTACACCCACGACTTCAATTTCTAAAATGTACATACCATTTCTCCAGCCACTTCTAGATTATCCTTAACTTTCCCTCTCAGAATATTATCTATGACAAGTAACACAAACTTATTTTAAAATATTTTATAAAAATTATACAAAAATCTGTATACTCACTACATAATAAGTTTAAATATTTTGTATAAAATGTAACCATTAAACACATCAAATGAAGATTTTTAAAACATTTTTAGACAGTAAACAAACATAAAGGTCAACCGTTTCATTGATGCCTCATATGATAACAAGAACAAACTTTTTAATCTTGTTTCTTCAGACAAGTGTGCAATGATTGTATTTTTGTTTGTTTATAATATTTAGAAAATCATTGTTTTTGGTTTTAAATAATGTTAAAAAGAAGATACTTCTGCATGAGAATTTTTTTGTTATATTGGTATTCACAACCACACTCATATTTTGATGTTATTAAAAGAAATATAAAGCAATATTAATATCACTTACCAAAAGTTTCTTGGGGATTCTGAACATGTGCTGATAATATGGAGCAGGCCAAAGAAACATCAGGAAAGTCTTCTATTTCACTTAGACCTTCCTCAGCTTCACCACCACGATCTGCCTCGAGCAAATACAAAAGTTAATTCTAAAACTTGTGTATTTAAAAAATAAACCAAGCAAACTGCATAAATATACTTATTTTTTTAATGTGTAATTTCATTATATCATAGAAAATATTTAAGAAACACACTATAGTAATTTTAACAAAAACCGTTTATGTTACTTGAAATTTATAAATATATATAGTTTTAAAATGCAAATTTCTAAATATTAATTAATAAAAATTTTGCATGTTTCGATGATTTTAGTTAGAATTAAAAGCTTAAATATAATACATTTAAAATTGTGAACATTAAAACATAAAATAAAACCTGTACTAAATAACACTAAAACAAAAGAATATATTGGCTTGTAGCACAATTGATTACTAAAGGCCTTTTTTAATTTCTTCCACAATTCAGAGTTATTGATTTGAACAGTTTTAGAATTAATATATTTTGCACTTCATTATCTTGCAATGTAAAAATTTCAAGATACTAATTTCTACATGTATAAATCATAAGCAATTGTCGTTTTATTTTAAACGCCCTGATTAAAACATATAAAATTTGCTTAAATAAACTTTTACAAATAGGAATAGATAAAGTATTTAAAAAGTTCTCTGGTGTTTACATTTTTCGGTGATAAAAAAAAATCTCTAAACGTTTAAGTATGAGTAAAGAGGAATTACAAACCACTTCAACTCTAAAAACGTGAGATAATCAACACATAAATGCACAATAGACAAAGCACATTTAAACAAATTGAGAGAAAAAGAATGAAGGTGTATGAGCTGTGTGTGGAAATATTTCAACTCGGCTCCTGCCGTCGTTGGAACACCGGGCAAAAGGCGCTACTGGCTTCGCATGCCATTCATATATATCTGGTACCCCATCTTGGAGAAGTTGTTTAGGGAGGTCGATTGTGGATCTCATGTCAACACAACTAGATCAAGTACATGTTAATACTTTCAGGTTATTTTCTGAATTAAATCTAGGATTCTGCAGAATTACTCATTGTTCAGAGGCATTAACTAAAATCAAAAAGAAATTTGCGAAGAACAACAAATAGTTTCCATATTTATTGGATAATTTTATCGGTTACCGCAGGGTTCGAAATTAGTGGGTGCACACTGCACAGCACCTAATGTTTTAGCAGTGAACCGTAATATTTTATTTGGGTGCACACAGTGCACCTAACTTTTTTGAAAAGCACTGATTTTAGTTATCATTCCAAAATATTCGAAAAGCTTGATTAATGGTTAATTGTTTACTTAATTTAAAATATAATTCATTTACTAAAATGTGTAATTTATTTAAAACAGTTAAACTTGTACTCATACATGTCAGATGAAATGAGCTGACAAATAAAAGGTTTTGTTGTCAGTCTATTTGTTCAAAAATAACTTTTCTGGTTCGTGAATTTTTTTAGCATCTAAATAATATTCAATGCACCTAAGTATAAAACTTGGTTGTACTGGGGTACCTGCTTCGAAAAGTTAAATTTGACCCCTGGGCTACCGTAATTTAAACACATTTTTCATATATTACATTTGAAGTAAATAACTTTTCAAACATCCAGGCTGATGTCAAACTCACAAATAATTAAAAAGTTCATAGTAACACAAAAGTGAAATAGGATAAAAAAATTTGGTATTTTTAAAAAAATTCTACTTTAACAGTAAAAAAGGGGATAGGCTATAACCTATTCAGTTCTATAAAAACAGGTATAGATAAAATAGTTTAAGAAATCAATTGAGTGTTGAGCATACACCGTTTGTGTGATCAGCAATACGAATACCATGCAAACAGTGTGTGGTCAGCACTCAAGGTATTAATAGAAAAAATATAAAGACAAATTGCTGTCATATATAATAGACCTTTCCATTTAATATATTAAAGTGTACAATATCATATTATAAAATTCATTCTTTGAAGAAAAAAAGAATATAAAGACATTTATTTTAAGACGCACACATTTATTAACATCTTGAAAATGAACATACCTTCATGTATCAAGGAAACACAGTAATATAATTTATACACAGGATCATCAGGATATCTCTTTATTCCTTCAACTGCAATGACTTGCATGGTACGGTACATTCTGGCTCTACTGTAGTATATCAAGGAATCCTATAAATATGCAAAACATAAAATAAAAATATGTATTCAAATTCAATTAATAAAAAATATACATTTTTAATATGAAACATATAAAAGTATGTAAAATAAAACATTGGGAATTTCAACAGTATATATTAAATTGTGCACAATATATCACCAACAAAATGTGGGTACGAAAAGAAATGTTTACATTTTCAGTATTGCCAATGCAAAGGAAAACTAAGGAAATTGGAGGGTTCTGAATTTGATGCTGGTAACATTTTATAAAAAAAAGTTGGCACAGCTCCATCTTAGTTTTGCACGACTTCAGAATCATTAAGTGGTGAATTCCGGCAGTAACGGAAGGCCAGTTTGTACAACAACTTATGGTCATAATTTAAAAAATATATTTTATTTCAAATAACTGATAGGTAGACTTTTATACACTTTACTGCATTTTATTAAAAATGCAAAATCTAGAATTTAGCACTTAATAACTTTTTTTTAAATTTAAATTTTAGTAATGGTAACGGAAGGACGTTTTTTGGAAGTGGTATACCACACTTACACCTTTTTATTAAAAGTTCAGCTAAACCGTAAAAAGGAAAAATCTAGAAAAATTAGAACACTTAAAGGAGAGTTCAATTATTATAAATTGCAGTGCAGTTTTTAGAAATTATTATATTATGCCCAAAAATATGATGTTTTTTTAAGGTAACGGAAGGACGGTAATGGAAGGACAAAAATTCCAAGTGTGTAAAATTGGATTGTTTTACAACAATTTACTCATTAATATTTTGAAAAAGAATAATAGGTGTTAAATTGTGCTTATTCAGCTGTTTTTAAATCTAATTCGCAACAAATTCTTTTTCCAGAGCCATTTGTTAAAATTTTGGGTTATTTTATTTGAGTCAATTCCAACAGTTACCTTCTTTCTCAGGAAATATAAATTTAGTCATTCATTATTTTATTTTCTTAAACATAATACTTCTACAACGACATCATTGAATGAAGCACTTGCCTAACATAATACTTTTTAGTCCTTGCCATTCGACTAACTAAAAGTCACTAACTGCTAATGCATTGCTTGACCCATATGCCTTGTCTGCATCTTTTATATTTGATTGTATGTTTTCTTTGAATACCTTTCTTTCTGTAGAACTAGAGTACTCACAATACTCAATAATATATTTTGAAATTGGTTTTAAATAATAAGTATTGTGTGTGTCAGGAAGGAGGATATTGTTCCATCTTTCTTGAGAGAATTACTTTATCTGATGGAGAAATCAATTATTTTATCTGATGGGGCAATAGTAGTAAATTTCCCATTAACCACTTTGGACATTTACAGTACCTTTGCCTTGATTAATGGCAAAAATGCTTCAATGTAGCCGTGATGTTATACTGATCAAACATGAATGTTAAGTTGGTTTTTGAATGCTAAATCAACTTGTACAACTACAATTTTCACCTCTTCTTTGAATTATTTTATTAAAACACAAGATTTCCATGTCTTTTAATAAAAATATGCTTTAAAAATGTGCAAATTTGTTTTCAAGAGCATAAAGGCACTTTTTAAATGAACTCTTGTATCTTTTTTTTATGGCTTTCTGTCTTCATTCCATTAATCTAATTTTAAATGTGCTAAATTTTATTCATTGGTATTTATATATTTATTTGGTAACAAAATAATTTAGGCAAACTTTAAGTAGAAGATCTCTTTGTAACAAAACAAACTGGGGTCCAAACTTGCAAACTTTTGATAGTGATACATCAATATAATCATAATATCAATATTTTGCTGAAATTATGCATGCACTTCACTTAACGTCATCATAAGAAATCGCTTTTAAAGATTCTTCTTTTTCCCATTTTGTGGCTTTACTGTAGAAAGAACCCATATAGTGAATAAATAGAAAAGTAGTACCAGTTTTAATTGAAACTCAATGTATCTGTGACATACTTATTAAATTAGAGGGGGAGGGTATTAAGATAGAAAATACAGTTAATAAGTATATATAATATTTATATGTGTTTGAATTTCAATAATAACTGAAAATTAGTTTGTTTAATTGTGGAAAATTCAGTCAAAATCAGCTAATACAAAAATGTCCTTCCTTTACCACATTGATGTCCTTCCGTTACCATGTTTTTTGTCCTTCCGTTACCGTTAAAAAACATCTAAATTAAAAACAAAATAAAATTGTTGCTGTTTCTAATTAATAAGTGTCATAAGTCTGCTTTGTACAAAAATTCATTAAGTTGTAGACCCAATGGTTTCTTAGTGAGGTGGTTGAAATATAGTATTTTGGTAACGGAAGGACATTTATGGTTTGACTTAATAAGTTATTGATTTCAAGGTTAAAAAATATTTTTTTGCAAAAAAAATAATAGAAAGGTTAACTACATGAATAAAGTATAAAAGTTAACCTATTTATTTTATTTTGGTAAGGGATTTTAGTCAAGTTATAGTATGAAACAAAATGTAGATATTCTTCACAGCAAAAACATATAGTAAAGAAGTGACTTTGACCTTGATTTTATAAAAGTCATTGTGTTAATTTAAAAAAAATATGTTAAGATTCAAAAAGTTCATATCTTTCTGAAAAAAATGGTATATGACAAATGACTCAACATAAAGTTTAAAATTTTAAGTGCCATGGCAACATTTTCCCGGAATTCACCAAGTGACAAAATAATTTTTTTATCAGTAATTTACATAAAATCCCCAAAACCTCTCAATTAACAATGTGACCATGTTTCCGATCTTAATTTTCCATCATAAAATTATAATTGAATTATCAAGCTTCAAAACAGAATATTTTAAAAATAAGTAATGCTCATAGCAAAACAATCAGATAAAATGTAGAATAATCTTGATTACTATTCTGAAGAAATAATGGATCCAGTGAGGCATTTAGGCTATTTTCCAAGTTGTCTAAGAATCTAAGAAAAAAATAGCAATCGGATACATTTTGAAAAACCTGAAGCATTTCGGAAATTTTAATAGCTTGTATGATATTTTCAATTATTATAACTGAACAAAGCTCTGCTACACATTGAATTCACGATAACAAATACATAAGCATAACTAATACATGAAATATTTTTCAAAAATCTGGATTGCAGTCCAAAATTAAACACAAACTTCCAACTGGGAAAAAAGCTGTTTCATTTAAAACAATAGGTAAAACATATTTTTTTTAAAAATAAGGAAATTACTAAACACACCTAAATAAAATATATTAAAGCACTAAGAAAAGAAAAGAAAAATTAACAGGCGATTGAGTTAAAATTCTATTAAGTAGTGCTCGATACAGAAACAAAAACAAGCAAAAGTGTTGTTGCATTCAATTTGAAAAAAAAAATAAAAAATTGTCTATCTTCAATTTTTTTTGTTTAAAAAAAACCAAGAGTTTTCAATTGCTAAAAAAATGGGAAAACCACGGATACAAGGAACATTTTAATTCTTATATGTTAAATCCCATAACAACGGCTTTACTTCGTGCATAACGTCACATACCGATCGTTTCTTCGGTTTTGCAGGAGGGATGAGAAGGTTACAAATTTGTAATTTTGTGAAGAGTCAATTTTTTTAAAAGGGAATTTTATGAAGGGTTCGTAAACAGACAAAAAAATTCTTTTGTACAGACATCTGCTAAATCTAAATAAATCGAAAACAAATGTTGCACAAATATACCATTTATTATGTACTTGTTTTAAAATTAAATAGTTTACATATTTTCACTTAAAGCAAGTGTTTTAAACAGTTTTTGATAATTTCAATGTATAAATTTAGGAAAAGTTTTCCTAAATTTTAATGTTTAAATTTAGGAAAAGTTTTCCTACGAAATGTTTTAAATTATAAAATTAATTAAGGCTTGATAATTGGGCCTATTAGTCTCCCCTCCCCGACATAATGACTGCCCCATTGTACAAAGCTAGTATTTTAAGGAGGAAATTTTTAGCAATAATTTTTCTAACTAATGTTTTTAAATCGAAAAGCATATAAAAAAGAAGAAGAAAATATTTGTATCTTATACATGAATTAAATTTTAAAAATGTGTCACAAAAATTCATGTCAAACAATTTGGTTTTAAAATTGCAGACACAACTGAGTTAATGAATTCAGTGTTATAGTATAAAATCCACTGATTTATTTCAATTTATTTTTATATCTTTCTTTGTATTACAATAAGTAAACAAATATTTTAAATAATGATTTAACTGCAAATGAATTAATCTTAAGTTTGAGAATTTACTTATTAAAACATTGTTAAGTAAATTTGCTGACTACTGAAAAAAGTCTCATGCAGAATATTTTTGATCAAAAGGTAAGTAACAGAACATTGCAAAACTTTCCAGTAATAAATCCAGTATTGAATAAATCCTATATTGTAATTCCGAAAAAGAAATAGCATTAGATATGACACTATACAAATAAGAAAATTCCGTCTTGTTTTCATGTCAATGGAAACGGTAAACAAAACACAATATGTCGAATTTGATTACTTACTTCGATGTGTACAGAACGATCCCCCATTTTTGAAGAGTAAGAAAGATTTTCACTTTAGGAAATGAATAATATTTTCACATTAAAAATGTTAAATACATTAAAAATATAATTTAAATGTAAGAACATAGATTACGTAGCTTGTTAATGTTTACAAAACCGGTATCAACAAAAGAACGACGCTTTTCGTAACTAAGGCAACAAACATATAACAGAAAAAAAAGTCAAAAGCTTTTGATTGGCTAAAAAGTTGCCGTTGCCAAATCTTATTAACAAAATTTTAATTTCTAGTTATAATTTCATAATAAGTGATGTCACTAAGTCAATTTCTTAAAAGTGTAGCACCATGAACACCACATATCTCAATTAGAGATGGGCGATTATGAGTGACGATTAGTGAATCACTCGATTATTGAAATCACTCGATGAATTCGATTACTTGAAAATAATCGATTATTCAAAAAAGAGAACTCGTAACTGATTTTTTTTTTTAGAAATTGGCGGAATGAAATGAATGATTTTCTCGCCCGAGACAAGATGATTCGAATGATTTTCACGCCCGAGCGGAATGTTTCGAATATCATGATGAGTGATTTTTCCGCCCGGGCGGAATGATTCGAATGTCTTGATGATTGACATGACGGATTTCACTACTAATACGGCTAATCAATGTTTTCCTATTCGTAGATTTGACGTGATAGTGGATTAAAATACGGCAGAACCCATTCAGTGATTGGCTATTATGGCAAAGAGTGTTTTTTTTTTCTGAAGTAGAAACAGGGATGTATCCAATGCCACTATTATCTCGATTAATTTGAGTTTATGTGAAATTTTATCTCGATTATGTACTAATCGAATGAAGTTGAGGTTCGACGATTATGGAATGATCGAGAACTTCTGGAATGTTATTCGATTATGGAATGATCGAGACATTGTGGAATGTTACTAATCGAGAACTTCACTCGATTAAGGAATAATCGGCAACTTTTTGCCGATTATACTACCAAAATTTCGATCATTCGAGCATTTTCATACGACACGAGAAGACGTTTTCTTTCCTTTGATTTTTACAGGTGTTTGTCGATTGCATGTAGCATTTTCAGGCAAGTCTTTCGAGAAAAGATTTGATTAAATTCATTACGAATTGGCAAGAACGTAATTGCTTGTATTAAAATATATGGTACTGTCACTGAATGTCAACAACCCTGTTTAAATAGAGTTTTAGATTCATAGAATTGTTTATATGTTATTAAAACAAAATGATTACTTAGCGAAGTTTAGCTGGCATTCATGATTTAATTTTTGCAGAGGATTATATATTTGGAATATTGATGTGACTTGTGTGCTTTTCCAATGTGTGTTATCATGTTTTAGAAACATCATGTATATTCTAAGAAGAAAACTATCAGATGGCAAGTCCTGCTGTAGAATTACAATCGACGACTAAATGATTCTTGTGTTTGGTGATCATTTTATATTAATGAAGCCAAATACAAGAATTTTTTGGATAATGTAAAGTTACTCTACAAATCGGCAGCTCTGTTCATTGTACACATCATGAAGTTAAGAAATATATGTGACTATACATATCAGATAATACATTAGCTGATAAAGCTGATTCCTTTGATACATTTAAATAGTATATTCATTATAATGTGCTAGATTCAAATTGTAATAAATTTTGTCTAAAAGCTTCTATTATTCCAACTTTAGAATGCAGTAATGTTTTCCAATCTCAAAATAATGCTCTCAAAGAATACAATTCAAGTTGTATTTTAAAGGTGGATAATATTTAAAATCTTGGATACAAAACATATTTCAATAAAAAAAATTTACTGATTTTCAATCAATTAGAAGCGGTTTTCCTTATAACATTTATTTTTGTTCGTCATAAATATAATAACACATATTGTTTTTATTAATAATTTATTATCTGTATTGAGTATTAAACATTTTAGATCATTTAAACCACCTTCTATGTAAACAAGCTTAAGTATGTAAACAGTGGCGTTACATAAAAAATATTTGGGGGGGATTGAAACAAGAAATTTCCTCACTTAACGATTCGAAATTCTCAACTCAACTATTCGAAATTTCCAAGTGATAAAAGTTCCCAGTTCCAACTTATCAACATTTTGCATCTTTTTTTATATATATTTTAGATAATATTAAACAGTTCTCCGCAAGCATTGATTTGTTGCACCCATATTCTGTTCTGAGGTCTAATTTAAATGTTATCTTACAAGTTGGGCAATTTCTAATCTTCCCTAGCTTTTATTTGTTAATATTAATTTTCTTCAGTCATAAATTTTACCAACTTAGGGTTTTTAGAAGTTGAAATTTCCAACTTTCAGGGTTTCCAGATGATTGGGGGGATTGGACTCCCCCTGTGCGATGGGCCTGTATATTTTTATAGTTTAATTTCTCGACAAGTAAGCAATCTCCCGAGTAATGTAATTAATATTTAGACGATATTTTGTATTACAGTCTTTGTTAATAGTTCTGTGTGTCAAGTTGTTGGATTCCTTGAATTATTTATTCACAATTTATATATTCCAAGTTTCTCAAATAAACAATGGATTGTTTAGTAAAATTCTTAAAATCCTGATTTGATTTCTGTCGATGATTGATTATTATAATTGAAGAATTAAACAAGTTAATTTATTTTGTGGTATTACTTAAAAAAGTTTCAAAACACAACAAATCTCCAAAGTGAATTTTTTTTATTAAATAATTTTAATTAAATGTAAGTTTTTATGTTTAATTTTCTGAATATTTTAATCAAACTCCTATTTTGTTGTATTTTCCCCATTTGTGTCATAATAGCAATAATAAAATATTTTTCTACTATTACTATTGTATATCACCAAACATTAAAAAAAAATTATGCATGCAAAGAACGTCTTTATTCTCGGCTTAAATAAAAAATGCTTTGCTGGGTATCCCCTTAGGTTTTATCAGTATTGCAACAGTTTTTGCTGGTACTCTCCTGCAAAAAATACTTTAGGCCCCCACAAATTATTACCAAACTGGGACACTAATTGTAAACCTTATTAGAAAATTAGATTGGAAAACCAATTTTAGCTAGCACAAGCATCCTAGGGTTCGACATCAATACTATTTCCAAAATTCTAAATAGTCAACTCCAATAACAAATTTTGCTAAAATAACAAAATTTTAACTTTTTAAAAAACATTTTAGAAGAATTAGTTTGTTATTTATTGTTAGCATTATATTATGTATGTTTATGGAAGCCATATTTTAAAAACAGTATGAAAAATCTATATAGTTAATTAGTGTACCTCCAATATTTATAATTACTAAATTATCATATAGAAGTTTATAGTATAAAACCCAAAAAATATTGTAGTTGTGCAGTTTTCTTTTATTTTGATTTTTGGAATTTATCTAAAGCCGAAAAATTTATTTTAGATTTTTGAACACTGACTAGCGGTTATATTCAGTTCACTTTATTAAAAGATTATTTTGAATACAGACAGCATCAATACACTTTTTTATCTGGTGATATTTAAATTTTGTTTTATCTCTGAAAACTCCCTTTAATCCTTGACCAACCCACATTGCTGTCCCTTCCGTTACGCCATTATTGCCATCTAAAAATTTAATTTTAGATAGAGCTAAAATAATTTGTTTGAAACTAAAGATCACAGATGAAACAAACTATATTTTTAGTAAAAAAAAACTCAGAATAATAAACATTTTAATCACATCAAAAGAAAACACAGTTACAGTTAACTACAGAATCAGAAATTTTACACATATAAAAAAAAGAATACATTATCTAATATAAATAAATGTTAATTATAATTTAATAGTGATACAAAAGAATTAAACAAAATTATTTTTTAAAAAATTATATCCGGAAATTTTTTTTTAATTTTTTTTTTAACAGTAAATTCGTAAATAATAGTGTTTTTATTTAAAAGAACCCAAACAATAATATTAACTGTAACCGTAACTGTTATAGAAGAATCGGTCACGTGACAAATCACTCGATTATGAAATCACTCGATTATTTGTTTCAGAATTCACTCATCATTCGATTATTCAAATCATTCGATTATTCCCATCACTAATCTCAATGGTTAAAAATTACGAAGTAGAGTTCCATCTTGAGTCTTTTTCTCTTCTATTGCGATGATAATTCAACCAACCATGGCTTGGTTTGGTTTGTTTAAAAAACGTCGCACTAGAGCTGCACAGTAGGCTATTGGCGACGGTTCGGGGCCTATCTCGAAGGAAAGACCCGGTAACGATGCCTCGTATTTTTGAACTATGGTCAGATGACGATACCCAACCATGGCAATTGACCTTATGTGAACACCCGATTGTTTTGGGGACAGGACAATAACTGGGCATTTTTTTTTATTTACATAAGTCTTCCACGATTACATAGGGAAAAAAAGAGAAGTGGACCGGTATGGGTAAGAAGGGGAACGGCCCTAGTGCTCCTACCTGGATCCGCCAATGCACATGTCCTCGTTTTTTTTATTACGACGTCTGTGACACTGGAGTTGGTTTCGCTCTGAGACAGGGGATCCAACCAATCCAATGTCGGAATTTCTATGGTCGGAGGAATCCTTGACGCACGTCGAGTGCGAGGTCTACTGGAAAAGGCGAGGACATTTACCAGACTTTTAAGGGGGAGGGGGAATGTCCCCGCTTTTTTCATCCTAGATGCGGCGCTAGACGTCGGGAGAAACTGTGTTGGTTGATTACGGTCTACGGTGTTTCGCGAAAGGAAAACAACCAATCCAGTGTCGAAATCCTTGGCAGAAGTTTTTTTTAAGCGGTTGCGTGTTTACTTAGAGACGCTGGATTGGTTAGTTGTTTGATTGAATTCGGCCTGGACTTTATAAAAAAAAAAAGTTTTTATTTCATTATTTGTACTAAAATGTTCAAATTATTTTTCTAAATTGATTGAAAAGTAAAACTGGGAAGGCACAATACAATTCTCAAGCCATTTAGTACATTTAGTGTGTGTGTGGGGGGGGGGGGGGGGGGGGGAGAGGAGAAAGGAGACACAAAATCAAAAATATTCAAAAATATTTTATTGCTTTGAAAAATAATTCATTTTATTTTGAATCTAACTACACAAAACTTACATTTCTACGTTAAGTACAACTAATTATTTTTGGAAAATCAATTTAAAATTTCGGTACAAGATTACCTGAATATGTAACTTGGAACTAATTTTTCTCATTGATGACTATTATCATGTTTGATCTCAAGTTTAAATTGATATAAGTTCAGATCTATTTGAAGAAACTGCAACAAATTTCCTACACTGTATTTTCAAACATATTACTTTAATTTGTCTTTAAGGATTAGTAAAATATAGATTATATTTTTTAAGCATTTTTTAAAAAATAGTTTAACAAGTAAAAATAGAAAATTTGGATTAATTATTTTCAAAAACATTCTTTTGCAAATAACAAAAATCTGTAAAGACAGTTTGTTAAACATTCTTTTGTTTAAAAAATGCAAAATTATAGTTTTTTTGAAAATATTTTCTTGACTTATATAAAAAATAAGAAGGGTCACTTTTTTGTAAATTATATATATTTTTAAAAAAGTTATACATTTTTAAACGTTTGAACATGTGATTACTTTAATATGCTCGATTACCATATGTGAAAATATATATATAATAAAATCTTAAAAATTAAGAGAAAAAAAGTACCATACCCTCTTAAAAAACACACACTCTATTTTATATTAAAAAGTTTGTTTTATTTTTAACTTTTGAATGACGAGTACTCTAATACAGCTTAGAGAATATCACTTCTAAACAATTTAAATCAGCGTCCCAGTGGCATAAACGATTAATGCTTTACTATTTTGTCCGTCATTAGTGGTCGAGTTAATTTCGGGTGCGTTATAGTTTGTTTTAATTTGAAAGAACTATAATTCTGAAAATTATTCCCGCTAGATTAAACTTAACGTAATTATGCAAAGTTTCAAGTCAATTTGATATATGAAAAGGGGTTTAAATTGAGCTGCAAGATTTGAGACTTCTGCAACATCAGACAAAGGGAGTTAAATATAAACGTTTAAAATAATACAAATATTGACGACCAACAACAGGCTCAAGGTCCAACAAGGTTGGTCCAGCTATTATCTCTTAACTATCCCCCCAATAAATATCTAACTTCTTCTTAAAATCCTTTACTCCTGTACAAATAACAATATTCACTGGCAAGTTGTTCTTATAGAAACAGTACTTTCTCCCTTCCCGATTAAAAAGTGATTAGTTTAATTTAAAACCATGAGCTCTCGTACTATCACTCATATTAAAATTCAATCACCTTGTTTTTAATAAATTTGAACAGTTGAAACAAATCTCCTGTAACCGTTCTATCTTCCAGAGTATACATATTCCGATTTCTTAATCTGTCTTTATAATCCATGCCTGGAAAACCTTGGACAGGTTTTCCATTTGGACCATTTTAGTAGCCCTGTGTTGAACTTTCTCTAACAAATCAATGTCTTTTTTTCAGATATGGTGACCAAAACTATACAGCATTCTCAAGATGAGGTTTTACCAAATCTCTATACAATGGCAAGATTATATCCTTAGATTTTGATGAAACACTTTTCCTGTTGTTTCCAACCTTTTATTAGCTTTCTTGCTAGCCACTGTACACTGATGACCCATTTTAAAATTCATATTTATTAATATTCCCAGATTACTGACTATATCACTAGTTTTGATTTTTATTTCCTGGGAAACAGAGATAGTCTTTCTATTTACCCATATGCAAAACTTGACATTAATAAAAATGAACGCAAATTTATTTTATTAAATTCACAACATTTTTAAAAATAGACATTTATTCACATCTTGATCAATTTTGTTGCTTTTATGCGCGAATCACAGCTCTCTGTCAATATATGTTGATGATATAACATTGCACCCGATATGATAAATTTTTCATAACGCTGAAACCGTATATTTGATTAATTCGGATAAGAACGAAATGTAAATCAGTATATGAGGAACACAATTGTTTGTTTTTTATCCAAAACACGATAAGAGCAATATCGCTTCGAAAAAGGAAATCAATTTTATCTTTCGTTTTTTCTAAAATTTATTATTTACCGACGACTGAAAGTTTGTTGCGTTTCGTTTTGTTTTCTAAAAGTCTAACTACTATCATATGTAGGGTGGCAGCTAAACAACTACGATCGAAAACTTGGTTGTGTTTGCATGCTTAACAATTGAGCATTATTTTCTAAACAACAGTAGAATCGAAGAAGACATCTGTGAAAAATGTTTTGGCTGTGGTGGTTACAGAAATGTCTTATCTTTATTGTGAAATGATGTGTAGATCACAGTCATAACCCAAAAATAATATTTATCTCGAAAAAATACACTCCATGTGTTATGATGTAAAAGCATTACATTCTTAGCTGCTAAATTACTATGTACGTATTTTTACTGCTATTTTTATAATGTATGTTGAAAATATTGAGAAAAATGCAACTATAGGGAAGAGATTGTGTGCGTCTATAGCCTAGTCATCTATAAAAAGTAATCTTGAAACCTACTAAATCAGTGATGAACTAAGAGTTTTTAGTGCTGTTTTATTCTAAAGTGAAAGAGGATTATTTATTCAATAGCGCAAAGTCGAGCTTGTGGTGTCATCATTGGGAATATCATTGTATATGAATTCTGTAGATTCAAACGTTCGCAAAAGTTGAATTTGGCTATCAAATTTCATAATTTTGTTGACAAAAATGGCAGAATCTAGTGATTCAGAGACAACAGTAAAAAATGAATCATTGAAGTCGTGGAGAATGCAAATAGCGGCTATGGCAGCTTTGCTACATATTGTCGGATTAGGAATGGTATCGGCATTCACCGCTTCTGCATGTGTCGACATGCGAAAACCAGGAAGCAGATTTTCATCTCTTACTAGTAACCAAGTTGTTTGGATTGCTAGTCTTCCCAGCATTACAGCGATATTTGGAAATTTATTTTCTGGTAAGTGCTTTATTATGGAATAATGCAGACAATGTTAATATATATAAAATATTGAGTAGAATAAAAACTTTAATTTCAGTATTGAGTGATGAATGTAGTTTAAATATTTTAAGTTTACAATTGACAATTTATACCAGAATTATATCAATGGCACAGAACGCATTGTAAAAACTAATGGCGTCTGATTTTATCCAGCCCAAGGTATCGTGGTCAATTACATTTTTACTTGACAATTTGTTTATACTTCTATGTATCTTTTCTGTAAAGTACGTGTTTTTTTTATACCAGCTAAAAAATGTCAGCAAAAAATAAAAAAAAAATTTAAGAAATATGTTAATGCAGATTTTATGGAACATACTAAATGTTTTGGTTTGGTTGGTTTTGTTAATTAACGTCGCACTCGAGCTGCACAGTGGGCTATTGGCGACGGTTCGGGGTCAATCTCGAAGGAAAGACCCGGGAACACATACACATTCACACACACATTCACACACACATTCATACATGCACCTCGTTATTTTAGAACCATGGTCAGATGACGAGGAAACACCTGAACTGCCACCCAACGCCTTCAATAGACGTCGGGACTTTGGACCCCGATCAGATTTATCGTGCACCAGTCCCGTATACACGCCAGTATAATTTGTTGGATATTCTGGACGACTTTCTAGTATTTTTGTAGCGAAGCTGGCAACCCTCCGATCGCAAGATCAACTAAAGGTTTTATACAGGCAAATTGAGAAGTGCTAATTTCCTGCTGAAAACTTAGTTTTTTTTTACGGTATAATGCTAAACAATTTAGAAATAAAGGAATTTAGAATTAAATCCAGTTTCCATGCAGTTTTATTTGGAGGTGTTTATTGATTTATTTTGCTGGAATGACGATTATACTAGAATATAACTGTATTTGTATCTTGGAAGAAGGCCAGAAAAAAAACCTGTAAAAAAATGGTTTTAATTACTTATAAATTTTTTTTATTTCAGGGCAATATAAGCTATAATTTGTGAAACTTTTTTTTTTATAAATTTCACTATTTCATTTTTTATACAAATTATTAAGATTTCAGAAAACTGAAAATTTGGAGAATAAAAGAAACGCGAACTTGAAAAGTTATATACCGCTTATGAGATAGATAATTCTCCTAAGAAAATCACACTGTTAAAAAGGCCCGCTCATTTATGAAAAACTTTCGTCAATTTTGACAAAACAGATTCCTGCTAAATGTTCCGAATAAATATTTAGTCAAATTGAGGAAATTAATTTTGTCGTTTTTTTTACGAAATTTATTTCGTTAAAAATAAGGACTATTACAAATAAAAATCGACGTCTCTACACGAACCGAGGATCTCTTGGTCCGAAGTCTGGCGCGCTATCGAACTGTACCAGAAAAGTTCTTTTGAATTGTAGCAATAAACGTATAAGAACCAGCACCGAAAAAGAATCGGAATAAATTACTTTCGTAAAAAAAATATTTAATATCTTGTGCAAAAGTTAAGTGATTAAATGACGAAACGATTGTTAAAATTGACGAAAGTACCTTGACAATTGCAGAATGCTTAAAATGAGAGTTATTGCTGAGAGTGCATGCAAGGGCTCATATACATCCGAAAGGTATTTCCTCTCACATAGTTGTTGAAAGTGATTTTCACAGTGTATATAATGTTACTTGTCAACTATCAGAAACTTTAAAATAGTGGTGGTACTGATCGAAACCTGTGAACTTGAATTACTGCGCGTCGCGTACGTGCTCGTGTAAGTTACTTTCAAAATAATACAAGTTATAATTTATGGGTGTAAGAAATTAGAATTACATTTTCAACTGTGCTGAACCGATTTCCCGACATCTTTGGTAATTAAGTGGGGGAAAACCGAGTGACAAGTCTTTTAACTCGTTTTTTTTTAAATAAACAAGAACATGCTGTTCTTTAATTGGGAGAAAATGTCATTATTTTTCTAACCTGTTTTCTAGGTAACCCAAATTTAATTTTTTTTATCGCTCAGTAGCAAGAGATTTTAATGTCTTACATTCTTCAGACTTGGACCTCCCCCTTAACTGTTTAACTTAACCTGTTACGGATTGATTTGCTTTTAAATTGCAGCTATGGGGTAGTTTGTTTACAAAATCACATATTACATGCTAAAAATATCTCAGAGCGTACTAAGTCTAAACAAAAATTTCTGTGATATATTCAATGGTAAAGACTTTAAAAAGAAACTCACTAAATGCAATGTTTCTCACATTGACGTATTTTTATTTGATTAAGCTCTTTAGTTTAATGGGATTGAGAATATGTATAGCCATATTTTGAAATTGAAAATAAGAAAATGAACTAAAATCTATTTCTCTTGCAGGTTATCTCTCTGTGAATGTAGGAAGGAAATCTGTCCTGATGTATGCATCTGGACCTTTCCTTGTGAGCTGGTTGATGATTGCTTATGCGCCATCTATAATTTGGATCTATATTGGTCGTCTACTTGCTGGGTTTAGCGCAGGCATGTGTTCTGTGGCCGTTCCAGCTTATGTCATCGAAATAGCAACCATCAACGTACGTGGACTATTAGGATCATGCTTCCAGATCTCCTTTTCATTAGGGGTGTTAATCTCGATGACGCTTGTGATGTTCTTCAGGTGGTCTTGGCTTGCAATTACAGGAGCGCTTTTCGTCACATACGCTGTATTTTTCACGTATTTCATTCCAGAGTCTCCATCTTGGCTTCTTGCTCAAGGTAAGAATTCAGAAGCCTTAGAAAGTTGGAGATTTTTGAGAGGGAAAACTGCCATCCCGCTCAGCGAGCACATGAAGATGGAATCTGAAGTTCCCAGAAAGTCAGTTTCATTTCAAGAATTTAAAAAACCTGAACTATATAAACCAATCGCATTGTCAATCGGTTTAGTGTTTTTCCAGCAATTTTCAGGCATCAGTGCTTTGATGTCATACACAGTGGAGATTTTCGAGCGAGCAGAAAGCTCTGTTGATCCTTCCATTGCAGCAGCCATTGTGGCCGGAGTGCAAGTTGTAGCTACGGTGATAGCTGGCGTTCTCGTAGATAAAGTTGGACGTACATTACTTTATATAATATCTGGTATTTTTGTGACTGTTGGTCTTATCATACTTGGAATTTACGGAATAATATCTGAAAAGTATGTCCTGACTGGCCCAGTGTATGGTAGTATACCTCTCATTGGTTTCATAATTTTCGTCGCTTCATTTTCTTTGGGTTATGGACCTATTCCTTATCTTATGACCCCAGAGTTTGTACCTTTACACAGTCGGAGTGCTGTACTGTCCATTGCAGGTGTATTTTCATCTCTATTTCTGTTTATAGTTACTAAAACATTCGATGATTTGAGATTTTTTGTCTCCGACTACGGAGTGTACTGGGTATATGGATTCTTTTCTCTTTTAGGGTGCTTATTTTGCTGGCTTTGTTTTCCAGAAACAAAACACAAGTCTGTGATACAGATCCAGCAATCATTTAGGAGTAATCTTGATTGTCAAAATTCAGATGAGGTTTCTATTAACAATTAAATTGATGTATTTTATAAAGATAATTTGTCCAAAATGGGATAAATATTCCGAAAATAAAAATTGAGACAATGGTAATTTCGAATAGCTTCTCTTTACATTCCTCTTAAAATACTCATTTCACACATAACAAGTTCTGTTTACCATCATACAGCTCTCATGGTCACCTGATGTTAAACTTCAGTTACATATATCTAATATAGCGCTCAACATTTTAAAGGAGTTTCTGAAGTCTTGTGGGAAATTAATTATATACTACTTTAAATTGTAAAAATAACCTAACATTACTAACTTTTTTAATTTAAAATTGGTAGATGAACTTTACAAAATTAGTCTCTTTATAAAAATACAAAAATTAGCTTTAATTGTAGAAATGGATCAGAATAATGTTTGACAGAGTGATAAGAAGTTTAATTCGGTACCAGTTCAAAATTATTTCCAAACCTATAAATATGTGATACGCATTGCAATATTCCTTTTTTTCACAATTGGTGAACTTTGTACAGAACATGAAAATGTGCTAATGGTAAAGTTTAATAATAGTTCTAAGAATATGTTCGT
Organism: Troglohyphantes excavatus; assembly: GCA_963932185.1. Lineage (NCBI taxonomy): Eukaryota > Metazoa > Arthropoda > Arachnida > Araneae > Linyphiidae > Troglohyphantes > Troglohyphantes excavatus. The sequence continues at coordinate 29,777,411 of OZ010676.1, forward strand.
ATTTATGGTGTTTGTGCATCCTGGCTGTTTCTATAAGGGAAGAACTGTCAGAGAAAAAAACAAAATTGTAACTTTGGAATATTTTCGTAATGAGAATTTTCATTTAACGTTCATTAGTAAGCAACGCCTAATAAACGGGTGTTATATGTTATTTTTTTTATATTTTAAATTTCTATAAAATTTTGATAATATAGCCACCTAAAATTTAAAAATGACCATTGAACTTGAAATAGACAGGTGTCAAAAGACGCTTGCAGAATATGTTTCATATTATTTTATTAATGAAACATTTTATGACAATAATTTTCCTATCTATATAAAAAGTAAAGAAAATGCTTACTTTTAAAACCGAGATATAAAGCGCCTTTCAGTGGCAAACCCTTGGTGTTTAAGTATATCTATTAATTAAATTGCGTATATCAATGGAAAATAAAGGTTTTATATTTATATTGGTAGGAAATATCCATTTAGAATTCGCAATTTTATGTTGTTTACTATTATAATAAAATTGTAATATAGTATTGGAATATTTTTTCATACAAAATTGCTTATGTGTCTGCAATAAAAAATATATATGCACACTTCAGCATATATTTTTAGTATGAAGGGGATTAACATTTTGGTTGCTTTTTTAATCTACAGAGTCCATAAGGATTATCTTTATAACTTTGACACGCAACAATGTATTTGGCCGTGGCGGTCTACTACGTGGCCAAGTTGACCAGATAGCTGTAAAGATAATTCTCATACATTCTTTATAACAGTAAAATAAGTGCTATGCAATGGGCTATTGGTAAGAGTTCGGTATCTAACTCGAGAAAAGAGTCGTGAGCACTGTATAGTAATTTTGAACCACGATCTCACTCAGGATAACATCGTCGAATGAGAAGTAAAACCACGTATATTTAAACCAAATATATACCAAGCGTAGTCGGGGGGCAAAATAAAAGCGATAAACTTCTAAATGTGAATGATCTTGGCGCTGCACAAAAGAGAAGAAAAAACATTAACTTTGGATTTCGTCGCCAACTTCGGATGGTAAATTTGTCGTTTAAATATACGTGGCTTTACTCCTATGCCGACGACATTTTACCTTCCACCGAAATATCAAAACTTCCATAATACGTCCAACGTGAGTACATCTGAGGAATGCCAAATGAAATATGCGAAGTTCTTTTAGAAGAGTTTTCAGTTGGACACCTGCGACCGAACCCGGGATCCTTTATCCCCGCGCCAGCCTATTCACGGCATCGTTAACTTTTAATTCAGACAAAAAAAAAGACACTCTATCCTCGTTTTTGACGGTTACAGACCCTAAATTTTAGTCGCTATACGTATTAAAAATACTCCACTGAATGTTCCTTTAATTGGAAATAAAATAGAAAACTTCTTCCTTATTAAATAAATACCCGAATTGAAGAAATTGTCACTCTGCTTAAAAAAAACCACAGTAATTAAAAACACAAAAAATAATAACGTAATCAACACCCAATTAATTTTATAGAAATATTTTCATTTTTACTTTTTTTAATGAAATTTTCAACAACAAAAAAATAGTATACATTAATCATGATCACCTTCATATACTTTAATGAATCATTAAAATATCAATTAGAAAAAAAATACTCGTTTGTAATTTATACAGCAAAAACCACTCTCTTGGTAGTTCAACTGTCGTTTTCGTGACTCATAATTCAAACACTCCTTTGATAAATGGCAGCTCTACCTGTGTTAACAACTCGTTGAAATATACTTATGATGATCTAGTGCTAATTCACGATCACTTTTTTGATTCATCACCCCTTGAAGTAAATGAAATGGCGGTTCATGAATTATCGAGTTAATATCGTGTCGTTACCCGGATATTTATTTTAAGACGGGTTCTTATCGAGAAACAGATTTAATAACTTTATCAGCAAATTGGGCAGACATTGCTGCCGGCCTAATGCAATTTGCTGTTCAAACATTGAAAGTTAACGCCTGAAAAGGGATAGTTTATAATTTCGTAAGGAGTGTTTGTAGATATACGCAATTACTATGAGATATGAGTGTCATTTTTTGTTAGGGGCTATCTTTAAATTCCTGACACAAAATTGGATTTTTTTTTACAATCTGATAGTAAGACGTATATGTATATATATACCTCAATTCGTGGCTCCAATTATTTGCTTCTTTTGCATTTAATAAAATAATTTAATTAGCTACTTCGTACATGAAATAATATATCGAATTGGTTTTTTTTTTAAAATATTTGTCATAACAGTCATTTTATATAATAACAAGTAATGTATAAACAAATTTATGATATTTTAATGTTTCTATCAAAACAGTCTGCGTTTCTGAATTAATAAAGTTAGATGAATATGAAAGTCTTTGAAACAATTTCGAAAATTAAAAATACATATTTAATTTTTTTCAGTTTATTAAAAAAAGTCATATAACATTTATCTGGAATATCTCTCTTTTTCATGATTTATGTTTAACAGAGAAATTGCATATTCTTTAGTGGTAAATGAAGGTACTTTACATGAGACATACATGTATTTTTTGAATATATAGTTGTTAGAAATATTTATGGCTTTAAATAACTTCATAAAAAAGTAATGAGTATAAAATAAATTTCGATGCTAATTAATTTTTAAACTCTGTAATTTACCTGTACAGATTTGTTTACTGCAACAGAGACACTTCGCAAACAACAGCCGTTACACTAAAAACTGAACAGTCCGATTACGGCGAAATTACATTTATTTGATTTCGCAGATACCTTATTCCATGTGTCTATTTGCAAGGTAAGGCTTCACTTGTGTATCCTTCAACCACCTGTTGCGCAGCTTGTTGAAAAGACAAATGAGAAATAAGGTTTGGAAACAAGACAAATGATGGGGTCACGCCCCTGTCCACATTATTAACGAGGAAGGTGGAAAAAGCAATGATCTCAGTGCAGGTATGGTCGCCTTGCAGATGGCGGATCTGATCGACTGATAACACATCTCACTTGAAGACTGGAATTTTGCGAGGGCTCTTGCACGTCACAGTTTTTGCATGCCGGAATATTAACTATGTTAAATACTTTACATGTGGTCCAGGAAGATTGCTATTTAGAGTGTAAGCATATATAATAACCACAAGCAAGATCTCCTGAAACGGTTTTCTGTGTAACAAGTTTGGTATGCTCTTGATTGCCGAGTTTCGGATTCTACATAGAAACAAGACAAAGACGGCTGTGCAAAAGAAGAAAAACAAATTGGCCGTTTATGTGGAAGTTTGAAGACGGTATTTGAGGAATCTATCATAATAAGCTTACTAATTTACTACGCGAAATACTGGTATATATTAGTGGTGGTCAAATGTGCAACAAAATGCAAGGTTATTTTTATAGTCGAGTTTCACTGTACAACAACTCCCGAGGGAGCTATTTTATACCAATGATTTTCGGAAATCATCGCATTTTGAATAACGTCGGCCCCGATAATTCCATGTTAACCCTTATATATATATATATATATATATATATATATATATATATATATATATATATATATATATATATATATATATATATATATATATATATATATATATATATATATATATATATATATATATATATATATATATATATATATATATATATATATATATATATATATATATATATATATATATATATATATATATATATATATATATATATATATATATATATATATATATATGTATATATTATAATCTTATAGTGGTAATACGTAAATGTTTACGGTCCTCGCGATGTAACGCCAATGATTGTCGCCAAACGCTCGGCAGTGAAAAGAATCGACACAAAAATATGCTTGGGACTTAAAGAGTTATCTACATCCCTTGAGCTGTTGGTCGATATTAAGTCTCAAGAATTAAGGGTTAAATCGAGAAATTGTTTTTAAAATATGTTGTATTAGTAAACAAAATAATATTTATTAGAACATTCATATGTTGAAAATAATCAAGTTAAACTTTTTTTTTATATAAAAGAAGTAGAGTTGGTAGACTTATTTCATAAGTATTTTTTCTAATGCTATGACTTAAAAGGAAAGAAGCTTACGCAAAGACTACATATTTGGCATTCCCCGAAGATAAACTATTTTAATGGGGGAGTTTAACCATTAGTTGATCTCTTAAAGTTTTTAAAATGAGTTATTACGCCTTTTATAACTTGAAATAGTATTTGCATTGTAATCCAATGAGATGTGAAACAAAAAGTAGGTTATTTCGCCTGTTTCAACCTTTCTGAATTTTACTCACATGAACGTAATAACGTCAACTGGGGTCAGAAAGTGCCAATATGAGTTTTTCATGTGACATCTCCTTTCATTTTGAAAGGAATATGCTAGTTTTATACATCTTGGCTTTTAGTACATATGTTTTTTAAAAAAAATAAGTTGTAATGGAAAGAAGGAGAAATTTTTTTCTGTTTAACTTTTTTCTCTATAAAAACATACAAATCGCATTGTGGCAACATTTTATAATACAGAATTTGATTTTAAACATTTTTCAAATATAAAAAAAGAAACATTTTAGAAAGTTTTTTTTTCTAAAATTTTAGAGAAAAAAACTCGACCGAAAGAAGAAATCACGTTTTTTTTAACCATTTAATAGAAATGTGCAGATTTTTTTTTTTTAACGTTTTTAAACCTTTTTAACAAGAAAATGATTATTAGAAGTGACAATAAAATAAACAGTAGAATGGTGAACCTTACACATATAAATGGATCTGCAATGGATCAGCCTGATACATTGTATCCATTTTAGCATCCATTTTCAAGGAAAATAACTTCAAATGAACTATAATTTTAACAAATATCACAGAACAAAGTTTTCTTGAAAAGTTAAATGTGGGGAAATAGGTAAAATGTCGTCAACAGTCCATTAGCAACTTGTTCTTGCTGATTTCAGTCAGAGTCAGAATTTTCTTTTTAATTTGTGATACGTGAAAACAACCAAAATTCGGCAGAATATTACGAAAAATATTTAAGAAAAACAAGGTATGACAGCCTCTTCGACCAAAACAATGTGGCACTTTCTTACCTCTCAAAGTTTCCTTTATCACGTAATAAATATAAAAGTCGGTTTATATTTAACATATTTAATAACGTAAGAATCAATGACAAAACTTATATTTTTTCAGTAATCTTCAATTTAGACGACGGTCCCAGGGCCGGATTTAGGCATAGACTACAGCCTAGTGGCCCGCACTACAAAGGGGCACCACACACATACACAAAAGTGTCAATTTGCGGAAAAAATTATTTGGAAAGATGATACTCCGAATACAATAATAATCTAATTTGTAATAATTACAATATGGCATTATAACTTTTTGTTTTTGGAAATAAGTTGTTTTAATTTTTCTTACATTTTTATTTTTCTTAAGGTCATTTGAGGGTAATACAAAAACGAGTGCAATATTTTATTATAATTTTCATAAATTCCAGAATGCCATTGCACGTTGATAATGCCATTCCTCCTTGAAACCGTTGACACTTTTTAATGTAGTATTGTAAAATTACAAAAAAGAAGAGCGTCATTCCAATTTCATATGTACACTTAAAAATGATTTAATTTTCAGTTCTTGAATATATATTTAAAAAAAATCCCAGCCCCCTTCCACCCCCCTTCCGGTTTAATGAGCGTATTCCATTCCATACGGCCCCCACCCCGTGGTTGGATATAAGGGGGGGGGGGACCCTTTCAGCCTAGGGGCCCACTAACTGTAAATCCAGCTCTTTCTATAAAGGTATATAGAAACCCTTTTTAATCTCAGGATGAATATAGAATAAATCTAGAGATCAAATTCAAACCATCTCTATTCCATTTTCTAAATTTATTTACACGAAATTAGTTAATACAAAAGTGTAAGCACTATTGGGGGAGAGGGGGTTACTTCGCTCTATTAAAATACATCCCTTTACGAGTCTACTTTGCGTAGAAGAACAATAAATTACAGATAACTAAATAGTGAAAACGTTTCCAATTTTTATAATTTGCTATGTTATATGCGCTAGCCACTTATTTTGTTGAATAATTCTAAAAATATAATACTTTTCAAAATGGCATTTATTAGAGAAATTTAAGAGAAATTCAACAATACAAAAATGGTAATATTTAAACAACACGACATGCAGCATTTTTCTTTATAAAGGTAGTGATTCTTCACAGCTTTTAATACTGGTTTGGCAATAAGAAAAAAATATTTTTATAAACTTCAATGGCACTTTTTTGGCAGTGAAATCCTTTGCCGAAAATCTTTGAAGTAAAATTATACTGAATCATATTTTTGAACTCATAGCAAATGTTTATTGATTTAAGAGATAATTTTTCACAAGAAAAAACGTTGTTTATCATTACAGGTAATTACACTAATATCTCAATTACAGGAAATATAGACTTTTATGTTTTAAATATTATCTTTAAATATTTCTGATGGCAAAAATGTATTGTAATATTTTTTATGCATTTTTAGTAGCGGATTTCTATAAGAGCAATAACTCGCCAAATAAAGCATGACCTCCCCGATTATAACGATAACTGGGCGGAGTTGAGTATGATACATAGTTCGCCAGCCCATCCATATCTTTTGAGAGGTATTTAAAACCCACACATTTAGAAACCCTATTTAATCGACACTTCCAGTGAAGTGATTCTCGTTAGTGGCTATTTACTTAAATTGAGGCTTCTGATTGTGGTTATACGTAGGAAAAATAAAAAATATATAAAAACGAGATGACAGTGATGGAAATTTTAGCTTTTTATCAGCTCGATCTTTTCTGCTGGCATTTTCGAACAGTCAAGATTTGTCAAGATTACCTCAAATTACTTCGAGGTATTAGAGGAGCTTTATCTTAACAAGAAATAAATCGGGTTGTAAATTAGTTTTTGGATGCGCTTTCTTTCAAGGCCACAAAAAGTTGTTGCATTACCTGTTTAAGTGAAGTATGTTAATAGCAACAGCTCATCTGTGTGGTTGAAAAACTCATAATTTGGCAAGAGTTGGTGCTCTTACTCGAAAAATACTGGGCTTCAATTCTGCAATAGGTTCGGTGAGATGTTTGTTAAAATTCGGTATCCACGTCCAGGGCCCGATGAAGACATTGAAGTAAGGGAAGCCCGCCTTTAAATGGGGGCCCCATTGCTCCATATAAACCCTGGAACACTAAATAGAGCTTTTACGTGCACTAAAATCCGTGCCTCTGGATGGCAACGAAACACATTATAAATAATATTTAATAAACATTAATTAGTAATGAAAATATTCCTAATATTCTGTATGTTTTTGATTATTTTTCCGATATTTGAACAAATTTAACACAAGTGGTATCTTTTTTGTTGTTAAAGTTAGTAATGCCACTTTTTTAAGGTAAATTTAGTAGCAAACTATATTAAAATTGTTATATATTTATATAAAATGTGTGATTTGGGGGCCCCTCAAAAATATAAATTGTAAGCCTGGGATTCCTGGGCCTATTTGGTAATACATTAATAAGTAATCAGGATCTGTCCACGTCATAACGACATCACAGTTTTTTAAAAAAAAAGTACTTATCCCACTGATGCTCACACAATTTCTGCAATTGTAAAGATGTTTTCACTGCTTAGATATTTAAATAAATTTTCCTGTGCATGCTATTTTATATTTAAAAAAAAATTATTGTTAATATATAGCTTGCAAGTTGTGCCTTGCGCTTTTAAATTAAAAAACATATTGTAAAATGGAGAATTTTTATGAATTAAAAAATTGGGCACACTACTAGAAAGACTGGAGATCCTTTGGACGTATATATACGGCCTTGAGCGTCATGGGGTTAAATATGATTACCCGAACCTACTCGTTTTTTGTTAAGTTAAATTGCATCGTAAATGAGCGATGACATATTCAAATTTAAGTAGCCGTACTTTCTTAAAATAAGCAATATAATTTAATATTGCTAATCTCAGTTTCTGTTCAAGCGATCTTAATGATACCTGAAAAAACTTAAAATAGTAGCTCAGAAGATAGTTTTCCACACTATTTGGTGTCTATCCTTGAATGGAGAAATTGCACAAATATAGCTACAAAAATAATTGGAATTGCATAATATAATTGATATAATGGTCAATACATGGGAAATGTGCTTTGGTGATATATATCTTCTATTTTATATTTGTAAAAACCTCACAAGGAGTCAAATGTAGCCGAGAAACATTTAGTTTTGTTTGAAGGAACATTTTTTAAAAGAAAATATAATTTTTATCTTTTCTTAATTAAATAATTATTTTAAAATACAACCTAAAATGACAAATGAAAGACTAATGAATAGAATAAACATGAGAGTTTTTTTTTTCAAGTAACACAATGCTGTTAGTAAACTTGTGGTACTTTCGGATTTGATAGTTAGACAAACTAACCGTGCGACCGATGGTTATATCATTTGTAATGAAACATGTCATGTGTTCTTTTAATGAATTTCGCAAAAAGATTGACTTTGATATAAACGCTCGACGAGTTCTTCCAGATCAGAGAAATTAATTGATCTCCGTAATTAACTCTTAAGTGTATTCTGGCATTTATATAAATAACAAATTATAGCAAAATGTGTAGAAAAATATTGGATGAACAACAAATTCCACGCATTTATTTTAAATGGTTATTTTTACCATTTCAAACAATAAAAGTAATTATTCTATTGATTGTTGAACCAATTTCCCAACGACCAAGTTGGAAATAATTGAAACAATGCAACATATTATAATTTCCAATATGTTTCATAAATAAAACCATTCTGTTAAACACAACGATGAATAGGTCACGACGAATTCCAGTTTCGACAAAGAATGGAGTCAGTCTTCACTACCTGTTGCATAACCGGGCTAAAAATCAGCTCTAAACCGAGACAATTTAATGGTCAAATGTGGCGAAATTATCTCATTACTCACAGCCACTCAGCGTTTATTTGTTATTATCAGCAACAAGTCCCTTCCTGGTGGGTGTTACGTTCATCTCTTAAGAATGAGGGGTGGGGGGTGAAAATGTAGGCAGGGGGGGCTTTTGCAACAAAGCTCGATTCATTTTTAAAAGGAACTGATGAGTGATGATCCGCGGTGTGTGCTAAGCCAGATAATTAAATCCCAGTGTTTGTTCAAGGAATCTCCGCCCCTAAAGAAACTGATGATGGGGAGTATACACAAAGTGCCCTTTCTTAAATTTATTTTTTTAAATTAAATTATTCATGTTGGATGTATAGGGTTTGACGAATGCTATGTCATAGGAATGGAATTATCCCCTTTTCTTTGAATCTGTTGTACTACCAGGGCGATATGAGGAAGTTATAAACAGAAAACTTGGTTAAAAGGGGAGAGAAAATAATAAAAAATATGATAATTGACTTGTAATAACTCTAATTACATTTTTCTAATTACACACTTCAAATTACATTTTTAATTCAAATTATTTCTTAACTCTCTGTTCAGTATTGCATTTGCCTAAAAGCGAATTCGTCTCCACCAGAGACATGCCTTTAAAAGGGGAATAATATCCCCAAAAAAAGATATCACAAAGCAGAAATGAGGAGAAAACATTCAAAACGCGTTTTGTTCAAAATTTCCAAAAAAAATTGATTACTCTATTACTGAACTCGTCTCCTAATTTTTTATCGAATCTTATTAGTCCAAAACACGTGTTGTCCTATTGAAATTAACGAACGAAATCATCTCAATATGACAAAACACGTTTTATTTGTTTGCTCCTCAATTAAGAACTTAATAACTTCACGTGAAAAAAATATTAAACCAAAACGCATATTTTACTTACCCAAAATTTTGATAAATGTTTTTATAGCCTATACTTCAATTTTCTTTTCAAGTTCAAAGCATCAAAAAGGTTTACATTTTAAGGAACAACATACTAAAAATACAATAATGAAATAAAAATAAAAGTTAATAAATAAGTCATTAATAACGAAGGATATCAATCAGTAATTTCTTAATTCTATTCCAAAATGCACAATTAAGGGGCTGACATAGGGAAGACAGTAAGTCACAAATTTCGAATTTTTCTTTTTTTTTCACTGAAAAAACAGTAAACGCTCAAGCCAATGGCATGGAATAAACAGTAAGTCAATCGGCAAAATGGTTTAGTTTCTACGAGAGACGGAAGATGGCACTTGCATGTAGTTCTTCAACGTTGTAAAACTCGTTTTTTTGCTTCCTCTGTAAAATTTAATTTTTGTGACTTACTGTCTTCCCCATGTCAGCTCCTCAATTAATGTCAATATAAAAATAAAGTAAAATAAAAAAAAATCAATATTAAAAAAAAAAAAAAAAAAAAAGTAAAAAATTCAAGTTTAATATTCTAATACTAGGAGGCTCCGCCCCCTGTTCCGCTAACGCTCCGCCAACCCCCGGAGGATTGCTACGCAATCCTCATAGGTTTGCTTCGCAAACCAGTTCTCGCTTCGCTCGCTAAAAGGTAGGACACAATAACAATGTGTCCTAGTAACAATACATTTTTAATTATATTACTAAAAACTTTAAAAGTTGAAATTGTAAATTTAAATTAATATTTATCTTCGCATCACTACATTTTTACGCCATGTAAGTCAATATAAAATCTTTTAATCCAATTTATTTTTAATTACAAATGAAAACAGTGGTACCACTGGCAAGCCTACCATTATTTATTTATTTTTCACGTTATTTCCACACCTTTCACGAGTTTCAATTAAATTTCTAACATTATTGGTAGTTTGTTGTGGCCATAAATGACGTTAAGCTTACCATAAATCTTGCCTACCAGAGGTGTGTAATTAGTTTTTACGTCATAAAAATGAAGCTCAAAGAAATCTAGTTTTCAAAATTTCCAACAGATGGCGCCACTCTTATTTTTCCTTCATTGACAGTTGGGAAAAGCGTTTTTCAAAACTTCTATTTTTTAATTTATAAGGCTTATATTCTTCCTAATTTAAGCTGACATCATCAAAATAATTATTTACCAATGAATTGAAGGGGTTATTAGTCAAAATGGCAAAATAAAAATGCGGGCGCAACAGAATTTTGTAAACAAAGTAACTGTTGACATTCCGCATATAGAAAAACAGCGTTTTTCAATCACCGCGTAAGAGAATTATATATAAAGATTAAAAATTCTGATTAGGGTCCTCTTTTAAGGCAACCTCTGTGGTCCATTCGGTTTACTCACCCCACTCTTTATATTATTGTAAAAGTATGAATAAGTGCCCCCTATTCTTGTCGGAGAGTGTCTACCTTCCCTTCAGTAAGCATTGTCTAGCTACATCCCTGAATAGTAGGCATAATCAGACAGGGGAACGGAAGGGGGTGTCAAACATAGTGTGATAAGATGAAATGGAGTGATCACTGACATTTAAAATACAATTTTTAACTTTCAACGTGAAAGGGGGAAGCGGAGAGTGGGCTACACTGATCCACTTTTAGAGCTATAAATTTATTCATTTTTTGCCTTCACTGTTTAAATACTTATAACACGCGCGCTTTTTTTTAACATTCCTGAAACCATTCTGGTTATAATTTTTATAATTGCATAGGCTTTTAGGTAATTTTTTATAAATTCATTCTACATTTTTTTATATAATACTTAATCCTAAAAAAAATTCCATTGTTCTATTACTTTGCTTGATTTAAAATTGGGTTCCCTTTGGTGGAGCCTCTAAGGCACTCAATTTCAATATCTGAGTATTCCGATTTCCAGCATATGACATTTGTTAGACAGCAAAGTCGGCACGGTAGTTGCATAAATATAACCAATTAGTAGAAAAAATAATATGGGTTGCAGAATTTTTTAAAAAAATATTTATGCTAGATTCTATTAAAAAAATTAATATTGTTTTTGAAATACTAACATGTCCGTGCGATAAGTATCGCTTGAACAACTCCCCCCTCCCACCCATTCGTTGTAAGGGCGAAATATAAGGGCGTATTTGTTATAGCCAAAAAAGTTGTAAAATTTTAACACCTCTGCTCATTCATAGATGGCAGCATTATCAACGGTTTGTTACAAAAACTGGTTTAAATTAATTATTTTAAACGCATTAAAAAAAACGTTGATATTTATGAGATGAACGTGTTAAGATCCATTAAGGGCCGTAAAAGGGATCTCCCAGTAAAAAAGTCAGCATGAAACCTTCATCAAAATTGTCAAATTAAAGTTTTTTCGAAGGTTTTATAAAGGACATTGAAACAAAAAACTGCAGCTTTTTTGAAATTTTTAATTTTCCTGCATAAAACCTTCAAAATATCTACATTTTCCCTTCATGATTAAAAATTGAAGGTTTTTATGAAGGATATTGAAACAAAAACCTTTAATTTTCTAGATCTTCAAAAAAACTGCAGTTTTCCTGCATAAAACCTTCAATTTCAAAAATTTGATGAAGGTTTTATGCTGACTTTTTTTTGCTGGGCTTTACTACAGAAATGTATATAATATAAAAAACTTGTTATAAAGGTTTTTTTAAAGTTAATTTTTAAGAAGGGGGGGGGGGGGGGCTCAGCGATGCTGTGCTTATAGTAGTAAATATTTTAAATCGGGCCTTGGGTCCACGGGCATGTCTCTTTTGGAATAAGAAATAGCAATGCGTATTTTATAAACGATCCCATCTGTACCTAACAAGATGAATGGCCCGCTTCTTACGAGTATTCCGAGAGCAGATTTTCCATTGCTTCGAACAGGGATGGGCATGGCAACCTCCTTGTTTTATTCATCCTTATTGTTTAGTTGCTGCGATCTCTTTGACCCCCAGGTTTGGCTAGCTAATTGGAACTGTCGAAATACGCCGTAATGATCAGACTAAACACGTTTAGAAGGAGAGCTTCATCTCAGCGTGAACACGAAACTTATCTCTTTCGTGATTGGCGGAGAAACGTTGCCATTTATCAAGAAACAAATGTCGGGACACCTCGTAGTGTTTGTAGGGACAGCGGTCGCTGATTTTGTTCGCCTTTTTTTTATGTTTCGGTTTTTGAGAGCTCGGAAAATGAGGTGCCGAATTCCTCGCGGAGTTCCCGGTTTTGTTGGGAAAGAAACATGGTTTTTGGGTTTGACGGATGCACACTAGTTTCCCTTTCGAAAAGAAATATGGCACATGCTTTCGTGTGTTTTGACGTTTGTTTTGTTGTTCGTGGGGGTGTTTTGTTTGTTAATGGAAGTCGTGCACGATTAGTTAAAGGGAAGGAATTTATTGGCTTTGTTTTTACTTTTAAGGCAAGAAAACTACAGATCCGTTTGTTTCCACACTAATGAGAATCTATTAATCTTTAAATATATATATATATTACCGAGAAAGCGCGAAAATCACTATATCTGCAGATTTACTAGTGACTCTGCAGATTCTCTAGACCGATAGTGTAATTGCGGAAAATTGTTTGATTTCACACATGCACTAGTGAATGTGCAGATACACACACAGGCACTTGTGAAAGTGCAAATAAGATCGTTGCTCGAACAATTGCAAGGGCTTTTGTACGCTCATCAAGTGTCTGACTTTAAAATTTTTTTTAGAAAATCACACGCGTTTAATAATAGACCACCGGTCGATCCCTAGATCTGTATTATATCATTAACAATTAAATTTAAAAAAATTGTGGAAATCGGTTTTCGGTTGTGAGATGCCGAAACCGACTATTTGAGGGGATGTGAATTCCCAAACGACTGCTCCAAGGTCATGTACCAACTGTTTTAACCCTTTGGGTACATTTGGCGAGTGAGACTCGTCATCTGCTTACTTGGGCGAAGTTACGGTGGACAAGTCTGACTCGTCATCTGAATTTAAGAAGCAGTCGTTGATATTTGCGGCACCCCTGCCAGTGGGCATTGATCGCAAACAATTTGTAGTAGGGTCGGTCAAGAATGGGATCAATTGAACCTCACCAAATCCGTCCATGGGCATAAAAATCTTCAAATAATTCAGTACTCAAAGGGTTAACATTTAAATTAAAAAAAAAGGCAATCGGTTTTCGGTTGTGAGAAAACCGACTATTTGAGTTGATGAGAACCCCAAATGACTGCTTCAAGAATGTACCAGCTGTTTTTGAACAGTTATTATGACATGAGATTCTCAAAACGACTGCTCGAATGCTAAAACAGACTTCTCGGAATTACGAGGCAGATTTCCCATGTCTTTCGTTCGGGATAGACCTAGAAAAGCCGCGGATATACAGCTGTAGTAACCTCCTGTACAGCTGTAGTGTGACGTTAACTCAAAAAAAGATATTAGAATATTTCATCCAATACATTCACACTCCTCACTGCAGCTTTGCGGGCCTGCTTTTTTCAATCGAACAGATTTATCGTGCACTAGTCCCGTATACACGCCAGTATAATTCGTTGGATGTTCTGGACGACCTTCTAGTAAATTTGTAGCGACGCTGGTAACCCTCCGATTGCAAGATCACTACTTTTTACTTTTCTTTGTTGCACGGGCTCGAACTAGCAATTCTCTGTGCAACTGAAGCCTCACAGGATTAGAAAAGTAATATTTCTTTGATTCTAACTAATACATTGCAACACATAACTTCGAATAATATTAGTTAATCTCGTCTTTTGATCAAATCTAATTAATATCAAGTGACTTCTCTAATCCCCCTCAACATACGACAGCATATCCTTGTAGCAAACTTTTATTTCCTCCATTACAACTTATTAAAATTATCCACGACACATAATTTAATATATAAAAGATAAGACTTGATAATCCAATCGGGCTGAATTCTTTATCTCCAACCAAAGATCTCGTTCACCGCAAGAATTACCCCTTTCGGGCAATGTCGCCCCGATAATACTTCTGTCAGAACCCTCAGAGCATCCTTTCCGAATTTGTTACATTCATCAAAACCCCCTATTACAAACCAAACGCTGCTTTAATTAGAGAATAACTGAAGTTTCCTTCCTGCCCTCAAACTCCCGGATAAAGCGAATTGAAAGGAGCCAAGGAATTTCTCTTGGCTCCTGCGGAAACGCAAACCAAATAAATGAACAATTAAATGAACCCTTTGCCGCGTCCATTTTATTAATTAAACACGTTCGCTAGCCATTGTTGCAGGAGGCGAAGCTTGTTCCTTACATTCTCCAGTTGGCGATTGTTAACTGTTCCGAGGCGTGTGAAGTTTCCGGTGTTTACGTTTCCGGAAATTGAGGCATTAGCGTCAAAATCCTTTCATTGGAAAGATATCAGATTCTGTATTTTGACAAGTAAAGCGACTGAAATGGATGTGGGATTTTGGATACTTTTTCGCTGTTGCGAGAGTGTCTGGGTATTTAGAGAGGGTTAAACTAAAATTAGAACTACTCTCAGAAAGAACGCTCTCATTTTAAAGAAATAAGGCGAATGTCAAGGGTACTTACGTTATATTTGACAATCGTTTCGTCATTTCATCGTGTGATTTTTGACGAAACAAGAATCCTCAAATTTTGAATGAAAGTTATTTAGGGTGAATGCACCAGTTACCGACTTTTTGGATAAATTACTTAAAAATAATACATTTAATTATGTTTTTAATAGTACCTTCAGACAATGCTAGTCATAGGCTATTAAAATTTAGGTCAATTTAATTTTTAACCGACTGCCCCGCGTGCCCACCAAAACTCCAAAATTAAACCGCCAGAAACTTTAAATTAAAGCCGCCAATGCGCGCCAAGTCGAGAGGTTACCAATTTGTCAGTTATGTATTTTTTTTATGTATGTTCGCGCGGGATTTCAGTTCTACTTCAGATATTTGCACAATTTTTTTTTGTATAAGATATGTTTCACTTGGGAGCAATTTGACAAAAGTAAGAAATAATGCGAATGCCAAGGGTACTTTCGTTATATTTGACAATCGTTTCGTCATTTAATCGTGTGATTTTTGACGAAACAAGAATCCTCAAATTTTGAACGAAAGTTATTTAGGGTGAATGCACCAGTTACCGACTTTTTGGATAAATTACTTAAGAATAATACATTTCATTATGTTTTTAATAGTACCTTCAGACAATGCTAGTCATAGGCTATTAAAATTTAGGTCAATTTAATTTTTAACCGACTGCCCCGCGCGCCCACCAAAACTCCAAAATTAAACCGCCAGAAACTTTAAATTAAAACCGCCAATGCGCGCCAAGTCGAGAGGTTACCAATTTGTCAGTTATGTATTTTTTTTTATGTATGTTCGCGCGGGATTTCAGTTTTACTTCAGATATTGGCACAATTTTTTTTTGTTGTATAAGAGATGTTTCATTTGGGAGCAATTTGACAAAAATATTCGGTGATCCGGCATTTAACTATCCGGATTTCTCAATTTACCGGACCGTTCGAAAAAAATATTGCCCGATTTCGAAAATTCTTTTTTTGTTGGATAGAGAAAAATCCACTTAAACAAAATCGGTAAAAAAATAATCGGTTATCCGGCTGTTATACACCCGGAAATGTCGATTAACCGGAGTTTTTTTAAACAATTTATCCGTTTCAAAATGTTTTCATTGTTTAACAGAAGTTGTACAACAATGACATTTCGTTTACCCAGCATTTATTGGAAAAAATTTAATTATTTAATAACAATTTTATACTTATTATAACTTTTTGAAGTTGGTGCCAATTTACAAAAATCATACCTAAATTTTGGCGCCAATTTCAAAAAGTTTTAATAGGTATAAAATTGATATTAAATAATTCAATTTTTTCCAACTAAACATTTTTTCCTAAAATTAAAAATATTTTTTTTCTTTTTAGCGCTTTTTCCTTAAAGTCGGTTTTCCTTTTTTTTGGAAAGATTATTTTATACAGTCTAAAATGTGAGTTCAGTAGTCACACGTTTGGCACTGGTCGGTAATTGATACATTCGACCTACTCAGTTTCCTTATCGGCCCTTTTCCATGTCATCATCTCATGTTTGACTCATATACTTATATTGTCAGAATTCAAAGGAGCCTTCTTGACCGAGTGGATAGAGCGTTGGACTCTGGAACGAGAAGTCCGCGCTTTGTGTCAGCTCGTCGATATTGAATTATTATATTATTTAAAATCGTTCTCATTTGTCACGAAATAAAAAGACAATAAATTTTCTCAGTTTGACGAAATATTTAATCGGAAATATAGCAGGCATCTGTTTCGTCATTTGCATTTTTAACAGTGAACAGTCTAGTACCTTTTCTGTTAGAAAGCACAGCGCTTTTTTTTGTACCACGGAACTCTATTCCAGATATCCGAAACAAATATAATATTACGTTAATTGTACTTGTACTCCAAGTCGGTCACAAAATTTTTAACATTGATGTTAAACTGAATAATATGTTTTGGCTATTATGCTCTATTTTTTAAATGTATATAGGAAATAAGGAATTTATTTCCAGTAAAAAAAATAAGTCCTAAATTCCTAGAAAAAAAAAAGACTCATTTTTATATAAGAATACTGCGATCGGCTAGGCTACTTTCGTCATATTTCGTTCAGTCAATCGTTTAGTCATTGAATCATTTGATTTTGACAAGACAAGAATCTTATTTTCATCATATTTTTAACGAAACTAATGTACTCAGATTCCTCAGGCGTCAGTTTCGTCAAAAATGACGAAAATCTCTTCAAAAATGAGCACGCATTTTTTGGTTGATTCTTTTCTTAATGAAAGCTATGGCTATATAGATATTAGTTGTTCAGAGATTAAAATGGATTTCAAAGAATAGGCATTAAAAATGGGTTTATATAAGAAAATTTAAAAAATAGCCAAAAACATTGTAATTCGGCATATTTTTGTATGAACAATATACGAAATGCAGTGGTAGAAATGGAAGTGGGGTACAGCTTTATAACTTTCAATTGGTTTCAAGTCAACAAATTGCCTTTCCCAATCCAGATGTTATAGTTGAGATGTCTGTGTTTTTATTAAGCAGGGCCATGCATCTGGGTTAAAATAAACACTAAAAAATGTACGTATTAAGGATCCAGACATGTTATTATGTAATTTACAGTATGCAATATACATTAATTTTTTTAACAGTTAAATATCAGAGAGAATACATCGAATTTCATCTAACCACAATTGCGTATTTGAAATTTTGAAGAAAATTCTCCGAATTCCTTGTTTCAAAACGGGGTTCTTTTTGACAAAGCAGATAATACTTATAGTCATCACCCCATACAATTGACTGATCTGTACGATAAAGTGGTCTTAACAAAAAGAAACCTACAGACTCGGCCCCTAGTCTTGCGGAAGTCACGAATTGCAAGAAGGCGTTCGCTGAAAAGATCCCGTTAAACTGTTTGCGTATGTAATCACGATCTTTGAAGATAAAGATATGGAGAAGGCCCTCTCTTTTTATTAACCTTTAACTGCAGTTAAATAGATAATTAAATCGTGACGGAAAACTTGCCCTTCTGTTTTATCAGTTCATTTTGGGAAAATTTAGCTCTAATCGCGTAACGTCAGATACAGAGATATACTCGATGCTATTACGGCTATTGTACACGGTTGAGATTTTTTTTTGTTTAGCTGTTTTGAAGTTTGCTTTTGGGGAATGAGTTTTTTTCATGTGGGTAAATTTTGTAGCTTTTGTTTTTAAAGTGAAACGTGAGCATTTGTTTATATTGTATGCGATATATATAAGGGTGTCTATAAGTAGGTTTGGAGTTACAATATGCTTGGTTCGGTTTTGGTTAATTTACGTCGCACAAGAGCTACACAGTGGGCTATTGACGACGGTTCGGGGACTATCTCGAAGGAAAGACCCGGGAACGATGCAGGGCCTATTTTAACATAGAGTTGGTGGGGATTTTTCCCTACCAGTGTGTAGAAATGCCCCACCAGTCATGCAGATTTGCCGCACCGGAGTTTTGTTTAATCAATTTTCCATAGTAAAAACATAAACTTGAATCTGTGGCATAAGAAAGAATGACGTTAGACAGACACAGATCCCCATTCATGTGAAAAGGTCCGATTTCAACTCGGATCCTCATTTCTACAGATGTCCCTTAATGGGAGAGTTACGGGGACGACTATTGTATCTTTAACGAGGGAAAAAAGCTTTCACACCCCTCCCCCGTCTAGCTATTTCCCATCCACAAAAATCCTTTTGTTCAGAACTGAGTGGTCGAGCAGTTGACAATATATTTCGGATTGCCTACTGTTCAAAATCATTTTATTGCACCTTTCCTTATCTACGCAGGATATCTTAAGTGGGCACCAGATGTTTTTTTATAGTCGGGAAAACTCTTGGCATGTATTTGAAGGGATTAGGGCAGAAATATATGGCCTGGAGATGTGTGTGTGTGTGGGGGGGGGGGGGGGGGGGTCCCGTGCCGTTGGCCCAATACAAGCTTACGTTTCTCAGTAAACTTCTATTTCTACACCAGAATAATTTATTTGTTTTAAGCTTGAAAAAGAATTATTTAATATTTTCAAAAAATGGGGGCTTTAAGGGAAATGGAGTTTGAAAGAGGAGTTCCATATTCATGTAATTTTAACTTTTGCAAGTGGAAAGGGTAATTTCCTGCTACAACATGTTGATGTCAGATCATAGGCAGTCAGATAATCTCGAAACAATTAATAAGAGACTCATCAAAGTCTTAAATGGAGAAGGAACAGCATTTTTCAATCACCGCCCTTCAGTGCTAAAATTTATGCAGCTGAAGGAACGGCGACAAAAGTTGTCGGAGCAACAATTTACAAAAGCAGAGATTATATAAATACATTTTTCAGAAATTATAACAAATTTTAAGAAAGTATTATGTTTTTAAAAAATTTAAAACTACTTATTTTTCTACATTTTTGTGCTGTAAAATAAAATACTTTTCGAACACAAATAAATAGAATATTATTGTTTATCTTATAAAGTAAATGCTACTTATTAATGTAATGTTATTAATGCACATTTTGTTTGTAATATGTTACTTAAGTATACTGATTTAGATGTGTATATACTATAGATTTAAAATTTTACATTTTTGTGAATTAGAATGGCAAAAATGTAGGAAATATATATTTTTTAAATACAAACCATTAGGATTTTAAAAAAAATATTAAAAAAAAAATTTAATAAAATTTTGCATTATGAAAACAAATAAAACGTACTTTTATGAATCGTCAGAAAATTTCATGAATTCGATAATTTCTTTTAAATAAACTTTTTAATTAACTTTTTATAGAACATATAATTTTAAACTAAGTTTATTAAATTAGTTTAAAATTTGTTATTTTAAGTACAAAGTTTTCATTAACTTCTGGGGTTCTGCTTTCTGCAGAATTTAATTTGCCCCACCAGTTAAAATTCCTTAAAATATGCTCTGGAACGATGCCCCGTATTTTTTAACTATGGTCAGATGACGAGGAAACACCTGAACTGGCACCCAACGCCTTCAATAGACGTCGGGACTTTGGACCCCGATCAGATGTATAGCGCACCAGTCCCGTATACACGCCGATAATTTTGTGGATGTTCTGGACGACATTCCTAGTATTTTTGTAGCGAAGCTGGCAACCCTCCGATCACAAGATAACTACTTTTTTTACTTTTATAGTCAAGTCCGTTGCACAGGATCGAACCGGGAACCCTCGAATTCCCAGCTGACGCCTTAATCCACTCGGCTACGGAGACCCAAGAGTTACAATATGCATTTGTATATTCTTTAGTGGAAATGAAGGTATGAAACCCTATATACGCGTGTCAATTTTGGTTTTGTAGTTGAATGTTAAGTTTTTACGTTTCAATAGTATATTTATATACAGATTTTGCGTTTAAAATACGCTACTTTATTTAAAGATAAATATTCACCCAATAGCGTTATTATACACAAGATATGAGCTAACGATGTAAAGTAAATAAAACAAAGTTTTCTAGTTTTAAATTTCGAAAAAATCTGAAGTTGTAAAATGTTATATATAACTTTTTTTGTTCAGAAATACTTAAAACGCGATTTAATTTGCACACAATTATTTAGGATTTTACTGAATCTCACTACCAAATTGGCTGACAAATAAGTCCTTTAGTAAGATACATATTCCTTGGAAAAATCCTAACTAGGATTTCTGAATTAATTCAAAATAAACAAACTGCGCACTTGTTCAACACAAAAAATTGAGTCGTCTAGTTCCAAAACGAAATAAATCCAAATGTTTTGCAAAAACGTTTTTTTTTTTAATCTTTTTCACAAAGCGGTATTGACCAAAATTTTCAGAATTCAATCTAAAATTGCATTAAAAGTCATGGATTTAAGTCGCTAAATACACGGCTGTTAATCGTTTTTGGCGTATCCTGTACAATTTATGAAAATGGATCTATCTGGTTTTGAAACAAGACGGTCCCAATTATTTTCCCCCCGTTATTCTATTAAAAAATACAAAAATTGATTTCGCACTAAAATATGCTTCTACATTCTGCATTTAAAACAGTTTTTCCATTCATAGATAGATTTCAATAATAAATGACTGTGTAGACAAATATTCCAATGTTTTGATCTTGAAAGAAAAAAATTATATTTTCCTTTGCGATTAGCAAAATGTCTCCTGTTGCACCAATAAAAGAACCCCAGCTTTTTTCAAATTGAAATATACTGTTTATAAATATATTTTGATGCCATTGGTTCATCGATACATTATTGAACAAGAACAATAAAAATTGCAAAGATTAGAACCAAGTTACTAATACATCAAGATGAAATGTCCTTTTTAAATTGACTCAATTTTCTAAAGAGTGATTTAAATGACTAAACATCAATGACTTAACATCATCATCTCGTTGATATCAATATCTTTCACATTATCTTTGTTCGGTCCTGACGCTGCCAATCATTCGGCGGATGTGACCAGAGCAGGGAATTGAAAAGACGGGAACTATATCCCCACCCTTCCATCGTGACGTCATAATCACAAAAAAGGCAAAAATTGAAATTTCACATGTTATCACCACAGAAATAACCAAGCATTTTAGAACATGTTACTAAACAGTAATTTTACTGTCCGTAATATCGAGCAGCAAAATTAAACAACATGTTATTATGTCTTTAAATTATTTTGGGTGTTATTAGACAGTAGTAAAATGTTCTTTTAGGAGGTGACGGTCTATTCAAATTTAGATGAAGCCATTGGCGTCCGGATCCAAGGGGGTCCGTGCTCCCCTGGATATCTGGTTATTGCACACACGTGTTCATTTGTTATAAGTAGTTAATTTAATCGTATAATATAGTTATTTTGATCCCTTGATATTTTTAATCCACTTGAAAACATTTGTAGTAGCTTTCACATAATAGAAAACATAATGAATCAAAATATTAGGAATATTGATAACTTTGCAATATATATATATAGTACCAGGGGACCGAGCCCAGCTCGCTTTCATATTTTATTACTTAATAATATTTCTAATGAATCGAATTAAATGCAAATGCTTTGAAATGTCCGTATCAAAGGTTGGACGTTTCATTTTATCGAAATACCTTTAAGTTCTTAGAAATAT
This sequence comes from Troglohyphantes excavatus, assembly GCA_963932185.1. Taxonomy (NCBI): domain Eukaryota; kingdom Metazoa; phylum Arthropoda; class Arachnida; order Araneae; family Linyphiidae; genus Troglohyphantes; species Troglohyphantes excavatus. The sequence goes on from OZ010676.1 coordinate 29,799,868, forward strand.
GCTCATGCAACTGGTTATACGTGTCAAGGTTGAAACGTTACCGTATTAATTCTGCAAAAGTAACTTAAATTAATATTATTAGTGATTCTGAGCGGCTAATAACCATTCGCAAAATTGTAATACAAACTTTTCGTTTGCATGATAAAACGTGACAACATTCTTCGTTTTCAGTAACCATTTGTAATGATGTTTGTTCAGTCTAACTCTGGAGTAACTGAATAGACTTTTAAATACTATGAAAAGTAGTTTTTTTTAAGAAGATTATGATAATGGAGATCAAATTATTTTTTGCTACTGCAAAATTATTTCGTAATTTTTTTTCTTCAACCTGCATAAACAAATAATAAGGAACGAACAACGTTTTATATTCTTATTAAACGTTTAATCAATAATAAAGATTTTTACTTATTTCAAATAATTTTATGTGTAATTAGGAATTAATCGTAGTGACGAAAACAAAATTTTATATTTAATTCAGATGAATTATTAATTTAATGAATTATATAAAATCTCGTTACTCATCTAATTATCTGTTTGAAACTAAACATATCCGCGTAATACGAGAACATTATTCAGTATTTTGTTATTACTATCTAATGCAATTTAATATCGACAATAATTTCATATTTAATTAAGCAGGTGCAAGATTATTTCGGACAAACCTTTAAATAAAGAAGAAACTTATTTGAAGTAACAAAGTAAATAAATTTTTAAACACGTTTATAGTAAATTATGTAAAATTTATATTTACAAATAGTTTTAAATTTGTTAATAAAAAATTTAAACTCATTTGCCGTTGTTCTATTGTTAAAGCTCATTTACTCATTTTCAATCCCTCTCTAAACTAAACTTACTTACGTAATTCAAGAAACAGTTCATTATTAAATTGTACAAAATGTCATAGGAATGTTGCTTTTACATTCAGAACTTTATATGACAAATTTACTTTTATCAGTTTTCCAGAAAAAAAATATAATTTGAAACAATTTAACGTTTTTATTAATTATTTACTCATTAGAATGTGGAATTAATACCAAACCAGTTTTACAGACACTATGCATGACACGGTCTCGAGATTAAAATTTTGCGGAATAACAAAAACGCATGGTCGATTAGCCTCTGTGATTGGTGAATAACAAACCACGTGGTTACCATCAACCAATAAAAAATGCGCGTGAAGTCATTTATATCTTGAAATGACGTCAGGTAATTTCCACACAAACCAGTGCAAAGTGTCCATGGGCCTGATTCTCATCTCCTTACGGGTTGGACAGGGAGGCAAATTAGCGTTGGACTCGATCCTAACGCTAATTTGCGATTCTCATCTCGAGCATCCGCCTGACGGATTTATCGATAGACCAATTTTTTACGGAAAGTTTATCGTCTGCTACTGAGCAGACGATAACAGTGTACGTTAGCGTTGAGAAGTCCAATCCGATTGCTGATTGGATGATTTCGCCGGCTTAGCTGGCTGGATTTCACGAGATGCTACGAAACGTAAACAAACAATAATGGAATTTTTTTATAAAATCGGCAATAGTAAGTTAAGACATATTTTAAACATCCCATCAATAAGTAATTCATTATAAAAAAGAGAAACTTTGTCAGTGTTAATACTTTTTGAATAACTGAGTATTTAAAAATGAATTTACACTTTAATTCTTCGTTTGTTTATGTGTTTTATAATCGGGTGTATCATCGTATATAACTTCTATATTTAAGTAAATTAAAATGTATTTTTACTATCTGGTTCATAAAATATAAATGCAACTCCCATGGAAAATCAAAATGAACCTTAAAATTGCAAGATAAATGTTAATAAAAAGTCTGTTTTAACAAACATGACAATTTACAAATAACACTTCTTGTACAAAAAAAGAGTATAGAATTATAGTTGTATATATAATATATTTTTTCAGTTTAAATATTTTATTATCCTGTTTCTCAGGTGTATTTTCTTCCTTTTGAAGAATTGCTCTATCAGTGGAGTAACGGTGTGGCCTGGGCCCACCTGCAAAAAATATTTTAGGGCCCCACAAAGCTTTAAAATATAAAAATTAATGCTATTCTTGAACCTTTATATTAGTTAAACATTTTACTTGTAAACCTAGTTAGAATATTAAATTCAAAAACAAATTTCAACGCATCAGGCGACCCAGCATTTGACATAGTAATCACTTGTGAAATTTTATGTTTAATACACTTTATTATTGAATGGAAATGCTACTATATAGTAACCATTTTTTGATTTAAAAAAATATTATTATTACAAACAGGGGCATTATACTTTTTGTTTTGTGTTATTTATGTATTAAATGTTCTTAAATAAAAAGTTCTAACACATGTATTGTTATAATTTGTTCTTAGACACATCATAATTTTATTATCTGCCTCTAAAAATTTGTGTTTGGTTAAAAAATTTATAATGTGGCTACTTTAATTCACGAATCAAACATGTTACACGTACAGATAAATTTAGTAGAAAATGAAAAAATATATAAATTATTGAACATATTTATTTAAGGTCAACATAGGATCATAGATTCTGTTTTCACACTGGGCAGGTTTAAAAAGTAGAACTAAAATAATGAGTTATTTTGGTTAGGTTAACTGACGGCTCAAAATGTAAACTCGTTTTTTTAAATGGTCGTTCAAAAAGTCGAACAAACTTAACTAGTTATCTAAATTTCTTAACCGAGAAATACTCGGTTAACTTGGTTAAATTTCGACCTTGGATCTGGTTTAATATTTTTATTTATAGAAAATTGTTTTTTTATTACTCTTTAATAATTTAACTACAAAACACAACTTGTAAAAATTGCCAATTTTCTCAAGCCAAAAAGGTTTTTCAAAACTCGCCAAAGGTTTAAAATGCAGTTATATATGCTGTGCTTTTTTTACATTTATTTTCTGGAAATAGATTTAAATTAAACTATTTGTTTCAGTTGCATGTTATTCAATGTAGTAATAACTGGACATTAGTAGGGACAAATTGAATTATATTTTGAATGTTTTTATGAACATTTGTTTTGAAAATATTTCAGCGTGTTGGTAAAAGGGTATGTTTTGTAGATTATTCAACTTTTATTTTTTTAATAGTGTTCTCAATTAAATTAAGTATTGACCTATTCAGCATTTATATAGCAATTTATTGTTTCCCTTTTAACCTTAGAGTACTAATCATGTGTAAATATTACTAATCTCAATTTTGTTTACGTTAAGAATAACATTATAAACAAAAATAACGTTGGTACTCTAGGGTTAAATATGTGCAATATTGTTTACGTACCGTAAAAAATTCTATGTTTTATAAATACTTGTATTAAATTTTATATAGATAGTCAATGTCGTACAAAACTTTTATTACCCTGCTGAATTCCTGAGAACATGACTAAAAAATTCTTGTTTTTGTATGATCATTTGTATAACAATTTCAAGGATTTTTTAGTTGATATTTTTCTGAATCAAGGAATACTAGACAAACAAACTTTCTGGACATGAAACCTCTCTAAGGAGAGATCACCCTTGGTTCTATATAAAATTATAGCGAGATGGTCTTTTTATACATTTCCCATGTATAAATTAGTTGTGACAAACATATGAACATATGCTTCAGTGCAAAAAGTATTTTAGGGCCCCACAGAGCATTAAAATATAAAAATTAATGGCATTCTTGAACCTTCACATCAGTTAAACAGTTTACTTGAAAACTTAGTTAGAATATTAAGTTTAAAAACATAATTTCAATGCAAGCGACCCATATATAATTAGTACAAACAGCGGCAGTGCATGTTTTGTGTCATTTATGTATTAAATGTTTTGAAATAAAAATGAATGTGAAAAAAAGAAAAGTTTATGGAATCTTAAAACTTTGGATATATATTTGTATTTATGATTTTATTTTTAGCCCGTGTAAATAATTTTTGTATGCATATGATTTTTTAAAAATATGTGTAGTCAATTTATAAAATTTGGTTCCAAACAATAATAAAATCAATTTTTTATTCTGTAAAAAAATTTACATGAAATTTATCTTCTTAGGATTTTTTTTAATTGTACAACATAAATATGTTTAAAAAAAAAACAATCAAAATCAGATATATAATAGATTGCAAAAAACACCTGTATTTATAGTAGAAATCTAATTTTCTGAAAACCGCATTTAAAAGTACATAAACAAATTTTTCTATAGCATATTTTAAATAATTGTTACAATTACTTCCATTACTCTGGACTATTTTGTTGCAGTTATATCATTTTATAGGTATGAGTTCCAATTACAAACTTCTAATTTAATTAAAAATTAGGGCTTGCTCTGTACAATAAAATATATAAAACTATTCATGAAAATATTAAGCATTAACATATTTTTTAATGGGTTCAAAGTCAATTATATATTTTTGCTTTGTTAGTTTTTACCAGAAACATTATCAGCAAATTATAAATACTATTCTGGCCTTTAATGTATTAAATTTATAGTTAAAAGTTTGTTACTTATTATAAAAGAACAATATTATATAATTACTTCTAACTTTTTAATTTATGGTACCTAAAATAATGAATAAGGATAACCTTTGTATTTAAATGTATTTATAAAAGCATTTGTCAAAAAAAAAAAAACTTTTATATTTTCATTTAGAGTAAGATAGATAATATGTGAATCAAAAACTTGTATCTTCCCAAAAATTATTATTTTTTTTAGTTTAATCACCCTGGCTAAAAAATATCAGCTATCTATTTTATATACTTTTCTTCTATTTTACTATCTGTAAAAAAAATATTAAAAAAAAATTCTATTAAAACAATATTACAGCGCATTCGGTTTGCTTAGATTAGTAATTTTCTTTTATTTTCAAAAAAGTCATATTTTTTCATTTAAAACTCAACTATTTCCAAACAGAAAAACATATTTCTGGACTATTACAAACTATTTTCCACATTGTTGTTGTTTGGAAATGATTATAATATTGTGTCACTGTGCATGACCGTGCCGTTGTCACTATATACAAATAAATCGTAATGATCGTTCCTAAGAAAAACGTCACTTCCGATTGAAAACCCTTACGAAAACACGTCATTCCTAAAGTTAACGATAAATAGGGAGATGAGAATCACCTCTACTAATACTGACGAAAACGGGGTAGCACCCGCCCAAAACCTGTCCAACCAAGCTGTCCAACCCGTAAAGAGATGAGAATCAGGCCCATTGGTAAACAAATGCGAATTTTTGGAAACACTTCTCTTTTTCACAATTTTCAAAACATATCTTGAAAACTGGAAAACTCGGAATTTTCCTCTGTTTCTTGTTCAATACTATGATAAATAAGTGTATTTATGAAAAAATTGGAAAAATAAAAGCTATAAATAATAGAACAAAATAGTTTTTTAAATGTATAAAATTATATTTTACCCTTATAAATATTGCTTAAAATTAATTTAATAAAACTTCTTTTAATTAATTCCATTAGCATATAAATTCTAAAATAAATATTTATAAAAAATAGCAAAAATAAAACTTATTAAATAAAAATGTATAACAAAGTTTAATTTTAAATGTAAATAAATGTATATTTTATAAACAACACGTAACATTAATTTAATAAAACCTTATTCAATTGATTTCATTGGAATATAAATACTTAACAAAACAAATGAAATTACTTCTAATTTTTGTTTTCAAAATTCCATGTTCTATTTACAGAAATACATAATCCATTTTACATTTAATAAAAAAATCTACTTGTTTTTCAAAACAATATTTTCTTATATGGAATTTTAAAAACTTTCTCTTGTGAATACTACTTATGACGTCACGTGCAGAAACAGTAAAAAATCGCAGGGAAAAAATGGTTCAAACTTTGATTATTTTAAATATAAACGATTTTGTTCAAGTTCTTCTTAAATATTTATTAGAAAACTTATAGCATTTAGTAGACGAAATAGTCACGTGATTAGAATGTGTATTTTGTTTATTTAAAAACGCAAACGATTTTTCAATTTTAATTTTAATTTACTGATGTTTAATTTACTGATGTTTAATTTACTGATCGTTTATTTATGAGAAAAAAAACTTTATTTTAGAATAAAAACTATAATGAAAATATATCATTAAAATATTTTACACGTTTTAAATTAAAATAACATATGACGAATTAAATAACATTTAACTGCTATTGCTACATAACCTATTAACTCATACGCGATGAATAATTTGCAATGGAAAAAGTTAAATGAAACTTTTAATCTACTTATTTCACCCTCTAAATGAAATTTTTCGAAGATGAAACCTATCCCAATCGAATTTTTACTCCAAACATCGGTAATACATCAATTTTCGTCAAAATCGTTAGAGCGGATTTGGAGATTGTGCAAACAAACGAACAAACAAACAAATATAGTGACATTGCTCGTTTAATAGTATTAGATAATGGATCATATTTTAACGGCAATATATGTTAAATTTGTTTAATGCACACATACAAATTTCCAATTTGATTTTCCTGATGGATTCATTGCAATGACTACCCGATAGAAGTTGAGTATCCCTTCACAGTATTAATCAACTTCTGTCAGTCCTCTATAGTAAACTAAAGTTATAAAACCATAAAAATAGTCTTCACTACACTGTTAAAAATAGGCACTTAAAAATAAGTAAAATGTACTAATTTTTTATTGCATTCGATGGTTTATCATTACAATCAGATCCTAGCGGGAATCGAACCCAACCCTCGTCCGCACCGAAGTCCAGGGCTTTATCCGTTGTACTACCAGAGCGACGCGAAGGAGTTATAAACAGAATAAATATTAAAAAGGCGTGGCAAAAGAATGAGAAGTAAGATAATTGAGTCGTAATAACTCAGTTTCCATTTAAGCAATCGACATCAAATAATGTGGAAGACCATCTTCTGAACAACTATTTTAAGTTTGCCAGGTCGCTTTGTTAAGATAGCTTGAACAGAAGCTGAGATTAGCACTATTAAATCACACTGCTCATTTTTGAGAAAGTACGGTTACTTAAATTTGAGTAAGTCATCACTCATTTATACGATGAAATTGTACTCAAAGAAAAACGAGTGAGTTCAGGTACTCATTTTTAAGTACCTTTTTTTTTACAGTGCACTTGTCAATGTGATGTCACCAGTGCCATTAAAAATTGTGCGCGACTTTTCTGCATTGTAATATGTCTAAAACTTCCACAACAATAAAATCCGATAAAATAAGAATATCGTTTATTACCTTATATTAAGAAAATATAAAAAAAAGGCGTGTTAAAAGCATGAGAAGCAAGATAATTGAGTCGTAATAACTCAGTTTCTATTTAAGCAATCGACATCAAATAATGCGGAAACCATCTTCTGAACAACTATTTTAAGTTTGCCAGGTCATCAAATCACACTGCTCATTTTTGAGAAAGCACGGTTACTTAAATTTCAGTAAGTCATCACTCATTTATACGATGAAATTATACTCAAAGAAAAACGAGTAAGTTCAGATACTCATTTTTAAGTACCTTTTTTTCTAAAGTGTGACATTTGCCCCGAAATATCAAAATTAGACCTCTACGAATTGGTAAAAGATTGTCTTCTCCGATGAGTCATTTTACCTGATTCATGGAAAGAAAGAATGGGCGTCACGGAAAGAAAGACTGAGTACGTTCATGTACACATTTTAAGCACATGTTTCTTACAGTGTACATAACATTACACTATCATTGTGATGTCAGCAGTGTCATTAAAACTGGCGAGTCATTTTACCCGATTCATGGAAAGAAAGAATGGCCGTCACGGAAAGAAAGAATGAGTACGTTCATGTACACATTTTAAGCACATGTTTCTTACAGTGTACATAACATTACACTATCATTGTGATGTCAGCAGTGTCATTAGAAATGGCGAGTCATTTTACCCGATTCATGGAAAGAAAGAATGGGCATCACGGAAAGAAAGAATGAGTACGTTCATATACTCATTTAAAGCACATGTTTTTTACAGTGTATTCAACATTACAATATCATTGTGATGTCAGCAGTGTCATTAAAAATTGCGCGCGAATTCTCTGCATTGCAATTTCAACAACAATAATATCCGCTAAAATAAAAATATCGTTTACTACCTTTTTGCATAACACCATCCCCTTGAAGAAAAAAATTGTGGCACAAAAAGAAAAGGAAATTTTTTCCCACAACCGGTTATCAAAAGCTGCTTCAAACAATCCAGCCAAGGGAATTCTTGGAGCGCAGGTTCAGATTTAATGACTTTACATAACTCTTGAGTGACTTTGATGAGTATAAATTGTGCAGAAAGCGAAAAGGGAGCCCTGAGATCCCTTCGCTTTAAGTGGCTTCTAAGAGGACAACTTCCCTGCTGTGCTATCGGACGAACAACATTTGCCACTTCCACTTCACTATTAAATATCTCTTTTAAGGGCATCTCCCACACCACCCACCACATTGGAGTGCATAATAAAGTTCCAGAAGCTCGCATCAAAAAACCCTTGTGTATAAAAACGACGCAAAACGCTCGATCCTTTCAACGTAAGGGTCTACTCTAGAGACTGGGTGCGTATATTTGGTGTGGGATATATGAAAAAATAAGCGCTCATTATAAAGTACTTAAAGGGTTGCTGAATCTGAAATCAAGCAACTGCCAAATTAAAGACTAATCTAAAAATGCAGCAACCCAGCAAAAAAAGTCAGCATAAAACCTTCATCAAAATGGTCAAATTGAAGGTTTTTTGAAGGTTTTATAAAGGATATTGAAACAAAAAACGGCAGTTTTTTTGAAGTTTTTAATTTTACTGCAGAAAACCTTTAAAATATCTGCATTTTCCCTTAGTGATTAAAAATTGAAGCTTTTTTGCAGGTTTTTAGGAAGGCTTTTTACAGTTTTTATGAAGGAATTTAAAACAAAAACCTTTAATTTTATAGATCTTTAAAAAAACTGCTGTTTTCCTGCATAAAACCTTCAATTTCAAAATTTTAATGAAGGTTTTATGCTGACTTTTTTTGCTGGGAATGCCAAGTTGAAATGAGTATATAAATTTGAGAAACCTTATTACAGAGCTTTTTGTGGGAACAGTATCTGACTAGCATGCCCATGCGATAATTATCACAAGAACAACTCTCATTCGTTGTAAAGGCGAAATAAATTAGCATATTTCTTATAGAGAAAAAATCATAACGCTTTTCCTCATTCATAGATGGCAGCATTATCAACGTTTTCTTTTTAAAAAAACAAGTTTAAATGAATTATTTTAAACGCCTTTAAAAAAAACGTTAATATTTATGAGATGAACGTACAATTCGTCAATGCTCCTGAAAATTCTCTTTCTTTTGATATATCTTGTGTTAATATCCATTAAGTACAAGGGTCGTAAAAGGGATCACTCAGGAAAAGGGATCATTCAGGTTATTGAATATGTATAAAGCATCTATTTGCAATTAAATTAAGTTAGCTTCTGTAGAGTAAAAGGAAAATTTCGGTCATTTGAAATTGTTAACCGAACTCGTGAAAATATATTTGTATTATAATAAACTTATTAACGGCATGCTACTAATACGATCTATCATTTGTTTTCTTTCCGAAACGATTAATTGTATTAATTGTAGAATTAATTTTTTTTAGATTTAATATTAAAAATAAACATTACTTTCAGATTTGAAATGTTTGTAGAATTACAAACATTAAGTTTCCCCAATTATAATAATACAATGTAATAAAAGAAAATACGTTCAAGGGCCTTTTAAAATACTATGATAATATTAAAAATTAATATATAGCTGAGGCACTGAAGCAAAAGCAATAACAAAGTAATTAAGTTTTTTTTTTTTAAATAAAGTCAAAGTATTAAAAGAAAAAGGAAATAAAAAAAAAAAAAAAATCACATAAATATATATATAAAAAAAAACCAGAAAATATAGAAGAAAAAATATCTAAAATTACATAAACACAGAAAAAAAAATTCTAAATTTTATAAGGAAAAAAATCAAAAAGAAAATCAATGTAGAGAAGATGAAAATGTATAAACAAGAAAAAAAATTCACGTTGTAGAGAAATATTTAATTATAACCAAACAAATCAAATGGGAAATATAAAAAGCAAATTTTTAAAAATGCAAATCAAAATATAACAAATAAAGGAAAAACACATTGTGTATGTAATATACTTCCTTTCCTAAATTGTATGCATTAAAAAGTTAAAAATGTGCAAAATGGAAAACTACAACTTGAATCATGAATATTATAGTATTTCTACATAAAGAACATTTCAACTCATACGCCTTAGAAATTCCTAAACTTTCAATCATAAGAAAATACAGCAAAATAAATAGACTTTTAAACAAAACACAAATTAACATAGAAAAGCATTTCTTAAAAGTTGTTTAAAAAGCAATCTCTAAAAAATCGCCTCCCTTATCTGGAGTTATCAGTCAATATTTTAGCGGCCCCCATCTGCTTTTAAGAAGGAGATGAGAAGTTCATTACTTAGGCCCCCGATGATGAATTGCTAGGTGAGGGGTGACACTCTATAATTTGTTAGCCAGAACATTAATTTATTACGGAGTAATGAGTCTTCAGCACCATGCCTCAGATCTTGTAATGAGAAGGTGGAACCTGTTTACATAGATTCGCTATCAGATCAGACACTGTTATTTCTTAGCAGTAGGGGTCGACTGCACATTGTCGAATCGCAAAAAAGAGATTGGACAGCAAGGGCGAATATTTAATCGTTATTTAATAATCGACATTTAATACTGAGCTGAGTTTAGTTGGTTTGGTTTGGTTTTGTTAAATAATGTCGCACTAGAGCTGCACAGTGGGCTATTGGCGACGGTTCGGGGTCAATCTCGAAGGAAACACCCGGGAACACATACACATTCACACACACATTCATACATGCACCTCGTTATTTTAGAACCATGGTCAGATGACGAGGAAACACCTGAACTGGCACCGAACGCCTTCAATAGACGTCGGGACTTTGGACCCCGATCAGATTTATCGTGCACCAGTCCCGTATACACGCCAGTATAATTTGTTGGATATTCTGGACGACTTTCTAGTATTTTTGTTGTAGCGAAGCTGGCAACCCTCCGATCGCAAGATCACTACTTTTTTACTGTTCTATGTCAAGTCCATTTCACGGATTCGAACCACCAATTCTCTGATTAGTAGCTAAACGCCTTACCAACTGAGCAACTGGAGCTCGAGATGAGTTTAGAATAATGACAATTCGGAATTTGGAATTGTTAACCCTTCTTACACTGTACAAAAAGAGGTACTTAAAATGAGTACCTGAACCTACTCGTTTTTCTTTGAGTACAATCAGTGGCAGTGATTCGGGGGGAGGGGGCGATTGCCCCCTCACTTTTTTCGGATATTGCCCCCTCACTTTTTTCGGATATTGCCCCCTCACTTTTTTCGGATATTGCCCCCTCACTTTTTTCGGATATTGCCCCCTCACTTTTTTCGGATATTGCCCCCTCACTTTTTTCGGATATTGCCCCCTCACTTTTTTCGGATATTGCCCCCTCACTTTTTTCGGATATTGCCCCCTCACTTTTTTTGGATATTGCCCCCTCACTTTTTTCGGATATTGCCCTGGAATTTTTAAAAAGTAATTAAGTCAATTGTTTTACTGCGTTGTCAAAACAAGGAAAACTTTTGTACCCTAACATCCTCTACACCCACTACTACAGACGAGAACGCATTTACTGAACAAATATGTCCATCGCAAGTAGTCAAACGAGGTTAGGTCACCGTTTCAAGTCTACAATCTCTGTAACTAGTGTTTAAATAGCTCCCAAAAAATTACGCAAAACAAGGCAATAGAAAGTTGAGTGGTCATTCCAGATTTTGCTTATTTGTTCTAAAACTTTATAAAAAGATAAGTCAGTTGTATAACAAAATTTCCGTAATAATAAAATTAATAATTGCGTGATCTTTTTTTAAAAAAACATTATTGACCACACACCTATTAATAATTTATGCAAAAATCAAATGCTTTCTCAACAAAAAAAAAAGGACAATAAAATTTCGATTCCCCTATTTCTTAAAAAAGACGTTAAAGCACATCGTCGAACTTCAAAACAACACACATATCATATTTTTCTTGCGTAGATATTTAGAAAAAAATTTACAAGCTTGATTGTTAATTACGCAGAGATAAAAATTTTCGAAACAAAAAAATCATCTAGTGAAAATACCCCCTTCCACTGATCTTGCCCCCTCACTTTTAACACCCAATCGCCACCACTGAGTACAATTGCATCGTAAATGAGCGATGTCGTACTCAAATTTAAGTAATCGTACGTTCGCAAAAACTAGCAGTATAGTTAAATATTGCTAATCTCAGCTTCTGTTCAAGCCATCTTAACAAAGCGACCCCTGCCAAACTTAAAATAGCTGTTCAGAAGATGGTTTTCCACATTAATTGATGTCGATTGCTTAAATGGAAACTGAGTTATTACAACTCAATTATCTTACTCCTTTTCTTTTGGCACATCTTAAATTTAACATTTCTGTTTATAATTTATTCACGTCCCCCTAGTAGTACAACGGATAAGGCATTGGGCTGCGATCCCTGAGAACCAGGGTTCGATTACCGGTAAGTCTTGGTTATAATTGTTAATATTTATTGAAAGGGATTTATGAAGGCAGCCTATGTAGGCAACTGCTCTTTTTATTCCTTTTTACTCGTTGTATTCATTTTTGAATAAATGTCTTTTTCAAAAATGAAACAGGGATTCGGAGCTATAAGCATCGAAAGTACTCAAAATTGTGTACATTTTACTCATTTTTGAGTAGCTATTCTTAATAGTGTATACTCCTTTAAAAATGGAATTAAATGTTGGCACAATGTTCGTTTATTATATGAGTTTTTATATAAATTACTATTATGGTATTTTACAAAAACAACTTTAGTTCTCCGAGTTAGAAAAAGGGCAAAATTGTAAAAGTTGCTTGCTCTGAAAAATAGCTTAATTTGCATTTTCAATGCATGTGTATTATAAATATATATTTTTATTATTTTAATATGTATAGCTTATAAGAAACGCCCCAACGCGTTAGATTTGAAAAATATTTAAACATAGAATATTTTTATGAATTTAAAATTTTAAGTAATTGCTAGAAAAACTGCAAATCTATGGATGTCTTGAGTCGTTAAACTCTGTCAGAGAGTTAAAATATTGACAGACATTCACTGTTAGAAATGGATTCTCACATTTGACGAAACTTTTATCGCTTTTGACGAAACTTTTTTTTGTTTTTGATGAAACTTTTGTTATTTGACGAAACTTTTGTTATTTTTGACGAAACTTCTGACGTTTTTTACCCACCTTTTGTCGTTTTTTACGCACCTTTTGTCGTTTTTGACGAAACTGTTGTCGTTTTGACGAAACTTTTATCGTTTTTGACGAAACAGACTTCTGCTGTATGCTCTGGTGAAATATTTCGTCAATCTGAGGAAATTATTTTTGTCGTTTTTTTTAACGAAATTTATTTCGTCAAAAATGGGAACGATTTTAAATAATTTAATAATTTCATATCGATGAGCTGACAAGAACCGCGGACTTCTCATTCTAGAGTCCAGCGCTTCATTCACTCGACCAAGAAGACTCGATTGAAATCTGACAATATAAGTATAAGAATCAAACATAATCTGATGACCCAGAAAATGGCCGGAAAGGAATCTGAATAAATGACTTTCATTCAAAAATTGAGAATTCTTGTTTTGTCAAAAGTCGCGTGATTCAATGACGAAACGATTGTCAAATATAACAAAAATATTTTTGGCGATCGAAGAATTCTCAAAAATGGGAGTTATTTTTGAGAGTTCTTGCACGGCTATGTTGCCAACTATGTTGCCAACTATGTTGCCGAAATATAGAGGGTGACCACTTTTAGAAGGATCGCTAATAATTAGAAACATCTGTTAAAAACTTACACTTAAAAAAAAGGTTAAAGTCTTATCACTGTTAAAAACGCATGCTCAGTTTTGAAGAAACTTTCTCCATTTTTTTTTTTTAGTAAAACAGACGCCTTCTAAATGCTCGGATTGATTATTTCGTCAATCTGAGGAAATTAATTATGTCGTTTTTTCACGAAATTTATTTCGGAGAAAATGAGGACGATTTCAAATAAATAACTCGAACCAGTGATCTCTTGGTCCGAAGTCACACGTGCCTGAAAAGCTCTTTGTAATTGGGTAAATATACATATAAGAACCGGAAGTGATCCGATACCATTTGAAAAGAATCGAAGTAAATTACTTTCGTTATACATTTAAAAGTTCTTGTTTTATCAAAAATCAAGTTATTCAATGACGAAACTATTGTCAAAATTGGCGAAAGTAGCCTTAACGACCGCTGAATGCTGAATAAACGAGGGTTTTATTTCTTACGGTGTATCTGATATTCAAATTCAGATCCTCCATACATGTAAAAAACTTATTTTATTTATTAACAAAAAATTAGTTGTGTGCAATTTCATTAAGTAATTTTCACATTTTACTCTGGTACGTACATTTTACTCTGATACGTACATATGTACATTTTTCTCAAAAACTACATGTTATAATGTTGCCGCTTTTTTCTAATTAAACGCAAAAAAATAAACAAAATGTATACTTAACGTTTTTAAAAAAATTAATTTACTTTTGTTTACATAAAAATTTTAAGTTATAAAATGTATATATTTTTTAAATATATTTTACCCATACAAAAATATAAATTTTGTTCATTCCACAAGTTGAACATGCAGTCTAATTTGTATTTCAGAAAAAATTATGTTTTTATCCATAATAGTTTACTAGAAAAGTGTACCTTAAACTTTTTAATTTAAAATTTTAAAATTGTTACAGCTCAACTCCAAATAGAGATTGTGTTTAAAAAATTTCAAAAGTTATCAATAATAACATAATACATATATAATAAAAATTGTGTTAACTTTTGTGTAGTAGAAGCATAATTATGATAAATAAAAATTGATGTTCACCGCCCTCCCCCCCCCCCCCCCCATTAAATAATGTAAAGATTTGAATATGGGAAGTTATATAAGAAATAAAAATAACTTTTTAACAGTGCATGGCCTAAATTTTTAAAAAATACTGTTAGGCTTACTATATAATCATTAGAACATTATTTTTATGAAAAACAAACTTCCCTTCAAAAATGTGAGGAATTTTAAAAATTCAAGTATGTTCTACATCAGCTTTGGAAATATGATTAATGGAAATTTTAGAAAATCTGCTATGTATTGTGCGTTGCTAAGTAACTTCTTGTACTGTATAAACCTCAGCTATGAATAATTACAACATTTAAACAAATTTTGTTAACATTTACAATCTAATCTAAATTACATATTTTAAAAAATAGTTAAGAATCGTAAAGCTTATTTGAAATAATGGCAAGTAACAGTAATCACACATACAACAAAACTTTAAGATTGCCTTTATAAAAAAAATCGCTAATATCGACTTTATTATGAGGTGTCACAATGGCGCCCAACCACTCACTTTTAATGAAAATTTATTTAAAAAATATTTAATTAAGTAATATTTTTTGTAATACTGTATTTTTAAGTCAACAAACCCACTTATATACCAAAACCCTTACCTCTAACCCACTCTTATATGTTTAAAGCTAACATTTTATGATCTGGATAATTAAATGATGAAACATGGGAAATTTCCAAAATGCCTTTCTATTGTCGACGCCTACTTCCAATTGCGAAAAGGCGTAGAAGACAAATAGAAAACCCACGTTTAAAAATCTGATTACGGCTGGAAGTTCATTTTTCCCAATTTCCTAATGCTCATATATCAAGGAAACCACATCTGAACATTTATTTTTATAAATATATTAATTTCTTACCTCATTGAAAATTTTCTCTAGTATGGGAATTATTTAAATCTTAAAGATATAGCGAACTCAAAGCCGTCTTGAATGCAGTAATGCTGAAAATACAATAATTTGTTTAATATGTATCTCTTTCCATATATAAAATAATTAGTAAATGTCCAATCCATTGCAATTGTAGCGAAAGCCGCTCAGAAATCACGTGACTCTTGAAGCCAATTCCTCATCTATAATCTAAGCTCAGGTATTCCGAACATTCTTTTTTATAAACAATTTCATATTTATAAGTGAATCGCTTGTATTTCATCGCCAATCAGCTTTTGCTACGGCCGCTAAATCCGTGGTTTGGAATTACTTGTTTTGGGAATTAAGCCGATGATATGCTACAAAAAATCTATTACACTCTCCAAATCATGAACATTTATTTGACGCCAAATCATTTGTTAAAATCCATTAAGCCTTTTGGCGATAAACGAAGATAACGAAAATCCCACATACATGCCTACATACTTACCAACAAGCAGGTTGTACACATATACTCCATTACAGCTTAAACATTTAAAAAACAAACCCAAATAAAACTACAATTAATACACTCGCCTTTTTTACATCCACACCAAAATACTATTAATTAACTTTTTATAACTATTACCAACATCTAATCCATCAATCCCCCCCCCCCCCCCCCATTAATGCCCTCTTGACTCCATTAGAAATATATCAAAATTCATAAGATCCTCCTAAACAAACTGTTCGCCAGACTCCAGCATTAGCATACAGTGGTTACCCATGTCCCATCATCACTCAAGGAATAGATGGATACTTTTTAATTAGGTTCGCGCAACCATGGTCAATCACTAATCTTCATTAATCTCTATAGGGAAAACCGGATTCCAATAATTGCTACCTTGCTCTGATTACAAAATATTAAAGAGTCGTTTATTAAGGTGAGATCGCTTGGAGTCTTCGAAAGCCTTCAGGCTATGCTATTTATATACGATGAGTAGTCAGTGGGTTTGGATTGGTTTGTGCTTAATGGCACTACACTGTTAAAAATAGGTACTTCAAAAATAAGTACTCATTTTTTATTACATTCGATGCTTATCATAGCTCCGAATACTTACGTTTCAATTTTGAAAAATATATGTACTCAAAAATGAATACAATGAGTAAAAATTCATTAAAAGAGCAATAGCTTGTCCACATAAGCTGCCTTCATAATTCACTTTCAATAAATATCAACAATTGCGACTAAGACTTACCGGGAATCGAACATATGTCCTCAGGGGTCGCATCCCAATACCTTATCCGTTATGTTACCAGGGCGACGTGAAGAAGTTATAAACAGAATAAATGTTAAAAAGTGTGCCAAAGGAATGGGAAGTAAGAAAATTGAGTTGTAATAACACTGTTTCCATTTAAGCAATCGACATCAAATAATGTGAAAAACCATCTTTTGAACAACTATTTTAATTTTTTCAGGTCGCTTTGTTAAGATGGCTTGAACAGAAGTTGAAATTAGCAATTTTAAATTACACTGCTCGTTTTTTAGAAAGTACGGTTGTTTAAATTTGAGTACTTCATTGCTGATTTACGATGAAATTGTACTAAAAAAAACCAAGGTACTCATTATTAAGTACCTTTTTTCTTTACAGTGCCAAACTGGATAAGCTTGCCCAAACATTTATGTAGTTAAGATTCTTAATATTTTAAATACAATTTATCAAACCAGCACATAGTGTTAGAGAAACTCAAACAAGTTGGGATGCTGTATCATTTAATAAATCCTTTAAAATGGGATTTGCAGTGCTAAAATATTTTAGTCTCGTATTCCTATAAAGTTGGGACAAATACACGTAACATGTTTAACTGATGAAATACAGTTCCACTGGAGACATGTCGGTGTTGGTTCAAAAACTAAAAGTTGGCGTCAATCGGGTGTGACTTATTCGAAGCTTTGTCAAAATAACCATTTTACCTATTGCAAGTTATATTTTTAAAAGCTTTCCGCGTTGGCCTTATAGAATGTAATTTATTAATGGTTTGACTACCCCAATGAAACTGCCATATACTGCATGAGTGTGGGTTTGGAAGGTTGATGCTTTATCCAGTTCTAAACGAAATTTACAACAACCCAATTTCTCAGAAAACTGTAGACTGCCCAATCGTGAAAACAAATTTAAGAGTCTGCAATTAATAAGCGTCAAACGTAATGTTATTTTTAACAATTATTTCAATTTCTTTAATCTCTTCTTTAATCAAGCCTTTATAAGAGGTTTTTAAGTTTCTTAACTTAATTAACATTCAATTCGATTCTATATCAGCTACAATCCACTTCAACTCTTATTTTTTTTTTTTTTTTTTTTAAATTCTGTACCAATTTCGTGTTTAATCAGATCTGGGATGGTATCGTATGTATCTCATGAATTTGCAGCAAACGTCGACTTTAGTTTAATACATCTTTACTAACGAATTTAGAAAGTTTAATTTAGGTTTCTCTAATAAATTCAATTGCGTTTTCTTTTTTTATTTTAATAACTCCAACTTATTAAATTTCACCAACCCATTTAAAATTTAAAACAGCCATTTTTTTTATATTTACGACTTCCCAATTAAGCCAAGACTGCCTGTTGAATAGGTATTGTATGAATATGCTTAAAACAAATATTGTTTATATTTCGCATTAAAGAGATAAACGCTCAAAAGAACACTGTAAAAAAAATGTTACTTAAAAATGAGTACCTGAACCTACTTATTTTTCTTTGAGTACAATTGCATCGTAAATGAGCGATGACGTACTCAAATTTAAGTAAACATACTTCATCAAAAAATGAGCAGCGTGATTTATTATTGCTAATATCAGCTTCTGTTAAAGCTATCTTAATAAAGCGACCTGACAAACTTAAAATAGGTGTTCAGAAGATGGTTTCCCACATTATTTGATGTCGATTGCTTAAATGGAAACTGAGTTATTACAACTCAATTATTTTACTTACCATTCTTTTGGCATACCTTTTTAACTTCTTCGCGTCATCCGTTAGTACAACGGATAAGGCATTTGGCTGCGATCCCTGAGGACCTGGGTTCGATTCCCGGTAAGTCTTAGTTGTAACGGTCGATATTTATTGAAAGTGATTTATGAAGGCAACCTATGTAGACTAGCATCTGCTCTTTTTATTAATTTTTACCTATTGTGCTTATTTTTGAGTACCTATTTTTAACAGTGAAGTTATATCACGTCATGTGATCTCCAGGTTTTCCAGCAATTTACACAATTTTTAAATTTATATAAATATACCATTTTACAATATTCAAATTTAAAGAGTTGAGACAGGGTTTGAAATTAACGGTCGTTAGTCGTATTTTTCATCTAAAATTTTTGAAAAATTTCTGAATGATGACTGGTTGTAAAAGAACGACCGTATAATTTTACACCTAGTCGTCATTTCAGTTTGATGACAGTTTCTGTTTACACACAGTCTTCATATTTTACATCATTCCGAATGACGTAAAAAGTGGCAGAAAACGACGACCAGACATTACAAAAAATAACGTTTATAGTTAATAAAATTTTTTTTTTTTTTTTGGTCGAGAAGTTTATTATTCTTAGAACTACTAGTAATTACTTTAATATGAAAAAAGAGCAAGTTCAATCTCAGTACAATATCAACCACCAGTTAAATTTGATTTTTATTCTTCGCCAGAATCAAATAAAGAAAATTTATATGATATAGGAAATATCCACGGTTAAAAACATATTACGAATCGAATTATACAACGAATTAAACAACTGAAAAAATATTTTGTTCTAATTTTCAGTGTGCTCCTTTACAGAGTGAATTCACCAGTTACCGACCAGTTAAGGCCAATTTCCGACCAGTGCCCTATGACTACTCTACTGAACTCACATTAGACTGTAAAATGAAATTGACCTAAATTTTAAAAGCCTTTGAGTACCATTGATTGAAAGGACTTTAAAAAACATTGATATGGTCTTAATTTTAAATATTTCTTCCAAATGGTACGTAATTGGTACGTGGTCGGTAACTGGTGCATTCACTCTAGTGTTTATTTTTTAATGCAATTTTCTCCGTTAGTGAAAATTTATTGTTGTTAAACTTTTAAACGTATAGGCTCTTTAATTTTTATTGAATTTCGTTGATATTTTACCTTAATATTGTTTAAACATATTTAAACACTTTTTTGGATGAATACTAATATTTTTAATACAAATATACTATTTAAAAAGAAATTTAAATATCACATTATGATGAACTTTTAGAGAATATTTTGCATAAAAACACCCCATTCACACTTTCTACAAATTATTCCAAAAGCATCCAAAGTTTTGTTCTAAATTTAAAATGCATAAGAAAAGTATAAACTGGAGCGTCTGGAACTTTGTGAAATTTGTATAATAATCGTATATTCGAAAATATTTATTTTATAAATTTTGTTCATCTTCTAAATAACTATAAATTATATTATATATTATAAAAGTTTAAAAAGAATTATTTAAAAAATAAAAAGCTTTGATAGTCCACTGTACCTTTAACGAAACATTTAAACTTCTTTTTAAATATTCGAACAATATTTTAGAATTTCTAAACACATCACAAAATTTCTTCGAAATATATGTACACCATTCGATACATTTAGCCTTTTGTGTTTTTATTTTTGGAAAATAAAATGTATCCGCAACCAATAGTTCGAATGACTGCCCCTAGATGGCGATAAATTCTTTTAATCACACAGGCAAACTTTCCAAACTCGGAAAGTAGGCGGGCCACGGTGCATTCAGTCTTATCCAATGAGAAGACGATTTTGTATACTTCATTGAGCAAAAGAGAACTTTAGGGTGTTTTCAAAAAGTCTTGTTATTTGTGTTTCCTCCCGTTTCTACAGCGGAGACGATTATTTTCCTCAAGGCAGGCAATCCCCGATTTCGTGAATTCTAGGTCATACTAGACATAGAATAATTTAACAATCTTATCATTCAGAATCTTTTAATAAGTATTTTTTTTAAATTCTTAATATTTAGATTTTTGTGTAGTTGAAAGATTAGAATAACTGAGGTTTACTATTGTTTAATGTTAATTAACCTCTTAAATAATTATCTACAATTACAGCGAAAGATTTTAAAGTCAACGATCTTTCGTATTTTGAGTTGAAGAATTTTCTCGTCTGCAGCATTTGGACTTTCAGAAACATCAAAAGGACAAAAAAAAAAGTTCAAGAATCGCATCTTCGAGCAGAGGCAAATGGAGCTCTAGAGCCGACAAGTGAAAAGGCATTGATGCACGAGTACTCATCCCTCATCTAACTCATCTACAATGCTTCTATCCGACATGGGAAAAACTACAACTTCTTTGAGTTACCCGAAACACCCCAAACCAAAAATGGGTTTCTCCATTGACGAACTAGTCGGAAACAAAGACAGCAACAGCCCACCACCAAGAACTGACAACCAGAGTCCTACAATCTCACCAGTACCTGACATTTCCAAGCATCGCCAGTATATGCCATTCAGTCGAGCAGAAGAGTTTATGGATGCCTCGGCTTTCGACGGCTACTCGCCCAACCCTTATGCCGTTCACTCTCCTAGTCAGGGCGGCATGGACTACTTGAGTTTCGCACGTTCAAGGTATTCCTACATCCCTGGCTACGAACCATTGAGTCAGCCTCACTTACAGACTCCACTGCCCCTCATGGTTAACAGAGACTCTCAGCATATATATCCATGGCTACTGAACAGGCATATAAGAATCCTACCACATAAACTACAAGGTAAGAGTACTTTATTTTACTTACCTCAGAGAGGATAGTGTACACTGTAAAAAAGGTACTTAAAAATGAGTACCTGAAAATACTATTTTTCTTCGAGTATAATCGAATCGTAAATGAGCAGTGACGTACTCAAAATTAAGCAACCGTACTTTCTAAAAAAGGAGCAGTGTGATTTAGTATTGCTAATTTCAGCTTCTGTTCAAGTTATCTTAACAATGCGATCTGACACACTTAAATTGGGGGTACAGAAGATGGTTTTCCACGTTATTTTATGTCGATTGCTTAAATGGAAACTGAGTTATTACAATTCAATTATCTTACTTTCCATTATTTTTTCACACCTTTTAAACAAGTTTTCTGTTTATAACTTCTTCACGTCGCCCTGGTAATGCAATGGATAAGGAACTGGACTTCGGTGCTTTAGGATCTCAGTTCGATTCCCGGTAAGTCTTGGTTGTCAGTGTTGATATTTATTGAAATTGATTTATGAAAGCAACCTATGTAGGCTAGCATCTGCTCTTTTTATTTATTGGCTATTTTTGAGTACATGTCTTTTTCAAAGTTGAAACATATGTATTTAAAGCCATGATAAGCATCGAACGTAATGAAAAATGAGTAAATTTTACTTATTTTTGAGTACCTATTTTTAACAGTGTATACAAACAATATTTTCCAGCTCCGTTTAGTGGTGTATTTTAGGTGTAGTATTTTATATTTTATGTATATATGCTCTTTAGTCGCTTTTTAAAAACCATAAAAGGATACTGTAGTATTATGGTAAGTTCCATGCTATTTTCGTATAAATTTTTTTTATTGTAGTGGAGCTCTTTTCCACCGAGATAAAGATGTTATTGAATTATGAAGTTTTTATTTGGAATAGAACAGGAAGAATGTTGAAGTTCCCAATTGTATATAAGAACACTGTAAAAAAAGGTACTTAAAAATGAGTAAAATATACTCATTTTTGATTACATTCGATGCTTATAGCTCCGAATACACAAGTTTCATTTTTGAAAGGAACATGTACTCAAAAATGAGTTCAATGAGCAAAAAGAAAAAAGAGTAGTTGCTTGCCTGCGCAGGCTGCATTCATAAATCACTTTCAATAAATATCAAAAATTGC
Source organism: Troglohyphantes excavatus (assembly GCA_963932185.1). Classification (NCBI taxonomy): domain Eukaryota; kingdom Metazoa; phylum Arthropoda; class Arachnida; order Araneae; family Linyphiidae; genus Troglohyphantes; species Troglohyphantes excavatus. Next base: position 29,822,636 of record OZ010676.1, read on the forward strand.
AACCAAGACTTACTGGGAATCGAACTCATATCCTAAGGACCGCAGCCCAGAGCCTTATCCGGTATACTACCAGGGCGACGTGACGAAGTTATAAACAGATGTAATATTGAAAAGGTGTGGCAAAAGAATGGAAAGTAAGATAATTGAGTTGTAATTACTCAGTTTTCATTTAAGCAATCGCCGCCAAATGATGTGGAAAACCATCTTCTGAACAACTATTTTAAGTTTATTAGGTCGTTTTATTTAAGATTTTTTGAACAGAAGCTAAGATTAGGAATATTAAATCATACTGCTCATTTTTGATAAAGTCCGATTACTAAAACTTGAGTACGTCATTGCTCATTTACGATGCAATTGTACTCAAGAAAAAACGAGTGCGTCCATGTACTCATTTTAAGCACATTTTTTTTACAGTGTTACTTCCCATTCTTTTGGCACACCTTCATTTAACATTTTTTCTGTTTATAAATTCTTAAATTCGCCCTGGTAGTTTAATGGATAAGGCACTGGATTGCCGTGCTGTGGATCTGGGCTCGATTCTTGGGTAAGACTTGGTTGAAATTGTCGATATTTACTGATTTATGAAGGCAGCCTATGTACGCAAACATACTCATTTTTATTTATTGTATTTGAGTACATGTCTTTTTTAAAATTTAAACTCGTGTATTCCAAGCCATGATAAGCATCGAATGTAATAAAAAATGAGTACATTTTACTGATTTTCAAGTACATATTTTTAACAGTGTACGTATAACAAACGCTTGTTCAACCCTAAACTTTAAAAAATTTCAATTGCATACAAAAAGCGGGTTTGGGAATTGCGTTTAAAAACCTCCGTAATTCAGTATAGTACAAGAATGGAAGTTTACAGACCAATTAAAAATATATTCAAGTCCTTTTAACTTTTTATACTAAACCTGCATTGTCTTTTCAATATTTCAGCCATGAGTTTTTTTTATAGAATCCATTATTTTCGGCAGCAAGTTTAAGACTAAATGCACTGCAGTTAGGATGGGATTTTATAAACATATCGGCTACTATTCTAACAATTAAAAACTTGCTTTATTTGGATACACATTCTTTATTTAATGTAAATGATAATGTTAAATATCCAAATTAAAAACTAATTTTAATTTTTAAATAATTATAGTTTATTAATTACTTCCTATGAGTTTTTATGTCTTGTAGTTGAAATAGTATCACTTTATTTTCAATCTAATAAATACCCTTTTCGATTTTATATAGAAATATTTCATGTGGGAAAATCGGAATATTTCTTAAGATAAATTCTGGAAAAATTCAACAAGTTGCATTTTATTGAGTGTATTGTATATTTGGAGTAAGTAATGAAATTTAATTGATTATCATGCTGTTACATTACAATTAAACCGTTTAAGAAAAGCAGAATATTTTACTTTTTTTTAAATGAATATGAAAATACATTAAATTTAAAAATACATTTCAGTCAATTTACGATTAATTCAAAACATATTTTGTTAAATCTTAGTATCAAATTTTTTGGATAACACAAAATTTACAGTTCATTTTCTTTAAATATAGCCGAAAGGGAGAATTTTTTTTTAAAGAAATCAACAATTAAAAAATCTAGAATCAATATTCTATCTTACACGTGTAAAATACTTAATGACATTGTAAAAGATTTTTTTTTTAAGATAATGTTCGAGAATTTTTTTTAAAATTTGATCCATGATCTTGCAAAATAAATGAAGATACCAATGTTGAATTTGACTTATATTTCAACAAATGAAATTGTGGAATTTTATTATCCCGCAAAAAACTATAATACTGCATATTAGATGAATCATCAACTACAACAAGGTATCTAATTACAAGTCATCTAAGATGACAAATTCAGACTGTGAAATTCAGACTTTTCCATTTTTTGACTTTTAATAAAGCATTATTAATAAACAAATGATATTTAAAAATTTATATTCAAAACGTCCAATTTTTACCTTAATTACATCATCCAGCAAAAACATTTAAATTAATTAAATGATTTTTGAAATGAAAATTAAATGAATTTTGAATGAAAATTAAATGAATTTTGAATGAAAATTAAATGAATTTTGAATGAAAACATTAAATTGATTTCAAGAGCAATTCTCACTTTTAGATCATCATAAAAGGAGATGTAGATTGTTTTGAATTGTATAAAAGAGGCAACAATATAAGCAGCCCTTTAGCATTTAGATGACTAAAATATTTTTTTATATACAATGGGTCCAGGGTTCGAAATTAGAAAATTAGGCGTCATTGGCACAAAGCAATTTTTTTTATTTGCCTAAATGTTCTGTTTAGGCGTCATTTTTATAATTATTCTAATTCTTTAAACAGAGCTGGTAATTTATAATATTTTTGTAATCGTTAAAGCTTTTTTTTTTGCAGAAAATTAGAAGCATGCTTCCATTTGTACTTTAAACAATATCGCCGTCTTACTGACAAAATTAATAAAAAATATGAGGGCAATTATTGCAAATCAATTTTTATTATTAAAACCTTTTGACAGGTTGGAAATTTAAGTTAAGTGTATGCATATACACAGATATTGTAAATATTTATAATGATTATAAGCAAAACAAAGCATTTTTTTTAATTTACCGGAATTTTTTTTTTAACAAAAGACATAAATTTTTAAAGTCAGACCGTCTTTTTCTGCCACTTTCTACATCACTCGGAATGATGTAAAAAATAAGGACAGTGTGTAAAAATACGATCAGCAAAGTGATATTTCTATAAGAAATAACAGGCGTCAAAATTGACAACTGTGTAAAAATACGGTCGTCAAACTAATATTTCTATAAGAACTTATAGGCGTCAAAATTGACAACTGTGTAAAAATACGGTCGTCAAACTATTATTTCTATAAGAACTTATAGGCGTCAAAATTGACGACTATGTAAAAATATACGGTCGTCAAACTGATATTTCTATAAGAAGTTATAAGGGTCAAAATTGACGACTGTGTTTAAAAATACGGTCGTCAAACTGATATTTCTATAAGAAGTTATAGGCGTCAAAATTGACGACTCTGTAAAAATACGGTCGTCAAATTGAAATTTTTAGGTGCAAAATACCACTAAGGTGCTCTAATTACGAACCCTGAATGGGTCCAAGCACATTTTAGTATCAAATTCAATAGAAAAGTTATAGTGATTTTGAACGATGTTTTGTTGTTTCAGGGGAGGCGGCTTTCCTATTCCATCCCTTCCGCAAGCCAAAGCGCATCCGCACGGCATTCTCACCCACCCAGCTCCTGCAACTCGAGCACGCCTTTGAAAAGAACCACTATGTCGTGGGCAGCGAGAGGAGAGAACTGGCACAGACGCTCAGTCTTTCTGAAACTCAGGTAAGAATTCGCAAACTCCAAATAACATCTAACTAGGTAGAAAAAGAGCTCACGCCTATAATAATAAAAGAAAGTGGATGTCTATGGATCGAAAAAACAAACCTACTTCGTCTGCGTATACAAAAGGGTGACATTTTATATATTAGTTCAATCTCTAGATGCACCTGCGGCTCGGATTTGTAAAATTCCATTTTTTTTAAAAATGTTTTTAATATATTTAGAAATATTGCATACAGAACCATCTTTCAAAAAATATTTCCAAGACCAGTAGGTACCTTTGTAAGCTGAAACAATAGATAGCGTACTGGACTTCAAAATAAGAGGACGTGGATTTGAGTCCCGACAGGGGGATACACATTTTTTTTTCTAGTGTATATTACCTTAGTCACCTTAAAGGGGTAGAAGCACACACATTTTTAAAAATGTATTTTTAAATTTATATAGTTATTTTTAAATTTATATAGTTATTTTTAAATTTATATAGTTATTTTTAAATTTATATAGTTATTTTTAAATTTATATAGTTATTTTTAAATTTATATAGTTATTTTTAAATTTATATAGTTATTTTTAAATTTATATAGTTATTTTTAAATTTATATAGTTATTTTTAAATTTATATAGTTATTTTTAAATTTATATAGTTATTTTTAAATTTATATAGTTATTTTTAAATTTATATAGTTATTTTTAAATTTATATAGTTATTTTTAAATTTATATAGTTATTTTTAAATTTATATAGTTATTTTTAAATTTATATAGTTATTTTTAAATTTATATAGTTATTTTTAAATTTATATAGTTATTTTTAAATTTATATAGTTATTTTTAAATTTATATAGTTATTTAAGCTCTTTTGCATACAGTACTGTTTTTGTTAAATTAGCAGTAGTTTAAATTTGTATAGTTATTTAAGCTCTTTTGCATACAGTACTGTTTTTGTTAAATTATAAGTATTTTAAATATTTTGTTAACATTGTATGGTATGCACTAAATATACAAAAGATTTCCACTGAATCCAAATTTTCTCAAAACTATATTTTTTAAGTCTTTAGGTACATTTAAATTTTAAAAAAACCTACTCGTTCATTTACTTTAAAACTTTTCAAACTCAACAATTACATGTTATTACCCCATAGATATATACATGAAACAGTTTAAATCATTTTTAGGTTCTAAAACCTGTTATGATTTTGATGGGTTTTTTTTTTTTTAAAAGTATGTGTACTTAGATTTTTTTTAAAAAAAACAATAGCCAAGCATCGAAACTATAAACACAGGGGTTAATATGCACAAAACAATTCAAGAAATGTGTAAAAAGGTTATTGGGGTTTTAAGTTCAATAGTAAATTTTTGTATGTATACCTAAACACAAAAAAAAAATAGTCTTGAGAAAATAAAGATTTAATGAAAAAAATATGTATGTTTAATGCATACGATACAATGTTAAAAAAAATATTTAAAATACCTACCAATAAACCAATTAATAAACCAATCTTGATCGATGAAATATTTTAATATAGTGATAATTAAAAAAGAAAATATAACTAATATTGTGATCAGGGATATGTCAATAAAAATACATCAGTATTTTTATTTTGCAAATGTTCTTTGCAACTTATAGTAAATGGTTGTTTAAGAGCAAAATTGGTTCCTTATAGATTTGCCTATTTCCCTTTAAAATTCATATAAATGTTAACGTTTGCTATTTTTATGGTCAAAGTCGATGTCGTACAAACATTAGCAAGAAAGTTCATATTGAAAATAAAAACAACTGAATTTCGCAATTAAAAATTATAAAGAACTGGACTTGTTTCGGAAACAAAAACAGTCTCTCTCACAGCTTGAACAGAATAAAACCTTTCTATTTTACATTGTTTTCGTTTTGAATATATTAAACACAAGAACATTGAAATCCATTATTTAATATAAATAAACTGATTACAGCCGGAACTTATTTTTCAAAGGTAAGGCTGGGGAAAATATTGACAATTTTGTTCCTTTCAAAAACGCCAGTATTTTTACTCTTCCTTTGTATATTTCAGCGTATTTTGTGCAATCTTTTTTTATAACGTAATACTTGGCTGAAAGTAGGTATGGCAGATGCCATACCGGCTTCGGAACTAATGGACAAACATTCTATGCACATCTCTACATTTGAATAGAAACACACCGAACGTTTCTTACACATGACATTACTATTTTCTGAAATTAATATCAACCAAAGAAAATTTCGCTAATATGTTAGCAATCAAACAACCAAAGAAAATTTCGCTAGTATGTTAGTAATCGAATTCGAATCACATAATGAAATCATAATTCTCGTTTGCTTTTCTTAACTATAAAAAAAGGCAGACCACCTTTTTTTATGCGAGAAAATTTGCTTCCAACAACTATCTGAAAAAGTCATGTGCATACTAGCCCCAAGAAAGCTACTACGGACTCAATACAAATTGCAAGAATCAGATGAGTTTTAGTACCGCAACGTTTCCAAAAAATGTATCGAGTAACAATAAAAAAAAATGCTAGAAGATGGAAGCACAAATTAAATTTATTAAACTTTTGTCTAATAATAATAATAATAACTAATAAAAACGAGCAAAGGATATTTTACACTTCGAAATACATAAAACAGGTGCATGTATTTATTCAAGCTTTTTTTCCCTTGTTAATCACAATGTCCACTGAATATATATATATATATATATATATATATATATATATATATATATATATATATATATTACATTATTATGTCGTACTTAAATATTACTCTAACAAAATTAATAGCGAAAAGGATATTATATTAACTTTAAAAATGAAGGACAAAATGCAATTGTTATGTGTGCTAATTCATTTAATTAAAAACCCTAAAAAATCCATCAAAATATCAAACAGTTATTGTGGTGTTATAAAACTAATCACTTCTAAGACTGATTCATTATTCATAAATACTCATTCTTACGCAAGTCCTTACAATAAATAATAACAAAACTTCCCTTTTTTAATTTTTATATATTATTTGAAAATATTTTCTAAAGCTCCAAGAACCGAAAAAAAACATTTGCATTCACGTGACATTCTCAAAATTATATTTAAAGTAATGACGGCTTAAGTTTTTATCGTAAAGCATTTTTTAGACTGGGCTTAACAGTACCGCACAAATGAAGCTGCCCATTCCTTTTGAAATATTCATAAACTATTCTTCCAACAGAGCTTTATCCAGTCGTTTTAGCTACTCATTCATGTTACTTCAAAGCTGGAAATATGCTCCTTTCTTATTTATGCAGTGGCATTTATTAGCGTATTCATTGCCTGTCGCATCTAAAATACTGCCTTCTCTTATTTCTGTCACTACAGGTGAAAGAGCTCGCAGAAAGAATGATTAATTATTATACATAAACAGAGATATAACCACACCTGACTATTTGGCCTAAAAGGTTAAACATAGGTGGGGAAACGACATCAAGAATTCATTTAAAAGGTTGTAAGTCATTGCACTCTACCTGAATGGTGTGTGAATGTAAATGTCATTGGAGAATTGTTTTTTGTTTGTGAAAAGAAAAGTTTAGCTTGTTTTTTAAAGTCCTTTATAGCTAGGACCATCTAGTGATGTACCTTTTATACAGTAATGAATTGTGACAAATGCTCATTAAGTACTCGTGCATTTTCAAAAGAAAGATAGTTCTTTAATTGCACGTTGTTGTTAAAGTTTGAAATTGGAACTAAAGTTTGAGATTACATAATTGAAATCATCATTTTAATTCGGAAATTTTCAATAACTTGTTTAACGTTGCCTAATTATACGGTTATTTAACTAACAATTTTTCAGTTATAAACTTTTGATTTTAAATTATAAAAATATTTTCGATTTTGATACATGGATCCATGGTTCTCTACATGCGATACACGCAGCGCATACTTTGAGATAAAATTTTAATATTACAGAACAAGCAATTAACAAAAAAATTAATTAATAAGCAATCGACAATTACAATGAAATTAATTAATAAGCAATAGACAATTACAATGAAATTAATTAATAAGCAATCGACAATTACAATGAAATTAATTTAATATTTTTTTCAAACAAATCTTTTAAAAAACATGCATGTTCCGAAAGTCTATTGTTGGCATTAATACTTAAAAAAAAAAATTAACATGAACAGATCCCTACGAAATAAAGATGCATTTATTTTAAAATTATATATATATATTTTAAAATAATATTATGATTATAGTTATTTCACAAAGGATAATTAATTTGTTAAAAAATTTATTTTTTAAATATTTTTTTCTTTTTATTCCCCCACTTTTACATACAATTACGGAGTACAAAATTTTCTCACTATTGTGTAGTAACCGTTTTCGAATGGAAATTTAATTTACATATGTGTTTCTGCTTTTTTTTGTTCATGATTTTTTTTTTCTCCATTTTGCAGGAATGGAATATACAAAATGTTGTTAAATTAGGATAAATCTTTCACAACTAAAAACAAATCCGAATTACAATGCTTTCTAATGCTAATACTAAAAACTTTTTCAGGCAAAGAATGCTATGTCACCTTTTAGGTATTTTCCTTGGGTTAAATTACATTCTGAAATGAGTATACCCCAAAAAATACTTTTTAGAATCCTCGCCTCAAAAATGTGAATAAAATGATACTGCCCTAAAAAAAAACCTGAATGGCAGCAAACATTACATTTTGTTTAATTATGTTTGTTAAAAATATATTGAAATAATCTACTTCTTTTATAGGTAAAAGTGTGGTTCCAAAACCGAAGAACAAAATACAAGCGCCAAAAGCAAGACGACCAGGGATGCGATGGTAAAAGCAAAGATTACTATGATTCTAGAGACTCTTCCTCAGAAGATGAAGGTTCTACAGATGAAAAGTCTAGTCCTCCGCTTTCGAATGTGGGAAATTCTGCATCTCAGTCCAGTTGTGGAAGTCCACCGCGTGTGGGGAAAGAAGTCTTGTGGAGCCCCGTTTCCATAAGTGACACTGTTCCTTATTCTCATTCTGTGCTGCCGTCGCAATATAACAACTGCTAGCAATTCGAAAAATAACAATGAAGCCGTTGTCATCGGTATTACAGCAAATGGAGAAGTAGAGATTATAGTTCTAATGATTAGTCTTCTTCTATAACTTCGTTTATAAATGTCTTCTGTGAAGATTGTTCTACAATGTGTCATTTGTAAAAAAAACTTTGTATCGCATTTTTAGCTCTTCGGCATTACTGTACAGAACTCAAGGAATGAGGTGCCGATCTCATCATTAGAACAATTCATTCGTTTCAATACGAGAACTTCAAAGTACTTTGTTCATAATACTTGCGCACTTTGATCTCATTGTTCATCAGTGTTACCTTCGCAGTTTTTTTGTTATGTGTTGCCGTTTTGGTACAAGTACTAAGTAGTATATACTTGTAGTACTTGGTACAAAGTACTTTGTAATGCACTAATCAAATTCGAGAATAATTGGCGATTCCCAGTGCTTGAAATTCAAAATGGAAATTATTGTAATTTTTGTATCTTTATGTAAATATATATCATAAAATAATGGAAGCTTCAATTCGAATTTTTGAAATTATTGTTTTATAAATATGTCTCCTCCGCTATTTTTTTTTATAATAAACCAGTTTTAATACTATTTCTATATTTGTCATAATTCTAATAATAATTGAAGTAATTAATAATAAATGAAGCAATTAATCATAAATAATTAATCAATTATTAATAATTGAATACATTAAAACGAGGCTAAATACGAAGTTTTTAATAGTGTGAAATTTGTCTACAAAAAATAATCTTAATTGTAAACAGATACTAAGATAAAACGAAGATACTAAAACAAATCTCACTAAGGAAAAAGCAATATCTAGCAAATTATGAATTGTATAAAAAAAACTTTGAGCGAATTACACTGCAGCGATGATCATACTTTAAAAAAATAAGATAAAAATGTCTTTATGTTGTACTTTATAGTTTTTAAAAATTATATTAAAAATAACATGCATTAAACAAATTTAACATAAAACTAATTCAAAATTTATTTTAAAAAATTCAGGTGATCTTAATGCATGAAGATTTAAACTTCGTTTATATAATGAAGAACTAAAACAATAAAAAATAAATGCTAATTAAGTATTTTAGAGCTATATCGAATGTCTCTTGGTAAGCAAGCCATTAAAACAATTCTGTTCCAAATAAATTAAATTATGAGGCTTGGAATATTGAAATTCGTATTATTAGAGGAATACAAACTAATAAATTTAGGCCGGAAAATTTCCCTTTTTAGATCATCTGAAAAAGAAGACTGTCGATAACCAACCCGTTTACGACTGTACGGTGCATGCTTCATTTACACTTTCAAATAAGAACACACCAAGCGTTTTCAACAATGAATATAATAAGCACTGTAACACAGCTTAATAAAGCAAAGATTGGCGTCTTTAATGATAATAGCAGTCGTTTTACACTCGATATAATTGGCGAATTTGCACTCTTTAAGCGTAAAATAGATTCTAATTTTCTCTCATATGTTTTTCTACTCCATTAACTATGCGGAACCTCATCATTTACGCCAATGATGGCCTGAAAGAGTGATGACTCGAAAGCTTACGAAAAGTGTTTGGTTTGAGCAGTTTCATCTCTATTTTTTCTAATTTTAATATTTGTAAAATCTGATTGATTTGTGCAATCAACAACTGTTACGTGCAAATTCATTTATGTGCAATTCATATTATCCGGATCAATCAATTGGGATATGGTTAAATCGAGATAATTCGCGATAAAAAAGATTATTTCTGATTAAAAAAAACGATTTTTTTCTTTAGTATGTAATGTAATTTAATGACTATTAAAAACAATATAATTCACCGATAGGAAACTTTTAATATGTAGATTTTGTGCTGATTTCTTTTTTCTCAAAGCGATTTAGATAACTGGCGATCCGCTTTAATCGATCCGGATAATTGAAGTTCAACTGTATAAGCAAAATCATGTATTTTAGAAAGAGTAAAGGTTTCGAATTTCCGATAAAAGATATACGCGCAAATTCATTTATGTGCAATTCCAATTATCCGGAACAATCAATTGGGATCTGGTTAAATCCAGATAATTCGATAATTCACGATAAAAAAAGATTATTTCTGACTAAAAAAAAGATTTTTTCTTTAGTATGTAATGTAATTTAATGACTATTAAAAACAATATAATTTAGCGATAGGAAACTTTTAATATGTAGATTTTGCTGATTTTTTTTCTCAAAGCGATTCAGATAATTAGCAATCCGCTTTATTCGATTCAGATAATTGAAGTTCTACTGTATAAGCAAAATCGTGTATTTTAGAAAGAGCACAGGTTTCGAATTTACGATAAAAAAAAATTATCTTTTAATAAGTACGATATTCACTGAATATTTTGTCAGCTTCCTTTTGAAGTTAAAATAGTAGGACGTTAAAAAAAATTCTCAAAGTGCGCTTTTCTTGAGTGCAAGGCCATTTATTTATTAAGTCACGCACCTTTAGGGAATCTATCATGGAGGAAGGTTCCAATTATACATTTTTTACGAGTTCAGAGTTTTAAATAATAATAATTATCTAAATGTTAAGGCCTAACAACAAGATTTTGTAAATGATAAAATAGTTGTCTAAACAATTTTGTCAAATGAAAACAATACTCAAGTCAAGTGAAAGAAAGGGTTAACTAACATTTAAAAAAAACTAATGTTATTGTAGATGAAGGCTTTAAATATATATCCATCTTCCCTCAAAATTGTATACCTCTTCAAGATTTATTTAAGCAGATACAGAGCAGTAAAAAGTATATGTTTCACTTATAATGGTTGTATTTCACTAAGCCAACCAACATGCCAAATGCGCGAAAAAGCGCTAGTTTTGTTAACCTATCACACCGAATCACTCTCACAGACGATGGAAAGGAAAATGTATCTTGCCAATTTCTTTGTTGGCGACAAATAATGGATGTTCAACGGAAAGCGACCCTTTTCTTCAAGATTCTTGTCAGTGAAAAGGCTGTTTATCTCGGAAAGCGATGCCAGTTAACTAACCTCTTCTTCTACTTACCCCTTCAATTTAGAAACACTAGTTTATGAATCTTCAATAACATTAATAAATTTGACTTTCCTTGTTGTGTAGCATAATAGCAAAGTACCTGAAGCGTGGAAAAGTCGAGTCTTCTGTAAACAAAGCGTCGTAATTGATGACTTGTCTTGAGGCATCATCAAAGAAGAGCCCGAAGCATCTGTTGACAAGCGTAACATTTGACACAAAATAGACTTCTAATGTGTTGGGTGGTAGACGTAGTAACAAGGGGATAATTTGTTTATGGTTCAGCGATCAAAGGCCCGATCCAGCCAAGGTTTCGTCGCTATTTTAGCTTGTATCTCTCAGCTCATTATCTTTAAAGAGTCTTCTCAACTGACTCTAAACTACTCGGAGGAGTTTTGCGCCTATAAATTGATTGGCAGTAATGAATTAGGGTTTATTTTTGAACTAAATATTTCTTCGAAGCATTTACTGGCGTTGTTTGAGATGCTGTGATGTGAAAAGATATATCTGGGGAATGTAAAAAGTTAAACTTTGGTGCTTTGTCCGGGGTTTCACAAATCTTATCCTCGCCTTACAAATTTGATTGAAAATTGTTGTATTTTTTCCCTTTAATTTTTGCAAAAATAATTAAGTTTAGACAGAGTTCCGCGATTTACTCCAAAAAGTTTAAAATGCATATAGCTGCTTTTGAATCTTTGCAACTCATATCAAAACTGATATTTATTGAACCTTCGTTGTCTTCATCTTCATGTGTTCATTTTTTAATCCAAATCCAAATGAAAAACTTTGAGATATTACAGCTAAAACACTTCACAACAGCATTTACACATGCCGATCTTTTGGCCCATCATATAGTAGCACGTTATCTTAGATGCACTTGAAATCAAGTTTTTAAAACATGTCAAGGCCTTCGTTATCTCCTTTCAGCCTACGGCGGTCTCTCATTTACGTACTTTATCAAAAGCTGCTAATGGAAGAAAGATTCTTAAACAAAATTTGATACATATTTATTAGCATCAGGGCTCCTTGACACGTGTGGTCAAAGTATAACCACGTGTATGTCACCTATTTACAACAACTTGTAACAATGCAAATACTTTTGAAAGCTGAAATTAGAGTGGCCAGAGCGCAAATCGCTGATAATGGGCTGAACAAATGGAAATCATTAGTTTATTCCGAGTCAATCAGAATGTTGAACTTTTTTAATTGCAGCTTGATCGGTATAATTAAGTACTGACAGCGGCACTTGTGTACTTTTGTGTATCTGACTCAAAGAAATAAAAGAGGTTGTTGGGGTTGTTCGTGCAGTTGAGTTTTAATTCTAAATATTTTACAACAAGTTAGTTGACAATCCACACTGGGGGGGGGGGGGGGGAGGGGGGAAAGAATATGCTGTAAGGAGAAGAAGGAGAGGGTCATTCACTGATCCCAGTATGTGCAATGGGGTCCTTATGATCCACGTGTTTCATATGGAAATTATTTTTTCGACCATTGTGTTCTTTGTTTGCTAGAATATTATCGATAGGATCATTTATGGCATGTGTTTAAGGCACATGGATGGTTGTATCCAGTTAAAGTAATTATCCAGATAAAAATGTGGTACATGTAGTCAGGGCCACCTTTAAGAGTGTGCGGCGCGTCCCTCCGCACAGGGCTCAGTTAAAAAAAATTATTGAAGTATAGTAGAGAATAAAGATTTTTTTAAAAAACTCCTTTAGGGATTTTTTTTAATTTGTATTTACTCATATATATGGTAGAAGTTGACAACAGAACTTTTTTATGGTAATTGCTCTATAAAACTAAGGTTCACTAAGAAAAGTTTGAACTTTTTTTTGGAGCCTACTAAAAGAGCCAGAGGTTAGGTTCGCACAGGGCCCCGAGACATCTAAAGGCGGCTCCGCATGTAGTAGTAGTATTTAAACATCTGTTTTGGATAGTAGAAAATGTATTTATATGTAAAGATGAATTAATTTTGATTAATTAGTTTAGCTCAACCCTGACAGTAACATGGCCTCTGAGATCTACAGTGTTACTCGCAGGATTAAATTCTGCATTGTTAAAAATAAGTCAAATGTACTCGTTTTTAATTACATTTGAAGCTTGTCAAGCTCGAATACCTAAGTTTCATTTTTGAAAAAGACATGTACTCAAAAATGAGTAAACTAAATAAAAAGAGCAGTTGCTTGCCTACATAGACTGCCTTCATAAATCACTTTCGATAAATTTCAACAATTACAACCAGGACCGGGAATCGAACCTAATCCGTTTACATGATGTCGTCCGCACCGAAGTCGGCCTTGTCCGTTGTACTACTAGAGCGACGTGAAGGAGTTATAAACAGAAGAAATGTGAAAAAGGCGTGGCAAAAGAATAGATAGTAAGATACTTGAGTCGTAATAACTCAGTTTCCCATTTCAGCAATCAACATCAAATAATGTGGAAAACCATCTTCTGAACAAATATTTTAAGTTTGCCATGTCGCTTTGTTAAGATGACTTGAACAGAAGCTGATATTAGCAATATTAAACCATACTGCTCATTTTTGCGGAAGTACGATTACTTAAATTTGAGTACGTCATCGCTCATTTACGATGCAATTGTACTCAAAGAAAAACGAGCACGTCCATGTACTCATTTTTAAGCACATTTTCGTTACAGTGTAGATGACAACCAACGTTTAAGTCTGTCAATTATTCGATCCCAGTGCCACAACTCGACCATCAGGCGATTCCAACACTCATGAGTGCCATTTAAGTGTTAAAGCTCACCATGTATCTTACTATTTTATATTGCTAGCTCTACCCGATAACAAACACGAATCTTTCCCTCGAAATAAACCTACTCACTGAATAAGACTTTAAAAGCTGTGCCATACCCACAAAATAAAAAGTAATTTGGACCATTCCCTTATCACTGAAATAAGATACGTTTCAATTACAAGTCTGAGGTCCTTATCGCTTGTATAGCTTCCTCCCTTAAAGCTGGATTCCCTCGAAATATAAAACCTCAAAATCCTAGCATAAAACCACAGAACTCAATCGAGTTCCTTGGAAAGTGACATTTTTTGTATCTTTGTTACGAGGGCAGTTTTGTCACATGGTGAGTGGTAAGGATCATAAAACGTCGAAAGTGCAATATCTTCGATTGCTCAAAAGATGTTTGGAGGTGAAGATTTCGACTAATGGGGTCATTTGGAACACGTGAGAGGAGTTTTTATCATACCCAATTCTTGTATCCGGAGATAGTGTCTTCTAAATTTGTTTCTTTCAGTTTTTTTATCTTATATTTTATATTGGATTATATTCGTTATTTATGCTGTACGGTGTGTTGTTTTTTTATAAAAAAACTCGAAATATTTTTGCATCCGGATTGGTTGAAACAAGACCAGTGACTAAACTGACGATTGAAAATATTAGAGTTTGCAATAATTTACAAATTAGAAATTGCAATAACTTACAAATTATAAATTGCAATAACTTACAAATTAGAAATTGCAATAACTTACAAATTAGAAATTGCAATAACTTATGTGGCGATCTAACCAGTCCAAATCAAACCTCTAAGCCAACCAGGCGGCTCAGGACCCCAAGCGTCCTCTGAGCCAACCAGGCGGCTCAGGACCCCAAGCGTCCTCTGAGCCAACCAGGCGGCTCAGGATCCCAATCGTCCTCTGAGCCAACCAGGCGGCTCAGGACCCCAAGCGTCCTCTGAGCCAACCAGGCGGCTCAGGACCCCAAGCGTCAGGCGGGCAACCAGGCGCCTCAGCTCCCGTTCGGTTCACGGCAGGCGGCGCTAGTGGCAACGCGTGGAAGCGCATGCGTAGCCTTACACTGAAGAATATAAAAAGGCTAGCGAACACCAACAGCTATCATGGCTCATTGTTAGGACACCGTCGCGATATGACGTACTAACTCGAGGCTCCTGCTTGGACTTTTGATTTTCTACCGAGAGATACATCGCCCAATTATGGCGAGCTCTCTCGAGGTACTGCAAATGGCAATGACAGCCATGCCGAGACTGGAATGCATTGATGATTCCTTCGAGCTGACGACGTACTGTATGCTTTTTGATAGAATGGCCACGGAGACCAATATTCACAAATTGCGTGCGAATTTAAACGTCCTGATTCAGCATGCTGATGACATGCGTAGGCTGGAGCGCTACAAAGACCTTTTCGACCTGGAAAAGGCAGTAGCGTTTTTGGATCCGGAAGATCGATCCCTTATTCGGCTACGCCCTATTGATAGGCCTGTGGAGCCTACCGAGCCTGACGATCTGAAAATGGATTCAGATTCCAATGAGTCGGCTATCGCCGAGACCGGCAACGGGGTGCCAAGAAGCCCCACGCCGGTCGCGGAAGTTATGCGCGACTCATTGGATAATGATGTTCCCGATATTGTCCCACCCTTCATCTTCCTCAAGTGCATGGACAACTATGCAGCTACGCTGAGCCAGCTAAGCGCACTGTTGCCTTTTGGGTTCGTCAGCAAAGTTGCGGGCGAATTCATTAGGATAACCCCATGCACTGAGGCGGACTCGGACTCTATCTTGGAGTTTCTCAAAGTGGAGAAACAAGAATTCTTCCTTGGAAGCTGCGCGCCCTACAAAGTAGTTGTCAAGGGGCTACCTCTTGTAACGGCGTGTGGTGACCTGGTGGTTGAACTAACCAAGATGGGGTTCGAGCCTACCAAGGTGACTAGGCCTAAGAGCAGAAACGGGAAGCACCCGTTGAACATGCTCGTGGTCGAGTCGCCCCGACGACCGGGCAATAATAAATTGCTCCAGATTTCCGCCCTGTTTGGTGTCCATGTTAAAGTGGAGCCATTCAGGAGGCGAAGCGGAACTATGCAATGTTACCGGTGCAATTGGTTTGGCCACGCCGCAACCCATTGCCACATGAAGGCAAGATGCCTAAAATGTGGAGATTGCCATGCAACCCGTGATTGCATACTGCCCCGCAGTAATGACCCTTTCTGCATCAACTGTCTACAAAAAGGGCACATGGCCTGCAGTAGAAGTTGCAGCAAATTCCCGAAGCGGCCTCCAACGAAACGGAGAGAAGTTCGCTCCAAAAAAGTTGTTAACAGGCCAAGTCATAAACGTAATTCAACCCGCCCAAACCACTTAAATTCCCCTGCCATAGTACCTAATTCTAAGACTTGTTTGCCGCCCAGCCCAAACCTCTTTAATCCCCCCTCTACTTTCTGCAAGCAACAGATTTCTGACGTTGCCTTGCTTTTAGAGCTTTTTAAACAGCTATCCTCTATCTTCTCTGGAGAGAACGGACTAAAGAGTCTGATTCAGCGGCTCCAAGGGAAGAATTCTGCCGTCGAGAAACTGCAGGAGTTCCTGGACTTCTTCGCTGCTGCCGATGCCACGCCCACCGGCCAATCAGGTGCCTCCATGACTTAGGCCCCGCCCTTTCTGAGCGTCTTGACGTTGTTCAGAGTGAAAATCTGTGGTCCTATTCAAAATTTTATGGTTGCAGTAAGCAAAAGACTATGTTTTAGTAATGTCTAACCGGAGGCGATAGCCCCTACGGGGCTAGTCCTTCGATACCCTTCATTAAATTCGTCGTCCAACAGCTATGCTTATGCTTACGCTTGCTTGCTCTGCTCCCATCGCGGCTCTCGCCATACAGTCGATCACCCAGTGGTGCCAGCCTGCACCACCGAATGCGCTGGGCGCATCATTTTATGATTTGCATTATTTCTTAAGTAAAGAGTTAATTATTTCTAATTAAAAATAAAAAAGTTATTTCACCAAAAGATAAGTCTCGTCTCAATTATTCTTTATGGAGTCAGATAAGATATGGTCAAACCAGTGGTTCCCCTGTAAATCGCTAAAGTGGTGACCCGGACGTGAAAGAAACACCCGCCGTTCCGGATTTGGAAACTCCCGCCGTTCCGAACCTGGAAACTCCCGCCGTTCCGGACCTGGAAACTACCGCCGTTCCGGACCTGAAAACACCCGCCGTTCCGGACTTGAACTCCCGCGCCGTTCCGGACTTGGAATCTCACGCCTGTCCTGGACTTTCTGCATATGTGGCTGAGCTGACCTCAAGTCGTTTTTACAGCACTGTACTAAGTGCGGATTGAAAGTGCCACGCTAGACGGTTTGGTGAGTGGGAAGTTGCTGTTTTTTTCTTGAGACTGTTATTTTGGACCCGAGCTGGATCTCGTAGCTCCTTTTTCTGTTCGCGTGCCATTTCGTCGCGTTTGAATTTTTATTAACTTTTCGATTAACTTGTGTACTTTTTTATAAAGTGTTTACCTAACTGTGTTTTTTTTTTTTCTAAAAAAAAAAAAAAAAAAATGTTGGAAGCAAACATTTCGCAGGAAGCTGCGGTAACACCACCCCCTCAAGGCATAGCCAGGGTCGCATTCCGACCACCTCCGTTTTGGGAAAATAACCCCGAGTTATGGTTCGGACAGTTGGAATCCCAGTTCCATCTTTCCGGGATAACTGCGGATGTCACAAAATTCCACTCTGTGGTAGCTGCCTTAAGCGCGAGCGTACTTTCTTGCGCGACGGACTTAATCCGTTCTCCACCAACCGAAAACCTATATGCAACTTTAAAGCAGCGCATACTTGACCAGTACGTGCAATCCGACTCCGCTCGTTTGAAAACCTTGCTGCAGGATTTAACCCTCGGGGACAAACGACCCTCGCAACTTTTGCTGGAAATGCGGAACCTTGCCGACGGAAAAGTATCCAACGAAGTGTTGAGATCTCTGTGGCTACAACGCCTACCTGTTTCCATGCAGCAGATCTTATCGGTTTCCAGCGAAACCTTAGAAGGGTTGGCAAAAATTGCCGATAAGGTTAACGAGGTCTCGGGTTGCACACTGGGTGTTGCTGGAGTATCTCATACTCAAGAAAGTCGGGAAATGCAATCTCTTAAAGAGGACATTGCCTCGCTCAGAGCGGAGGTCAGACGTTTGACCCTTAACCCCAGGTATCGCTCTAGGAGCCGTAACCGTAGCAAGACCCCTTCGGGCAATAAGAATACAGCTACCGGCAGGTCCGATACAATCGAATTATGCTGGTATCATAAGAAGTTTGGCAATAAAGCACTTGACTGCCGCAAACCCTGCCAGTTTTCGGAAAACCAATAAGCTCGTCTGTCTCTGCGGCGGCAGATAATAAATTGAGCTTTAGTCGCTTATTTGTAATTGATAAAAACACGAATTATCGGTTTTTGGTCGATTGCGGCGCGGCATGTAGTTGCATTCCAAAAAAACTGGTTAAAAAATGCGAATCGACAGAACTTGTCCTGTACGCAGCAAACGGTTCTATAATAAAAACCTTCGGTTCAAAAATATATGATCTAAATTTTGGTTTACGTAGACCATTCCGCTGGGAATTTTCGGTGGCCGATGTTTCTCATCCTATTTTGGGTGCCGATTTTTTGGAACATTTCGGATTACTGGTCGATGTTAAGAACCGCCAGCTTGTGGACGGATTAACATCACTTCGAACTAAAGGGACAATATTCTCCGGACCTTCTTTAGGTTTAACCTACGTGTCGGAAGAATCCCCTTATCATAAAATCCTTTCAAAATATTCTAAATTGTTTAGCCCAAACTCGAATCCCACTAAAAGGACACATTCTGTCACTCATTGTATCGAAACACGGGGACCACCAGTATTTTCGAAAGCCAGGCGACTATCGCCTGAAAAACTGAAGGTAGTCAAAGATGAGTTCGAGGACCTTATGCAGAAAGGTGTAATTAGACCTTCTAGCAGTCCTTATGCCAGTCCCATACACCTGGTGCCCAAGAAAAATGCACAGTGGCGCATCTGCGGCGATTTTAGACGTTTAAATCACCAAAGTATCGCAGACCGTTATCCACTTCCTCATATTCAGGATTTTTCATTTGGGTCGGCAGGAAAAACTGTTTTTTCAAAAATCGACTTGGTAAAGGCGTATCACCAAATACCAGTCGAACCCAAAGATATACCTAAAACCGCCGTTATCACCCCTTTTGGCCTTTTTGAGTACGTAAAAATGTGTTTTGGATTACGTAACGCGGGTCAGACTTTCCAGAGATTTATGGACGAAGTCTTGCGGGGGTTAGAATGTTGTTACGTGTATTTGGATGATGTTCTTGTCGCCTCGGACGACACTCAAGCGCACCAAAAAGACCTAGAAACTGTTTTCGAGCGTCTTGCGGTATACGGTGTCGAGGTCAACCTCCCTAAATGCGAATTCGGGAAATCCGAAATAGAGTTTTTGGGTTTTCAAGTTTCATGCAAAGGGATATCCCCCCTTCCCAGTAAAGTTAAAGCTCTACAGGACTACCAAATTCCTAAAACTGTCGACGAACTTCGTCGGTTTTTGGCAATGCTAAATTTTTACCATAAGTTCCTTAAGAACGCTGCTGGTACACAGGCATGCCTTTATGAACTAACAAAAGGGAAAAAGAAAAAAGACAAAACTCCCATAGTTTGGTCCGAAACAACAAAAAAAGCGTTTATGGATTGCAAACAAATATTGGCTGATGCTGCTCTTTTAGCGCATCCTATTCCTCACGCTGAACTGTCTTTAGTGACTGATGCGTCGGAATTGTCCATTGGTGCTGCTTTGCATCAGTCTTCGAACAATACCATCGAACCTTTAGGTTTCTTTTCCCGAAAATTGACACCCGCCGAAAGAAACTATAGTACTTATGATCGCGAATTACTTGCTATCTACTCTGCCATTCGGTACTTTCGACATATGTTGGAAGGGCGCGAATTTGCGGTTTTCACTGATCACAAACCTTTAATTTATGCCTTCCAACAAAAGTCGGACAAAACTTCCCCGAGGCAGCAAAGGCATTTAGAGTTCATAAGTCAATTCACTTCCGATCTCAGACATATTTCTGGGAGCGACAATTCTGTAGCCGATGCTTTTTCTCGGATAGCTGCAATTCAGGTTCCGGGACCGTTAGATTATGACGAAATGGCATGCGCGCAGGATTCTGATGAGGAGTTGCGGACCCTGCTCGATTCCGACACCGGTCTCGAGTTAAAACCGTTAACTTTTCCCTCATCAAGCAAAGCAATTTACTGTGACACCAAGAATGGAGTGCTAAGACCTTATGTACCCAAAGATTTCAGACGCAGAGTATTCGACGTCTGTCACGGACTCTCGCACCCTGGGGAAAAAGCTACTGTCGATCTTGTTCGAAAACGTTTCGTATGGAAGAATTTGGCTAAAGACTGCAAGTATTTTTGCAAAACTTGCATACCATGTCAGAAGTCTAAAGTACATCGTCATACAAAAACGATGCTGCAACAATTTCCTAGACCTGACTCCAGATTTAGCCACATCCACATCGACATTGTTGGCCCTTTGCCACCCTCCCAGGAATACCGATATGTCCTTACGTGTATCGACAGGTACACCAAATAGCCCGAGGCGATCCCGCTCAAGAGCCAAACCGCAGAGTCGGTGGCGCAAGCTCTTTTTGCCGGCTGGATCGCCCGCTTTGGTGTACCTGAAGTGATCACGACGGACAGAGGATCCAACTTTGAAAGTAATCTGTTTTCCTCTCTTTCAAAGCTCCTTGGCACTCATAGGATTAGGACCACCGCTTATCATCCGAGCGGAAATGGGATGGTGGAACGGATGCATCGTCAACTCAAAGCGGCCATCAAATGCCACCAGACTGAGAGATGGTGCGAGGTCCTTCCGATAGTTCTTCTGGGCATCCGCTGCAGTTTAAAGGAGGACATCCAGGGCACTGTAGCTGAAATGGTATACGGCACCACCTTAAGGTTGCCGGGTGAGTTTCTACACAATTCCTCTTCAGCGCCTGAGCCACCTTTCCAAGCGGACTTCGTCAAAGATTTACGATCGCACATGCGACGGTTGCGACCGGCCGACGTGACGCACCACTCTTCACCACAGGTTTTCGTGCACACGGATCTTCAAAGGACATCACACGTCTTCGTTAGGACCGATTCTGTGCGCAAACCTTTGGAACAACCCTACAAGGGCCCATTCAAGGTCCTATCCAGGGCAGGGAAGTTTTTCACGCTGGAAGTCAACGGTCGGACGGATACCGTGTCTATCGACCGTCTCAAGCCTGCGTTCCTTTTCCATGTTCCCGACGATCTAGCTGGTCACGTCGATCCTCCACCTGCTGCCCCGACCATTCCGGAGGCCAGTCGGACAACTAGATCTGGCCGAAAGGTTCGATTTGTTGAGCGGTACTGCCCATGAAATTTATATCGTCCTTTGGACTAGGGGGGGACCCCTGTGGCGATCTAACCAGTCCAAATCAAACCTCTAAGCCAACCAGGCGGCTCAGGACCCCAAGCGTCCTCTGAGCCAACCAGGCGGCTCAGGACCCCAAGCGTCCTCTGAGCCAACCAGGCGGCTCAGGATCCCAATCGTCCTCTGAGCCAACCAGGCGGCTCAGGACCCCAAGCGTCCTCTGAGCCAACCAGGCGGCTCAGGACCCCAAGCGTCAGGCGGGCAACCAGGCGCCTCAGCTCCCGTTCGGTTCACGGCAGGCGGCGCTAGTGGCAACGCGTGGAAGCGCATGCGTAGCCTTACACTGAAGAATATAAAAAGGCTAGCGAACACCAACAGCTATGCTTATGCTTACGCTTGCTTGCTCTGCTCCCATCGCGGCTCTCGCCATACAGTCGATCACCCAGTGGTGCCAGCCTGCACCACCGAATGCGCTGGGCGCATCATTTTATGATTTGCATTATTTCTTAAGTAAAGAGTTAATTATTTCTAATTAAAAATAAAAAAGTTATTTCACCAAAAGATAAGTCTCGTCTCAATTATTCTTTATGGAGTCAGATAAGATATGGTCAAACAAGCGGTTCCCCTGTAAACTGCTAAACTTACAAATTAGAAATTGCAAAAACTTACAAATTAGAAATTGCAAAAACTTACAAATTAGAAATTGCAATAACTGACTAATAAAGGAGTAAAATACAAAATTAAATGTTTTTTTTGTTAATACCTATTTTATTTAAATTAACAGAATAATTAATATTTTCTCTTAGAATACATACAAGAGTATATTTTTTTTTGTTTTAAATAAATATATCTGTACAAAAAAAAATCATGAAATGTGTTATATTATTACTAAATTATAATTATTTTGTAATTGTTATTACTTTTCTATATTTTTTTTATTAAGGGTAAAGTGTAGTATAGAATTTTTTTTATTTTTGAAACAATTCATTTCAAACTTTTACAACATAACTGTGTATAAGATAGAAACTGGTCTTATAGAACATTGTGTTAAGAATATTAAAATGCAAATGCAACGTTAAAACTCCGCAATAAAAATACATAACATCTAGACATGTAAAAGCCTGTGCGCACATAGACTTTTTCATTTCTGCTGATGAAAGGAGACCTATCTCCCAAAACATGTGTAGATTTTATGTATTTTTATTGCGTAGTTCTAACGTTGCATTTGCATTTTAATAAGTGTGTATAGTTATTGTGAAAGTGAGCAAAGTGTGGAAAAAATTAATAGATTTTTTAATTTTTATTATTGAAAATGCGAATATTATATTTATTTCAAAATGTTCGAGACGATTTAATTTTTAATGGTTTTTTCTGCATTTTAAATACGTTTTAAATATTATAACAAAACTTTGGATACTTTTTAATAAATTTGGAAATTGTTTTAAAGACATTTTAAACGAAAAAACTTTTTATGCAAAATTTTCTTTAAAAGTTCATTGTAATTTGAGACTTTACAAAAATATAAATGAAATATTTAGTATACATCCAAAAAAAAGTGTTTTAATAATGTTTAAGCAACAGAATGGTAAAGTATCAAAGAAATAAAAAAAAACTCACATGGAACATTTGAAAGTGTAAACAATGAATTTGCATTAGTAGGAAAATTGCATTAAAAAAAGATAAAGTTTATAAAGTTACTGAAAAGTAGATATAAACAATAAAATACTTAACAAGGACAATATACTCGTTATACATGAATCATAACAATATTTGTAAGTTATATTATTAGCAAAAAATAAAATTTTGATATTTTGTAGGACTTTTGGCTGGTTTGAAAGTTTAGTGTGCCTTTGAATATGAATTATTTTAATTATATATAACGTAAAGATAAAATCATCATAGAAATTATTTTCTAGGTATCTACACTGTTAAAAATTTCAGTTCAACAATGTACCATATTATGGTGTAAAACAGCGGTCTACACCATATTATGGTGTAAAACAGAGGTCTACTCCATATTATGGTAGAATCTAAGTTGAACCAAAAATCCTTTTTCGGAAAATGTTCGGAGGTTTCACCGATAATTTGTTCAACCTGTTTAACTGCAACCGTAATTTTCGCTGTCCCTACATCAACAAGCCAAAAATCACCTCCAAGAAAGACAACGACGAACAAGGGCCTCCGTGGCCCAGTGGATAAAGGCGTTCAACTATGAATCAGAGTAATCCTAGTTCGAGCCTGATCGGTGACAAATTGTCATCTTGCGATCGGAGGGTTGCCAGCTTCGATACTAAAAAAAACTAGGATTTTGAGTTTTATTCAACGTTATGAGTTTTGGTGCAACATTTCACCACTAAACCATACGTGGTAGCACCGTAAAATGGTGAAACTAAGCACCAAATGTTGATTGAAGCTAAATGGGTACCAAGTTTGGTGCAAGGTCGTAATAATTTTTAACAATGTAAACGGAAAGACAGTGCTTAGGCAAACAATTTTAACAATGACGAATTCATAACATTTTATAACGTTTTATTACAAACCAATATAAACAGCGTATTTTATTTCTGCGCTCTTATCCCAAATTTCCTTTAGTTTCAAAATATATGTTCCAATCGCAGTTTCACCTCAACTAACCGTCTATCCACACCCATACAGCTTCCAGCATGCCTGACATTATACAACATGAAGTATTTTATGAGGTCATCACGAACCCGAAATACCAAGATAAAAACCCAGAACTCGAATTTTTCTTCACCCGATATTATCGCTAAATGAGGAAAAATCGTAACCGAAAATGATCTCTTGAGTAGCTATTGAATAAAGAATCACTGTAATCTTTGCGTATCTCAGTTGTTGTATACTTTTCGTGACTCCTAGTTTTGTGAAAAGTGAATAGGAGCATAACTCACGGAATCTCACTATATTTGCTGTTGCCTTTTATTAATTGCCTTTCGTAATCTTAATGAACTTTAGTCAAACACGGCAGTTTAGGATTTTAAGATTAGGAAGTTAGTCAGGGTTATGAAATATGCTTTTTCGAGTTTCGGATCCGCTGTGGAAAGAAATTACTGACATTTTCCCAATTACTTTCGGTCTCGATTTTACTTCAGATCTGCATTGATCTTTCCACAGTGGAATGGTGCATATTGGAGATCGTATTTAATCGTGAATACTTTAGACCGGTTTTAAAAGATTAAATGTTTGATTGGCTTGAGTAATGAGTATATCACATGCGGTCATACTTATTTGCAGTGTTGAGATAGGGAGAGTTAAGTCGAACAATTTTTGCGTAGGTGTCGAATAAAATTTGCATGACTTGGTTAAAAAAATTATTAAATTTTGATTAAAAAAGAATGGCATTAAATAATTTCTACTTAATCAAATAAACTAACACTACACACGACACAACGTCAAGTTAATATAATTTTAGGTAAAGTGTACTAATATAGTAGAACTCCAATTATCAGCAGGTCCTGATTAACGATAGGCCCGGGAAACCCAGGCTTATACTTTACATTTTTGAGGGGGCCCCCAAATCATGCATTTTATATAAATCTTTTACACGCATAACATAGTTTGCTACTAAATTTACCTTAAAAAATTGCAAATTTTAGTAAAAACAAACTTTTTACTTACGTTAAATGTGTTGGAATATTGGGGAAAAATAAAAACGTACAGAATATTTGAAATACTTAATATATACTTATTAATATATTTTGTTATATAATTTATAACATGATTAATTTTAATGTCATTCAGGGCAAGAATAAGTGCATGTAAGTTCGATTTGATGTTATAGGGTATATTTGAGAGCAATGGCGCCCCTATTTGAAAGACGAGCTTCTTTTGCTTCAATGTTTTAATCGGGCCCTGATTATCAGGATCAATTGGGACTAGATCACAAAAAAGGGTCATTTCTTAGTAAAAAAATTTGCATTAGTATGTAATGTAATTTAATGATAATTAAAAACAATATCATTCACCGATAAGAAACTTTTAAAATGTGAAATTTGTTGATTTCTTTTTTTATCAAAGCGATCCAGATAATTGGCGATCCGCTTTATTTGATCTGGATAATTGGAATTATACTGTATTTATGAATAAGATACAAATGAGAGTTTGCCAATCTCAGTCTTTTTTTAAAAATAATTCTCGTATAAACGATTTAGCTAGTCATATTACAGATTTTCGAATTATTAGAAAACCGATGTCTATGAGATATTTGAAAATACATTAAAATTCTGCTTTAAGATAATGAACTTTTCATGGCTGGCTATTTATTACCCTTACAGCTGCTGAAGGGGATAAAAGAACCGACATCTCAAGTGGATAAACAATATCGGAAAGAGTTTCGGGGAACTATCCATTGTCGGTTCGATGTCAACCACGCCTTTCAGGGGACAATCTCCACAGAATGACAGCACTTTCCCAACATTGATAAGCACATTTCCCCAACCAGTCTCCAGGGAAGCTGCCGCAATTAACCCCTCAGTTGCGGCATGTACGGGACTGAATACCCTTATCATTTGTTAGTGTTACCCACGCGCCGCTTTCAGGGACAGTTGCCCAATGTCCATCAACAAGACCAGCTTTTCCGCAATAAACATTTGGCACGGACGCGTGTTTCGAATCGTCACCCTCTCGATCGTCGAGCACTTTCGTTAAGGTATTCGGCGAGCTTTTTATTTTGGCACGAACTCTTTTGGCGCGTTAATGGTTGATGACACTTTGATGGGGTTTGTTTGGATTGAGGAGGGGATCACCGAGAAGAAATTTATAGAGGCCACCCGGTTTTCTTGGATGTGTCGTGGTGGAAGGGTCGTTCATTTAAGATGATGCAGTCTGGTTTTAATGATGTCGCTTGTGAGTGGAAAGGATCGGGTTCCGGTGACTCTTATAGAGTTCCTCTAGTTGGAGAAAGCTTTAAACATGGTTCAGGCTCTTGCTTCACGGACTAGAAGAACGTGTAGGCTCTACGACTATGGCAATTACATTTAACGTAGAATGTCCCAGCAAAAAAAGCCAGCATGAAGCCTTCATCAAAATTGTCAAATTGAAGGTTTTCTGAAGGTTTTATAAAGGATATTGAAACAACAAACTCCAGTTTTTTTTAAGTTTTTAATTTTTCTGCATAAAACCTTTAAAATATCTGCATTTTCCCATCGTTATTAAAAATTGAAGGTTTTTTGCAGGTTTTTTTTTATGAAGGATATTGAAACAAAAACCTTTAATTTTATAGATCTCTAAAAAAACTGCAGTTTTCCTGCATAAAACCTTCAATTTCAAAATTTTGGTGAAGGTTTTATGCTGACCTTTTTTGCTGGGGTTGCCCACATCATTTGAGTTTCCCATATGATACTTTTTTAAGATTATTCCTTCATGGACGTTAACTTACCCGTGTTTTCTATGTGCGTAACCAAGAATAATATGGTTTCAAATAGAACATGAACTGTAATTGAGTATAAGCAGGGTTCCGATGCCCCGATTACCGCCTACATTTCTGAGCCCCCCCCCCCCCAAATACTTAATATTCGTAATATAGTTATCTTCAAAAATTACCTGCAAAAGTATACGTAAACAGACTTTTGCAAAATCGATAAATATTTATTGTGTTGTTTAACTATTCTAAAATCAGGAACAAGAAAAACTATAAAAATACGGAACCTTAAGAATACTCAATACTTATTTAAAATGTTTTAATATTTTTAAAAATAAGGTTAATTTTATTATTCAAAAGTGTAAAAATTTTATTAAGATGTTTATGGTATACTTGAAAAGAAAATATTTAAATTTAACCTTAATGCCAGAAAAAAAAATCCGATTTAATACAAAATGCAATTTAACTCAATGTGCATTAGTTAGCACAGAATAGAAAACTTAATATGTTACCGGAATATAAACTTAAATGACTAAAAATAAAGGTGTGGGATAGGGGGTGCTCATATTTTTATATCTCAGACATTTATTTAAGTACTACAAAGATTTACAATTTTGCCAATTAACAAATAGGTTTTTTTTTTACATTTGATGCACTTAATAACTTTTTTTAGCATGTATATATGAAGTTTAAGTGCTGTAGCAGTGTTATTATCAGCATGATTACGTATGTATACCAAGTATATATGAAGTTTAAGTGCTGTAGCAGTGTTATTATCAGCATGATTACGTATGTATACCAAGTTTCAAGTTAATATGGAAGGATGATGACATCGAGTTATATAATTTGACCATACAACGGCAACAGAGAATTAGTAATTAATGAACAAAAGCGTGCGATAAAAAGAGTCAAAACTTAAGAAAATCTATCGAGATATTTTTTTTCTCAAAATATAAATATATGCAAGTATAATTATGTATGTGTATTATGTATTTTATAATTAAAATACAGAAAATTTATGGGGCTCTAATACATAAATGTAGACTATTGAGCTAAGCGACACAAATATCAATAAAATAAGAAAAGCATTTTGGTTTACTTTTCTTAATCTGTTATAATTTTGTATTTAGTATTACTACTCTGAGTTTAAATACAAACTTTAAAAATATCACATGTGACTTTGTATACTTGGCAGCTTGCACATTCCAAATATTTCAATGACAAGCTCATTAAAAATAAAAACTCGTTAATAATACATTTATAGTTTTGGTTTATTAAATGAAACTCAACTACTCACGGATCTTCTTTGAAAGTCAAACATGTCTGTTGTTTTAATGATAGAGGAAACTCTCCATATTTATGAGGGGAGGGTATTCTCTGTTAGTCTATAGACAATTGTACAACAACAAGACATCTTCGTGACATCCACGGATATCATCCCTCAACATTTTAACCAACAGTAAATACTTCTATGTGACACCTGTCGGTTCCCGTGACAGCTTGAAGCATGCTGAAAAGAGAATATGGAAACTGACAGGCATACACTTTCGCAGCTAGACCACCGGGGTAAATAACAAACAGTCTGTCTGCTGTCATGACAAATAGAGGCCGTTCCATATAATGCCTCAAGACGATCTCTAATAACCGGCAATTTCTGACCTTAAGTGGCCATGCTGCTTCATTGGGGGATGGTTAAACTATTTACCGGGATACGTAGAGAGCGTACAGGTAATTGGTTGCTAATTACATGGTATTTTCTGGTGTTTGAGTGCTTAAGTGAAACCAGTTGACAAGTTGTAATATTAGTGGATTCTTTAAAAGGGTGAAAACGAAGAAAGGTCTGGAGAATTGTAGGTTGTGCTTAGAACTATTCTGAACTTGACACGTTGATTATTTCAAGAATGGACCTTGACAACGATTCGAGTGACAAGTTGACAAAAAATTACAGTAATGTAGAAATCGGTATCGGATATAATACGAAAGATGGCTAAATGTATTTTATAAAGATTATATTTTTTAAAAAGACGTATCGTCTATAAAGATATTTTGAAACATTCAAAACAAACTAGTAGAGGTAAACGCTGAATAAAAAAAACATGTATAAATTTGATATTTCAGAATTACAAATATTGATAAATTAAAAAAAATTTAAACTGTTTAATAACATTTTAAATATTTAAAAATGTCCAAGCTCAATTAAAGATTAAAGTTTTCTCGTGATTTATTCATGCTAAATGGATGCGATACCATACGCAGGGACCGACATCAAGCTTAAGGGCCCGGGACAAAAGAACATTAGGGGGCCCTCGACGTACCTTAAACTATAACTGCTAACTTTATGTATAAGCACATAATGCATAATAACATAATCAATCATCTTTAATGAAAGTATAAGTACTACAAAACTATATTTTTTAACTTCTGAAGTTTTTTTTTTCCTTGAGAATTCGAATTAACGTTAATGGTTAGTACCTGAGCAGAGTTTCTTTATACGTTTCTGGTTCTGTTCTTTCTTCTGTTTTAGCTTTTTTTTAGTTAAGACAGATTTATATTTTCTACACATTTTATAGCAAATCCGATTACAATATCAGAAAATTTGGAATAGCAAAAAAGTATCAGTAAACGACAAGCCTACGTACAATTAGTAAATACAGTTTGTCTATGGTCTCGGTCATGAATTGAATTTTGCAAGGGATTCAAAGGACATTCTTTAACAAACGCGATGCTAAAGATGACATACGTCATAAACGTGCAGGAAATATAAAAGTGATTTGATTGGATAAAATAGTAGAAGTTTTGCAAAATATTAACAAATGATTAAAAAAAAATTACTTTATTTGATAATTTTTTTAAATAGTTTGGATTTTTTAAAAAATCATTTATTTAGCTTTATAAGAATTTTTGGGGGCCCCTTAAAATGGGGGCCCTGGGCAAGTGCCCCGAATGCCCTGTCGTAAATCAGTCTCTGCTGATATGTTGACAATGACATCGGCGCAGTTCTGATTTATAATCTGCTAAGAGAATCGGTAACAATTTGCATTTTACAAAATACTGACTCAACGTAAATACCCATGACAGTTTAAATGAAATATTGATATCAAATATTTGAACATTGAAAGACAAAATTTGCACATTGAAACGAAAAATTTGCACATTAAATAATTAGTGGCTACATTTGCATATTTGAAATATTTATTGAGTATGCTAAAGTTTGGTAAAAGATCGCAGTCGCATAAATATAAATATTTCTTACCGGGAAGGTGCGCCAACATAAAAACAAATAGATTTTTATTTTATTACTGGTACACTTACCCGACATTCTTTTTCAGTACATTCTATAGAAGCACTGTGAATTTCATTCTTCAGGATGTTTTGACAACCTTCGGTAATCGTGAGTTCGAGAACCATGCCAAACCGTCAGCTCGGATGACATAACCAACATCAAGATTATTTCGAAAAAGAGACATTTTGAAGCTGTATTATTTTTTCTATTAAATAGTGTTTGCTGAATTGACGGTTTCACTAACTTAGAAACGGGTTTCTACTTTATGTTTTGGAATTGGAGGACTTGAAGAGAAAGGAAAGCAGCTAGAAGTTCGCTCACGAGTTGTTATAGCATTGAACTGATTTCTTGTTGGTTGGTGTTATACACATCCGGCCGCCTATTTCTGACCTCATTTAAAAGCCATAACACAGGCAATATATCCCTCGTAATTTCGAACAAAGGTCAGATGACAAGTTCAAGACCTGAGCTGGCACCTACTCAATCTCAATAGGCGTAAGGACATTAGACCACGATTGTGCAAAAGGAACAAATATGACAAACATCCAATTACCAGATCGCTACAGTCTTGCCGGGATTCGAGGCTTATGTGTTGTCCTTGTCATCTGACCATGGTTCAAAAATATTAGGCATTGCTCCCGGGTCTTTCCTTCGAGTTCTACTCCGAACCGTCGCCAACAGCCCAATGTGCAGCTCTTGTACGACGTTAATTAATTAATCAATCAAACCAAACCATGCCAGGATTCGAACCATAGTTCAACGTTCTCACCATTCAGCAATTCACTGGCCGGACTTACTAAGAATCGTACTCGGAACCTACCAATGTATACCCAGGTGCAGCGTCCTGCAGGTTATCATGGCACCTCTTATACCAAACACTAGAATTAATATATATAAAGTGAATCATATATATATTTTTGTTCCAAACTGATAGTTTAAAAAATATTACTCGTCACCTGACCATGGTTAAAAAATTCGAGGCATCGTTCCCGGGGCTTTCCTTGGAGCTGGGGGCCACCGTGGTCCAGTGGATAAAGGCGTCAGCTGGGAATCAGAGAATTCCTAGTTCGATCCTGTGCGGCGGACTTAACAAAGAAAAGTAAAAAAGTATTGATCTTGTGATCGGAGGCTTGCCAGCTTTGCTACAAAATACTAGAAAAGTCGTCCAGAACATCCACAAAAATTATCAGTGTGTATACGGGACTGGTGCACGATAAATCTGTTCGGGGTCCAAAGTCCCGACATCTATTGAAGGCGTTGGTTGCCAGTTCAGGTGTTTCCTCGTCATCTGACAATGGTTCTAAAATAACGAGGTGCATGTATGAATGTGTGTGTGAATGTGTTCCCGGGTCTTTCATTCGAGATAGACCCCGAACCGTCGCCAATAGCCCACTGTGCAGCTCTAGTGCGACGTTTTTTAACCAAACCAAACCAAACTGATAGTTTAAAAAATATTACTCGTCACCTGACCATGGTTCAAAAATTCAATGCATCGTTCCCGGGGCTTTCCTTGGAGATGGGGGCTTCCGTGGCCCAGTGGATTAAGGCGTCAGCTGGGAATCAGAGGATTCCCAGTTCGATCCTGTGCGACGGACTTGACAAAGAAAAGTAAAAAAGAGTGATCTTGTGATCGGAGGGTTGCCAGCTTCGCTCCAAAAACTAGAAAAGTCGTCCAGAACATCCACAAAAATTATCAGTGTGTATACGGGACTGGTGCACGATAAATCTGTTCGGGGTCCAAAGTCCCGACGTCTATTGAAGACGTTGGGTGCCAGTTCAGGTGTTGTCCTCGTCATCTGACCATGGTTCAAAAATATGAAGCATCGTTCCCGAATATTTCCTTCGAGATTGGCCCCGAACCGTCGCCAATAGCCCACTGTGCAGCTCTAGTGCGACGCTATTTAATAAAAACCAAACCTTCGAGATGGGCCCCAAATCGTCGCCAATAGCCCTCTGTGCAACTCTAGTGTGGTTTTATTTAACCAAACCAACCATATTATAAGTTTTATTTCCTTGTCACATTCAATCCATTAAATATATTGTCAGAAATCGAAGCATCAAACATAACTAAATATTTCACATTTTAACCCCAAGTGGTCCATCCAAAAAGTAGTTTCCCTTTTTACAGCTTTATTTTAACGATAATTTTTCGAACAAATAAATTTATTTTATCGCCAGAGTTTAAATAGTTATCTCGTACTTCACGCTTCGAAAAAAAAAATTACATCCCTTTCGGCCTTCTTGTTGACACACTCAACCAAAATATATTTAGCTATTTATACAAAGTGCCTCTTAAAGCCGTTGTGACTTACGAGCGCTTCGAAAAAATTGCCGATTCAATCATTTGAAACATCTCACTTTAAAAAAGCAGACAGAGGAGAATCTTACTTGATTTACAAGTTTAAGATTTAGGTGCGATGTGTGTGACACTGGCCAAATTGGGTATCGGGCCGCTTTAGTATGCGACTCGATACCCACATCACGTGACCCGATGGGTTTTTATGGGCGAATCTCGTTCGTCGCGTTTTATAGGGAATCTATAGTTGTGATAAAGTTAAGACAAAAGTCGAGGTTTAGAGCTGATGTCATGTTTCTTTCAACTCCCTGCTGTTAGGTTCATTAGATACCCATCTCAAGATTTTTACATGCCTACTGGGAAAGTAATGTGATTCTGTTGAATTACCATTGAAAAGACTAGAGTGTAGGTTGAAGTTAAGATGTAAAAATGCTTATTCATGATATGTTTTTTTGTGTGGGGTCTAAATTGACCACACACAAAATAATGGTTGTATTTTCAAGCATATATTTTTATATTGATTCCTTCTTGACCATAAAGCATCTTTGTGTTAGATTTTTACCCTTGAAGGCTTGAACGAGCCTTGCAGTGACGTAATGGACAAGCCTCATGGACCATAATGTGGACAGGGCCCGATTAAGACATTAAAGCAAGGGAAGCTCGCCTTTAAATGGGGGCCCCATTGGTCTCAGATACCCTGGACCATCAAATCAAGCTGTTAATGCACTAAAATCTTTGCCCCTCAATGCAATTAAATTGAAACACATTGTAAATAATATAATAAAATATATTAATAAGTAATGAGTATTCCTAATATTCTGTATGTGTTGATTTTTTTCCGACATTCGAACAAATTTAACACAAATAGCAATTTTTTAAAAATAAAGTTTGTAATGCAATTTTTTAAAAATAAATGTAGTATCAAATTATGTTAGGGATGTTAAACATTTATATAAAATGTGTGATTTGATGGCCACCAAAGGCCTGGGCTTCAATGGCCTATTCGGTAATCAGGCCCTGAATGTGGGATTACCTAAACTTACAGGCAGGGACTGATTTAAAAGTTTAGTGGCTCTCGGCAAAAAAACATTTGGCGGCCCCCCACGTTCTTTAAAATAAAAATACTAAATTTATGTATAAGCGCATGCACCGCAAAATAACAGAATCATTCAGATTTAATGCAAGTGCAAACGCTACGGAATATTAATATTTTTAAATAACTAAAGTTATTTTTTTTATTATTTCAGATATCATTGGAAAAGGAAAATTACATAACTTTAAATTAAGATTATTTATAAAGGTGAAGATTAGAAAATATTCGACGAATTATAATTTTCATTCAAATGTCTGAATGCATCAAGAAGTACACAACGAACATCAAAGAAGTTTAGCCTTTCAAGACAAAGACAATTTAAATTATAAGCATACAATGAAAACGTATATTACTTTTACTAACACTTGAAGTTTTCTATACGTTTCAATATTCATTGAAAATTGTTTATGTATCATAAATGTGCAAGAAACACAAAAGTGATTTGATTGGATAAAATAGTAGTAGTTTTGAAAAAAAAAATTATCAAAAACTACTGATTAAAAAATATATATACTATTTATTTTTAACTTTTTGACATTTTTGTGTTCTAAAAGCATTTTTTGGGACCCCTTAGAATGGGAGCCCTGGGCGAGTATGAATGCCTTGCCACAGCTGTATCTAACAAAAATATTTGTTTCAGCATATAATAGTTTTTTGTTGAGCAAAGAATAGTTACCAATAGCGTTGTCTACATACACTATAAAAGTCTATTACTGGCATGGAATTTTATGAGTAATTAATATCTATATTGAATTCTGGGTCGCCTGTTTTGAAATTGGTTTTCGAATTAAATTTCTAATAAAAATTTCAAGTGAAATGGGATAGATAAAGACTGACTGAGATAAAGGATCAAGACTTTAAACAGTTTATTTTATATTTCCAATACATGTATATCATAAATATTTAAAAAAAATTATTAATTTAATATATATAGTTTCTAAGAAATACATTAGATAGATAGATAGATAGATAGATAAGTTTATTGTAGTGGGCCGTAGCCCATTTACAAAGGTTGGCAACATATTTTAACAAAAGCGGATACAAAGTTTGATAACCCAAAATACAATATATTGCATTTTTAAAAAATTTAAAACACAATTTGAGACAATTATACAAAAAAAAAAATTACATGAACAATTAGAATTGGGTTTTTAATCTGTTATTCCTGCACAAGTTCACTGATCAAGTCCTCCCGAAATTTTAAAACAGAAATTCTATAATTATAAAAACAAAAATATTCTTTTTTGTAAAATTTTAGGATGGTTGAAATGTTACTGGATTCAATTGATGATTGAATATGAGATGAATTGAGTATTTTCGTTTGAATGCATCGTAAATTGGACAGACTAAAAATATATGATCCCAGGTTTCATTTTCTGTTGTGTTACAAAATTTACAAGAAATACATTAACGCCTTATATTTGTAAAAATATTTCAACATCGAATATTTTTAGGAAATTAAAGTTTATATGTATTGCTAAAAAAACTGGAAATCCTTGGACGATTTAAGTCGTTCAGCTCCGACAGAAGACTAAAAATAATTCTGTACCCATCGTTGAAACTAAAGATATTTTAAAGAGTGTACTGGTAGCGTACGCTGTAAACTAAAGATAATAAATATTTCCATGTCAAATAGTATTTAGTAAAAATATATAAATTTGTAGCTGACCCCTCTATGGTCAGGGGGGAAAAAATCGGGGGTCGCAATTTTGTTTCCTGTTTCCGCTCCTTTGCTCCCGGGCTATAAGGGGGAAGGGGAAAGAGCAGAATATATGCGAGTGCGCGCGTCAATCGCTAACGATGGAAAGATGAAGTGCAACAAGGGCGGGACAAACCAGTGGGGGGATGTTTGCCCCCCCATTCGTTTATGGGGATCTCTGGTTTGGCTGCATCCCCCACTGGTTCTGGTTAAACTGCACCCCTCTGCATTTATTCGTGCGCACAGATCACATTTGAGTTGACAATGAAAGGTTGAACAAACAATATCGTATAGATATCGTATAGATTCACATTTGAATTTGTCTATTTATGAGAGTGGTGGACTTGGATGCAATTTCCAGAATGGTGGACTATTACCTGAGCAGTTTCTTTAAGGATATGTAAATTATAAAATTTTACATTTCAGGATATGCTTTTATATACAAAAAAATTATTCCTATTTTTTATTATATTTTTTTTTCCTACTAAAAGAATATCGAATACAAGTCTTTACGTTAAGCGGATACAGTTCTGTCTATTTTTTTTATTCTACGCTTTTCGAATTAAAATTTTTATGTATATATTTTAAATTTTTAATTAATTTTAATTTAATTAGATTTATTCATTTAGATTTAAAAAAAAAAGAAAATACATTTTAAGTTACTCAAAAAATATCAAAAATACTAGTTCCTTTCACTATATACTAGAACTGCTCTATGATAAAGCAGAGAGAGAGAGATTAGCAGGCAAAGTAAACTGGGTTTACGAAATTTAAAATTTCGGACAAACCAATTTTTCTAATTCCAATAATATATTTTTATTTTGTTAGCTAATAAAGCTAGCTTCGTTAGCTAATTTTATATTGACTAATAAATAGCTATGTTTATTTTATTGCTTCCTAATTCATAAACTATAAAAGTTTATGTTTTGAAAATAAAAAGTGTGTTTCTTAACTTCAGTATACATAATTAATATGCATTATCTACACAATCCAATATATGACGCTCCATTCCTCTTTATAATATATTCATTCTTCACCCTTCAATGTTACGTAATAAAGTAATACGTTACAAATTTGTTTTTTTTCTCTCCCGCATCGTAGCACTGAAACACTTATCCTTGTATCATTACGCAATTAAGGGATGGCCCCGCATGTTACAAATACAACATTTTGGTAAGTTTAAGGACTATAACTTCCATAGAGAGCTTTCGATTCGTATAAAATACCATTTCGTTCCTCCGCGTTTATTTAAATAGGAAACTTTAAAGATTTCTTTTCTTACCATTCTCAATCCGGTCCGGATAATACCTCGTAATATTACGATTTCCTGTAAGGAAAAAACCCTCAAATTCACGCTTCACTTGCTGCAAGTTGTTATTTTTTTTTTACAGCTACTACCTTTTCAGACTAGAAAGCATTGAACCCTCCAATTCAGTCTCTGAAATATAGCAGATAGGGAAAAAGAGCATTTAAAGCGCCAAATTGACTGCAGAAATTGGTAATCCATCCTCTTAAATAAAGCCATCTCGAACGTCCATAACTTTTTCATTGAGTCCGATCCTTTATGTGAAAGGAATCATAAAAACTACCGCTTGTAAAAGCAGTTTTCGGGGTTATAATTTACCGGCAATTTCGCCGTTTCTGCTGACATGACCAGAAAAGATCTCCCGGAATTAAATGCAGCAAGGGAAAGACCTGAGAAAGTGCCCAGCGACAACAAATCCGAGAAATGATTCAGGACACTTCATACATCCTCACCAACAAAAGAGGTCCTTCTGTACCCTATTCAAGTAGGGGGGACGGGCCCTTTGTTGGGAATGGTGGTTTTAGGGGCTATGGGCCTTTTTCTAGGGGGAGGTAAAAGGCCCATGAAGCGACGCTGACGGGATCACAACCCGTGTCAATATCAACAACGCCTCGACACGATCTATAACTAACGCTATTGACGCAACCATAATGGAACTTGATTAAGAGCTCAACTGACTCCTAATGCGGAGAATTACGCGTATGGTTTTGGATGATCGGTTTCAGACCGAGGTTAGGGGCGGGGATTCAGCAAGCGACCGGCTGTCGCCGGGAAAAACGTTAACTTTATTCCACTCTAGTTGGGTGGGAGTAGGATGTGGTAGGGCTTTGAACTAAATTTAAAACGTTCATTTCATTGTATTCCTCGGAAGGAAGAGTTACGAAGTTAAGAAGGAATTTTTGTATTTTAATTTGTGTCGTTAAAGATACAAACTAAAGTGCAAAATAAAATTATTTATTATAACTTGAGCAGCGCTGAAACTAAAACAAACATGGGAGTCAGATCGTAAATCGCAAAAAACAGCATTTATGATTAATTAATAAAAAAAATTATTGTTAATTTAAAATTTTATTATTAATTTAAAATTTATTATTAATTTAAAATTTTATTATTAATTTAAAATTTTATTATTAATTTAAAATTTTATTATTAATTTAAAATTTTATTAATAATTTAAAATTTTATTATTAATTTAAAATTTTATTATTAATTTAAAATTTTATTATTAATTTAAAATTTTATTATTAATTTAAAATTTTATTATTAATTTAAAATTTTATTATTAATTTAAAATTTTATTATTAATTTAAAATTTTATTATTAATTTAAAATTTTATTATTAATTTAAAATTTTATTATTAATTTAAAATTTTATTATTAATTTAAAATTTTATTATTAATTTAAAATTTTATTATTAATTTAAAATTTTATTATTAATTTAAAAATTGTATTAATTTAAATTATTAATTTAAAATTTTTATTAATTTAAAAAAATTATTAATTTTTTTTTTTTATTAATTTAAATTTTTTATTAATTACATTTTTTTATTAATTAATTTTTTTATTAATTTAAAATTAATGGATATTTTTGGAAATATTGAGATTTTTTTTTTGCAAAAACGGATAGATGCAATAGTTTTTTTTAAATAAAATTCAATACCTATCTCATTTTTTATTTATTTTTTACATGTTTGGCTTTGCATAAGCATTCTTCACTTCTCTTATTTCTCATTTCTTTGGCAAGCATTTTTATGTTTATCCATGAATAAATTTTTACTGAGAACAACTATTTTAATATTTTTTTTAATAGTAGAGGACTATTTATGTGGATTTCGTCCCTTATATTTTTTAATGAAAGTCCATAGTTTTCGAGGGAAAATAAAATTTAAATAAACGCATTTATTAGATTTTTTTTCATTTAATTATGATATATTTATTTAGCGTTATTTCAATGAACTCAACCACGTATGAAGAACGAATATTTTTTTCAAGTCGTTTAGCATGAGTATCGCTTAATACTGTCAATTTACATTAATCCGAACCAGTTCCATTTAAGTGAGTTTACTTATGTCAGGAACCAAACGAATCTTGAGATGTATGTATTGCAAAAGCATCGTGCACACACATACCGTTTTGGACATTCCGCAATCGGAACACGTACAGCAGCAACAATGTCATTACAATAAAGCACTAGGAGCCGTTTTACAGCCTGATTCTTTTTTTTTTATATATAAGGCTTTTTCCAAAAACATTTGTTACCCGTAACCCCCGCTGTGCGCCAACGTGTAAAGCTGTCGCACAGGCAAACTAGCTTGTCTCTTCTGATTTTGAATTAAAAGCTCTATTATAGTTCCTCCTGCTGCGAGGCGAGAAGATAAGTTAAGAGGGAATCTACCCCGCCTGTAAAATTATAGTTGAGGCGAGAATTGATTTGATTAACAGCGAGTAAAGATCCGAAGTGTTTTACAGGATAATTAAAATGCTGGTGATCCGGGTTCGTGTAAAGTTCAGCTGCGATGTAAGGTGGGTCGCTTTTTTTTCTTTTTCTGTCTTCACTTGTCGTTATAGATAAGAGAAAAATAGACTGGGCAAGTTAACTTTGATACTGCGTTGTCTTTCAATAAGGAAAAATGGGATATTTAATATTATCTCTTTTGTGGAAAAGTTGGGTAATAAGACACAAAAAAGGTAGTAAGAAACAGATCTTCAAAAATGACATAGAATTTAGTAATAAAAATAAAAGGTAATGCATTTCTTACAAATACAACTGGTAATATGAAAAATAGTTTAAAAAAAAACGAATTTAGAAAGCTGACTTTTAAATTTCTTATCAGCTTATCCCCTACAGAATTATAAAACGTACCTTTTATAGTTGCTTTACACGTTGGCTGTGCGCCAACGTGTAAAGCTGTCGCACAGGCAAACTAGCTTGTCTCTTCGGATTTTGAATTAAAAGCTCTATTATAGTTCCTCCTGCTGCGAGGCGAGAAGATAAGTTAAGAGGGAATCTACCCCGCCTGTAAAATTATAGTTGAGGCGAGAATTGATTTGATTAACAGCGAGTAAAGATCCGAAGTGTTTTACAGGATAATTAAAATGCTGGTGATCCGGGTTCGTGTAAAGTTCAGCTGCGATGTAAGGTGGGTCGCTTTTTTTTTCTTCTTCTTTTTCTGTCTTCACTTGTCGTTATAGATAAGAGAAAAATAGACTGGACAAGTTAACTTCGATACTGCGTTGCCTTTCAATAAGGAAAAATGGGATATTTTATATTATCTCTTTTGTGGAAAAGTTGGAAAATAAAACACAAAAGAGATAGATATTCAAAAAATGACTTAGAATTTAGTAATAAAAATAAAAGTTAGTGCATTTATTACATATACAACTGGTAATACAGAAAGTAGTTTTAAAAAAAATTGTAAAACTTACATTTAAATTTCGTATCATCTTATTACTTATAGGATTATAAAATGAGAAATTATGAATGATGCTATGGAATTGCCACTTGAAAAGAAAAATAATTAATTTTTAGTTTTATCGATAAATATATTCTTGTCAACATTACTTAATTTTTTTTTAATTGAAACTGTCAATTAACATCCTGTCCTCCATTTGCATTTCAGGGTGCCTACTTTCTACCTACTTTTCAAATAAAGATTTTCATATAGGGAAAATTCCGTTTAGAAAGTAGTACATATGCTTATTTAAATTATTTTTAAGTAAATAGAATATGTCAGGATTACTTTTATAAAAGTAGCAAAATAAATAGATGATAATAATAGTTTTTGTGTCATAATTTTTTAAAAATATTTTTATAAAAAATAATATATTTTCTTGAACGTCCGAATAAAACATTGAACTAAATTGATTTAAAAACCGATCTTTGAAATTAATTACTGTGTCAGATATTTACGTTTAATAATATTATATTACAAAGTAGTTATGAAACAGAAATATTAATATTGCACAAAACTTTGGATTTGGTATGTGTTCATTTCAATAAAAATGCAAATTTAATTTTAGCACAAAATTTAAATTTAAAACAGTTTTAATATATTTAATTTTCACAAACTGAGAAATTTTTAATACAGTTAAAATAAATATAATTTTATTTAATCCTAGAACATTAAACATATTTGTGATTCTGTTAAAAGTAATAATGTTTACTAATCATTAATTTTCTAGGGTAAAAGAAAGAGTTAATAATATGCCGATATAATATTTATTAATCTGTCGGTATTTTATTTTATATTTTAAAGAGATGTCATATCAATTTTATAATTGACTACGCAGAAATTAGTAGAAAATTCATTGTTGCTTCTACCAAAAAATAACTTAAAAAGTTTTACAAATTCGCCTAAACAAGTTCTACTGCTCTGTCAAAAATATTACTATGGCATTTTAACATGGAAAGATTACACAATGACCAGCACATTTATTGTCCACAAATGACGTTAAACTTTTTGAATTTGCGCTTAAATTACCTACTCCTAAATAGCATTAACACAATTGTACATTGAGACAAGCGCCAGCGGGCCTCAAAAGAAATTATTGTGGCTTTCCCTGTGACATTGAAGCCATGTTGGCCACTAAAAACGAATTCGCTTCCAAAAAAGGTAGATGACATGGCGCAAAACTGCAGGGATCCCGCATAGATCTGAAGCCTGAAGTTGAGTATGATTAGGCTAGGATGTCGCCGCAGTGTGACGTCTAGTCAGTTAGCTCGCTCTAGTCAGAAGAACTTGCACGACTTCATTTAGACTAGACAGTTATTGAGGTTTTAAACCTATCCGTAGGCCCAGCTGGCTCACTAAAAATAAGGAAAAGATGAAAATAGCTAAATGAAGGGGAAAGAACGTAATTTATATATAAATATATATATATAAGCCAAGCTATACTTTAATAGGCTTCGTTATTTTCTTGTTAAATTTGCAGTTCTTTTTGTTAATATGGAATCATATACATGGAGACTTGTTAGATATAATGAGGGAACAGGGACGTGAATATACTTATCATAGGAAATATTATTGAATAGCGTTTATTTTTTTTAGTCTGTCTTAAGTCGGGTTTACAATAAGTAGCAAAACAGCTATATAGCAGTGCTACAAGTTTTTGAATACTCCCTCGAAAACAGCTATATAGACTAACTTCTTAGACGAAATCGAAGAACTAGAAATGAGCTACCCGCATCGGTTATCTGTAAGATCAAAGATAAATATATAGCTGAGCTATATAGAAGGACTAGAGGCGCGGTTTTTGTTGTAACACAGCTATATAGCTGTCGCTTGAATACGCGAGCATGCCCTCTCAAGAAGTACAGCATCTCATTGATTTATTGCTGATTTAATCAAGTACATGCCAGATATGTTTGCTCGGACTATAAGCATTTTTAGTCATATATACATAGCTCAGCTATATATAGCTCGGCTGTAACTACACAGCTACATTGCTCAGGTATATAGCTAGTAGTAAGTACCCTTGTCACTTGGGCGCCTTTTGGGGACTGGGCCTAGGAATATACAGGGAAAGTTGCCCGCACTACTGAAAAGCGGGTTGGGGATGTGTGTTGATTTTTTTTTTGGCGCGAACCGCCATCTTAAATGATTATGCGACGCATTAGACCCATATTATACTAGGCAACTGGTGGGAACACCGGTGGCAACACTAGTTAACGTGGGTATTGTGTTATACGTATTTTATTATATTAGGGATATAGTGGCGCCACCGAAAAACAGTGTCCGACTGGTGGACGAGCCCCGCAATCTCTCGGGACACCAACGGTGTCTTAGGACACACGTTGGGCATTGTTTCAAATGCAGACTATCATACTACGAGACTGGTGGCGCCACTGGAAGCAATGTTGTTTTTCAAAAGAGCCCAAATTTTTTTCT
This sequence comes from Troglohyphantes excavatus, assembly GCA_963932185.1. Classification (NCBI taxonomy): domain Eukaryota; kingdom Metazoa; phylum Arthropoda; class Arachnida; order Araneae; family Linyphiidae; genus Troglohyphantes; species Troglohyphantes excavatus. Next base: position 29,865,234 of record OZ010676.1, read on the forward strand.
TAATAAAAAAATAAAACGAACAAATCTTTGTGATTTACACGGACCACTTTCGACCTCCTCACGGACACCCAGTGGTCCGCAGTCCACGGGTTGAGAACCAATGTTCTAATAGGAAAGAGAGGATATTGTTCTACTTTGATTTATAACTTTTTTAAAACGACTCTTACATTTTAATCAGACTTTTTATGACAACAAAACTTCAATGCGAGTCAAATCCCAGTGAAAGTGACCTAAGTAGAACAAAAGTTAGGAAAACGATATTACCCTTAAGTAGACTACATTTTTCGAATTTTAAAGCCGAAGCTGAATTAGAGTGAAAGCTATGCATTTTCAAGAAAATCGTACGAGTTGAAGCGAAAGTATCTCTGTTACCGGAGTTGGATGAAATGCATAAACTCGGGGATTTTTAAGGAGAATAATATAATGTGGCTATCAGTAGTTGCCGGTTGGGTAACACCCCTTAAAACTGGTTTAATCGAATCACCAAAAAAAATCGGGGGTTAATTAAACCAACCAATATTAAAAAATTAACTATTATTTCCAAGCAAGAAAACTACCAAAAAGGAGAAAGCACACAAAATCCTAAATATTTTAAAGTGAACATATTTATCTAAAATTATGACATTTATCAAATTAGTCTTTGTTAGCCAAACAAACAAAAAAAAAGTTTCAATCTTCTATGGTCAGTACTCAAACCGCCAACAAAACCCCTTGAACTTTAACCCCAGTTCCAACCCACTACCCTTGAAACCTGACCTTTGCACAGATTAGGATCGATTATAGGTCTTTAAGCTTAAATATAGGGAAAATATGATATATATTAGTTTGTGTGGCAAGCAAGGGGAACCGCTGCACTGCAGCCCAGCCTACCTGTCCATCAGAGGTTGTTTATTTCACCATTTCACGCCCTTTCGTAGGGGTAGATTATTACCTGAGGCAAGGCCATCTCTATCGGTATAGAGTAGGCCTTGCCTGAGGCCGAATTCCCCCTTCTTCGAGACATGTATACACGCTCCACTGCCACACCCTAATATTGAAACGCATCATTCTGGAAAAATTGAGGAGCAAACATTCAAAAACTGTTTTGTCAAGGAAATTTCCAATAACTTGTAGATTTTTAGTAACTACATGGATACATAACTACAAACATACATACATACATGGATGGATATATTTATGGGATAAATCCCTAAACGTGTTTTGAAGGAATTTAATTATATTGTTTAGTTCGATTGGACAGCCGTCGACAAACTATTTAATAATATTTTTTTTTAATTTACCAAACAACGTTTAGAAAGTTTGCAACTCAATTGAAGACGAACTATACAACTCCACAAGAACTATACTATACAACTCCTATACAACTATACAACAACAACTATACAATTCCACTTCTTTTTTATTTACACTTTTTCACTTATTGCTATAAAGAAAAAATCCTCTATTATTGATTGGTGTAAGAACCAGACAGCTCTAAATAAGTAATGGATATATACATATGAAAGAAAAGGAGTTATACTCTATACGATGTAAGAAACGTACAGTGTTTTCGTCCTTCCTGAACAATTTTGAAAACTGGAGCTGGATGGTTCTTACACACATGTCTTTAATTAAAAAAACATATAAAAGATAATTTTATTATGTTAAAAAAGAACAGTAAATTAGAAATCACATAATCGACCCCTTTCTTATTAAGATGAATACCCTGATATTTACCTGTCCAACGAATATTGTTATGAAAGAAAGAAATTTTATGATATTGTTAACAATAAACCATAAGAAGGTCTTTTATGTTAAATATCTGTAACTAACTATAGTTAACAACTGATAAACACGTAGTGGTTATTAGACTTTGGAGCTTTAAAATTTATATATAAACAAATATTAGTATACTACAACAATATAAACAAATATTAGTATACTACAACAATATAAACAAATATTAGTATACTACAACAATATAAACAAATATTAGTATACTATAACAATATAAACAAATATTAGTATACTACAACAATATAAACAAATATTAGTATACTACAACAATATAAACAAATATTAGTATACTACAACTATATAAACAAATATCATCGCTGCTCGAGTACAGCAGTTATTACTACAAAATCTGGATTTTAGTAAATCCCACGAAGAATTTGCTCTCATATGTTATAAGGTGTTTGGGGAGTTGAATTAATATCACACTAGATATGACAATTGGCTATTGGTTACGGTTCCTGAATCTATCCAGAAAGAAAAACATGGGAACCCTTCCTCGTAATTTTGAACCACTCCATAATGGGAGGATTCTAATGTATGGGCATGAGCTATAACAGATTTAATATGCATCAGCTGTTCCTAGTCTTTTTTGTGCTTTGCTGTGATCCGTGAATCGAACTCGAGAACCTCCAATCCCGAACAGGGTGCTGTGCCTACCAGGGCGTCTATTTCAATACAGCTTTACCGGCGAAAATGAAGCTACCATGCAATCTGTCAGAACGCCATAAATCACACTCTATTATAATAAACAATAGAATACATATTTAAATTGGCCGATTCGGTATTTTATCATTTCAAGCTGTCTCAATATTTATCGGCCATAAACAATCAATATCTGATAACTCCAAAATTACCTGTCTGGTAATAGTAAAGTCGATTGTTTTTATTGTTATTTTGCCATGTGTTATTATGAAGAATAGCATCTTTGCAACACTACTCCTAACTTCCTGAAAGATGAGTTAGTTGTATAAAAAAATAAATCCCAGCCGTGATTAAACGGAAAAATGACAAATGAATGCCTTCGCCAATGGGAGAGGGAGACGCTATAATTGAAGAAATAAAAGATACAATTAATCAAACTCCTCTTTTGCAAACTTCTCTCGAAGACAGACGTCTTTATTTGGTGCCTAGCAGAGAAACGTGCCAGAAATTTTGTATTGAAAGCATCAAGTTAGGTGAGTAACCTCTTTTAGATGTTAAGGACTGGCATTTCTATCTGAGGAGGTTCAAACTTGGGCTATTCATTTTGCCAGTTCTAAGGTCAAGACATGGTAGGATAGCCTGTGTGTCTATCAGTGACCTTCTCACTCTGAATCGTTGAAAAAGACAGAAATGATTTTAGTCAATACTCAATCAAGCTCAAGTTTTCCATTTTAAATCGCAATTAAATTTAAATTATCTCCGCAATTTGGCAACTTATTTGCTCGTCCTTGACGAGTAATAGCGTGACTAATAAATAAGTAGCCTTCTCATTTTGTGATACTGAGGAGAATGAAAAATTGATTGTCATTTCTTCTTCCTGTAATGCATACGTACTTTCTATAACTCGCAAATTTATTATCTGATATATATATATATTTATTTAATATAAATAATATAAATAATTTTGTATAAGGAGACTCTGTTTTTCCTTTATGACATTGTTCCTTGGATCACTCTTAGTTATTCAGTTAATGTTCCTTCCTAGCAACCAAAACTCAAACCAGTTTAAGCAATACATACTAGAGATCAGTTGCTACCAATTTAAATTGTCACTGCATGTTGTTTGTTTCATTTAAGAGTGTTTAAGATTTTAGTGTTTATTTTCAACAGCTTAAGTTTTTAGTTTATGATTTCTCAGTGTTTAGTGACACAAGTTGAAGAGTCTTCACTGAAATCTAAAATAATAAAATGTACCTTTTTGTCATCAGCAAACAAAATTATAGCCTTTTGCAATCACAACAATGATTGCTCTGAAAATGAAAAATTTATCTGCAACACAACGTGAAAAAATATCACTAACAATAGAACCTTCCTAAATTTCTGCTTTACGAAAAACTAAATTCGGAAGTATTTTCTTCTTCTTTTTTTTGCGAAACGAAGACCTAACACTTCCCCCTCTTGGCAAGATATTTATGAAGACCCTCCTATCTGCTTCGGAGAGTTGCAGTAGATCATTTCCAACTCTTTTAATGAAACGTTATCACTAAAAATAATTCCAACAACTCTTGAGAAAATCTAGAACCTATTCAATCTGTCTACGCTAGACATGAGTCCATATTCTAGACAGCCTCTGACATTATCCATTGCATACATGTTATTTTTTTAGCACTAGTAATTTGCTTGGAAAAAGATGGGCACTGATTATTTTTCCTTTGTTCAGAATTTACTAGTGCGTTTATTGAAACCTTAACGTGAATTAAATATGTAAACTGAGAAAGAAGGCAAATAATTACGTAATATATTAAATAATTATAGAACACTATACGTTATTAAGGTCATAATTTAAAATGATTAATTGCTAAGGTAATAGTTAAAACCATAATAATTTTAATAAATTAAGATTACAAATTAAAATGGTAAATAACTTACGAGGTCATTTTTAATTTGCTCGAAAAAATTTCAAGAAACATTTACATTTTAGTTGAACATTTACAGGAGTATTACTTTCCGAGAGTGATTTCGCGATTAATTTTCTAACAAGCTAAATCAAAAGTTAAAAAACAATCATTAGTTTATCAATTAAACACTTTTTTAAAAAAAAAAAGTCTGGAATTTCAAAAAGTATACCAAGCTAGAATACTAATTTGTTCATGAAGTCTCTAGAATATTTAAGGATATAGAATAATCATGTATATAACATTTATCGGAACTTTTCGGAAACATTCTGACTTTTATAGTATACCTTTTGCCGGAAAAATTAAAGAATAGATTATAAATGTCTTTAATTTCTTATATATATTTTTACGTTTAACTTTTCTTTTAAATAAGTAAATTTCAAAGAGGATATAATGTTATACATAGGTGCAAAATATTTTGTTGATTTGCAGAGAAAATTCCGTTATTAAAGTTATCAACATAGCGATGTGAAGAAGATAAATGAGTCGTAATAACTCAGTTTCCATTTAAGCAATCGATATCAAATAATGTGAAAAATCATATTCGGAAAAAAGATTTTAAGTTTGCCAGGCCGCTATGTTAAGATGGCTTGAACAGAAGCTAATATTAGCAATATTAAACCATACTGCTCATTTTTGCGAAAGTACGATTACTTAAATTTGAGTACGTCATCGCTCATTTACGATGCAATTGTTCTCAAAGAAAAACGAGCACATCCATGTACACATTTTTAAGCACATTTTTTTACAGTGTAGTACAACGGATAAGGAACTGGTCTATGGTGCCTTAGGATGTGGGTTCGATTCCCTGTAAATCTTGGTTCTAATTGTTGATATTTATTCAAAGAGATTCATGAAGGCAGCCTATATAGGCTAACATCTGCTCTTTTTATTCACTGTGCTTATTTTAGTTTTGAAACTTATGTAGTCGGAGCAATGATAAGCATCGAATGTAATCAAAAATGAGTAAATTTAACTTATTTTTAAGTAAATTTTTTTAACAGTGTGTCTTTCTTCCAACAGTCGCTCCTAGGAATATCGTATATAGGGGTGACAAGAATGTCACACGCTGCGGTGACATTCTTTCACCTGCTTCTGATTCTCGCGTGATCGACAGATGGCCAAAGGAGATAAAATTAACAGAGGAGAAGTTAGGCCAGTACGGTACGGCCATGATCGGAAAGCTTGCTTACCATGAAATTTTTTTTTACCACTACAACCCTGACTCCAAGCACTAATAGGTTTATAAATGTGAACAAAACTATTCACAACAATCGATACATTTATAATTTTTTCACAAAACAACATAAGTTGTAATTTCTTTTAATACATACAGACATATATACAGTCGAACCTCGGTATAACGAACCCTGGATATAACGATCCCTCGGTTGTAACGAACTTTTCAAATTTTCCCAACCGAACTCATTTGTCACTAATGTATTTTCAAATGCTTATAACGATCTTCAAAAGTAAGGAATTCGGATGTAGCGATATATATATATATATATATATATATATATATATATATATATATATATATATATATATATATATATATATATATATATATATATATATATATATATATATATATATATATATTGCATTAAATAGGCTTGAAATTGTATTTCTTTGTAAAGCTGTTATGGGGAGCCTTTCAAGGGGCAGTTTTCCTTACTGGAGGGTCCTTGGCTTGAAATATGGCTTCATGTGTGAATGGACTGTTGTCAGCTTCAGTAGGTTGATCCTAATGGGTTCAACTACCGCCTTTGAGAAGGGCTCTTTTATCAGATAGAGGGGTTCTATCACCTTCGGGTCTACTACAGATTCCCTAAACGCTTTCGGTCCTTACTTGAGATTGGGCAGGCTTTTAACTTGCGCTGTATTTGAAATAAACACGGCTGATGTATACGATAGCGAGACCGCCAGTGTCTGTTTGGGGATTAAAGGACCTTCCTTTCGCTAAAGGCTCTTCAGTGAGTGTTTTTCAACCTTTTAAGATGGCCAGTAATATTAAAATACAAATACAATGTTAAAACTACGCAATAAAAATATATGAAATCTAGACATGTTTCGGGAGATACATCTCCCTTCATCAGCAGAAATGAAAAGTCTGTGTGCGCAATAAAATGAAAATAAACCCAGAATTGAAAACTATCTCAATCGGTTGAAGTTCACTGTTGTGTTACAACAACCGCGAATGTTTCATTGATAATCGATTGACATTCTCCCCTGAATAAAACTATGAATTATTAAAAATTAAAACAAATATTTTAAAGAATTTTAGGAAATTAATGCTAATTAGGTATCCATATTAATTATCCATGTTGTTGACTTAATTAAATAATTAAATATGCATATATTTTTTTATTAATACCCAAGACATGTCCAACTTAATTATACATATTACTGACTGAATAATTAATGACCGGTGTACAGATCACATCCACCACATGTTCTCCCCCGCACCACATTAAGAGCTCAACTGACTCCTAATGCGGAGAATTACGCGTATGGTTTTGGATGATCGGTTTCAGACCGAGGTTAGGGGCGGGGATTCAGCAAGCGACCGGCTGTCGCCGGGAAAAACGTTAACTTTATTCCACTCTAGTTGGGTGGGAGTAGGATGTGGTAGGGCTTTGAACTAAATTTAAAACGTTCATTTCATTGTATTCCTCGGAAGGAAGAGTTACGAAGTTAAGAAGGAATTTTTGTATTTTAATTTGTGTCGTTAAAGATACAAACTAAAGTGCAAAATAAAATTATTTATTATAACTTGAGCAGCGCTGAAACTAAAACAAACATGGGAGTCAGATCGTAAATCGCAAAAAACAGCATTTATGATTAATTAATAAAAAAAATTATTGTTAATTTAAAATTTTATTATTAATTTAAAATTTATTATTAATTTAAAATTTTATTATTAATTTAAAATTTTATTATTAATTTAAAATTTTATTATTAATTTAAAATTTTATTAATAATTTAAAATTTTATTATTAATTTAAAATTTTATTATTAATTTAAAATTTTATTATTAATTTAAAATTTTATTATTAATTTAAAATTTTATTATTAATTTAAAATTTTATTATTAATTTAAAATTTTATTATTAATTTAAAATTTTATTATTAATTTAAAATTTTATTATTAATTTAAAATTTTATTATTAATTTAAAATTTTATTATTAATTTAAAATTTTATTATTAATTTAAAATTTTATTATTAATTTAAAATTTTATTATTAATTTAAAAATTGTATTAATTTAAATTATTAATTTAAAATTTTTATTAATTTAAAAAAATTATTAATTTTTTTTTTTTATTAATTTAAATTTTTTATTAATTACATTTTTTTATTAATTAATTTTTTTATTAATTTAAAATTAATGGATATTTTTGGAAATATTGAGATTTTTTTTTTGCAAAAACGGATAGATGCAATAGTTTTTTTTAAATAAAATTCAATACCTATCTCATTTTTTATTTATTTTTTACATGTTTGGCTTTGCATAAGCATTCTTCACTTCTCTTATTTCTCATTTCTTTGGCAAGCATTTTTATGTTTATCCATGAATAAATTTTTACTGAGAACAACTATTTTAATATTTTTTTTAATAGTAGAGGACTATTTATGTGGATTTCGTCCCTTATATTTTTTAATGAAAGTCCATAGTTTTCGAGGGAAAATAAAATTTAAATAAACGCATTTATTAGATTTTTTTTCATTTAATTATGATATATTTATTTAGCGTTATTTCAATGAACTCAACCACGTATGAAGAACGAATATTTTTTTCAAGTCGTTTAGCATGAGTATCGCTTAATACTGTCAATTTACATTAATCCGAACCAGTTCCATTTAAGTGAGTTTACTTATGTCAGGAACCAAACGAATCTTGAGATGTATGTATTGCAAAAGCATCGTGCACACACATACCGTTTTGGACATTCCGCAATCGGAACACGTACAGCAGCAACAATGTCATTACAATAAAGCACTAGGAGCCGTTTTACAGCCTGATTCTTTTTTTTTTATATATAAGGCTTTTTCCAAAAACATTTGTTACCCGTAACCCCCGCTGTGCGCCAACGTGTAAAGCTGTCGCACAGGCAAACTAGCTTGTCTCTTCTGATTTTGAATTAAAAGCTCTATTATAGTTCCTCCTGCTGCGAGGCGAGAAGATAAGTTAAGAGGGAATCTACCCCGCCTGTAAAATTATAGTTGAGGCGAGAATTGATTTGATTAACAGCGAGTAAAGATCCGAAGTGTTTTACAGGATAATTAAAATGCTGGTGATCCGGGTTCGTGTAAAGTTCAGCTGCGATGTAAGGTGGGTCGCTTTTTTTTCTTTTTCTGTCTTCACTTGTCGTTATAGATAAGAGAAAAATAGACTGGGCAAGTTAACTTTGATACTGCGTTGTCTTTCAATAAGGAAAAATGGGATATTTAATATTATCTCTTTTGTGGAAAAGTTGGGTAATAAGACACAAAAAAGGTAGTAAGAAACAGATCTTCAAAAATGACATAGAATTTAGTAATAAAAATAAAAGGTAATGCATTTCTTACAAATACAACTGGTAATATGAAAAATAGTTTAAAAAAAAACGAATTTAGAAAGCTGACTTTTAAATTTCTTATCAGCTTATCCCCTACAGAATTATAAAACGTACCTTTTATAGTTGCTTTACACGTTGGCTGTGCGCCAACGTGTAAAGCTGTCGCACAGGCAAACTAGCTTGTCTCTTCGGATTTTGAATTAAAAGCTCTATTATAGTTCCTCCTGCTGCGAGGCGAGAAGATAAGTTAAGAGGGAATCTACCCCGCCTGTAAAATTATAGTTGAGGCGAGAATTGATTTGATTAACAGCGAGTAAAGATCCGAAGTGTTTTACAGGATAATTAAAATGCTGGTGATCCGGGTTCGTGTAAAGTTCAGCTGCGATGTAAGGTGGGTCGCTTTTTTTTTCTTCTTCTTTTTCTGTCTTCACTTGTCGTTATAGATAAGAGAAAAATAGACTGGACAAGTTAACTTCGATACTGCGTTGCCTTTCAATAAGGAAAAATGGGATATTTTATATTATCTCTTTTGTGGAAAAGTTGGAAAATAAAACACAAAAGAGATAGATATTCAAAAAATGACTTAGAATTTAGTAATAAAAATAAAAGTTAGTGCATTTATTACATATACAACTGGTAATACAGAAAGTAGTTTTAAAAAAAATTGTAAAACTTACATTTAAATTTCGTATCATCTTATTACTTATAGGATTATAAAATGAGAAATTATGAATGATGCTATGGAATTGCCACTTGAAAAGAAAAATAATTAATTTTTAGTTTTATCGATAAATATATTCTTGTCAACATTACTTAATTTTTTTTTAATTGAAACTGTCAATTAACATCCTGTCCTCCATTTGCATTTCAGGGTGCCTACTTTCTACCTACTTTTCAAATAAAGATTTTCATATAGGGAAAATTCCGTTTAGAAAGTAGTACATATGCTTATTTAAATTATTTTTAAGTAAATAGAATATGTCAGGATTACTTTTATAAAAGTAGCAAAATAAATAGATGATAATAATAGTTTTTGTGTCATAATTTTTTAAAAATATTTTTATAAAAAATAATATATTTTCTTGAACGTCCGAATAAAACATTGAACTAAATTGATTTAAAAACCGATCTTTGAAATTAATTACTGTGTCAGATATTTACGTTTAATAATATTATATTACAAAGTAGTTATGAAACAGAAATATTAATATTGCACAAAACTTTGGATTTGGTATGTGTTCATTTCAATAAAAATGCAAATTTAATTTTAGCACAAAATTTAAATTTAAAACAGTTTTAATATATTTAATTTTCACAAACTGAGAAATTTTTAATACAGTTAAAATAAATATAATTTTATTTAATCCTAGAACATTAAACATATTTGTGATTCTGTTAAAAGTAATAATGTTTACTAATCATTAATTTTCTAGGGTAAAAGAAAGAGTTAATAATATGCCGATATAATATTTATTAATCTGTCGGTATTTTATTTTATATTTTAAAGAGATGTCATATCAATTTTATAATTGACTACGCAGAAATTAGTAGAAAATTCATTGTTGCTTCTACCAAAAAATAACTTAAAAAGTTTTACAAATTCGCCTAAACAAGTTCTACTGCTCTGTCAAAAATATTACTATGGCATTTTAACATGGAAAGATTACACAATGACCAGCACATTTATTGTCCACAAATGACGTTAAACTTTTTGAATTTGCGCTTAAATTACCTACTCCTAAATAGCATTAACACAATTGTACATTGAGACAAGCGCCAGCGGGCCTCAAAAGAAATTATTGTGGCTTTCCCTGTGACATTGAAGCCATGTTGGCCACTAAAAACGAATTCGCTTCCAAAAAAGGTAGATGACATGGCGCAAAACTGCAGGGATCCCGCATAGATCTGAAGCCTGAAGTTGAGTATGATTAGGCTAGGATGTCGCCGCAGTGTGACGTCTAGTCAGTTAGCTCGCTCTAGTCAGAAGAACTTGCACGACTTCATTTAGACTAGACAGTTATTGAGGTTTTAAACCTATCCGTAGGCCCAGCTGGCTCACTAAAAATAAGGAAAAGATGAAAATAGCTAAATGAAGGGGAAAGAACGTAATTTATATATAAATATATATATATAAGCCAAGCTATACTTTAATAGGCTTCGTTATTTTCTTGTTAAATTTGCAGTTCTTTTTGTTAATATGGAATCATATACATGGAGACTTGTTAGATATAATGAGGGAACAGGGACGTGAATATACTTATCATAGGAAATATTATTGAATAGCGTTTATTTTTTTTAGTCTGTCTTAAGTCGGGTTTACAATAAGTAGCAAAACAGCTATATAGCAGTGCTACAAGTTTTTGAATACTCCCTCGAAAACAGCTATATAGACTAACTTCTTAGACGAAATCGAAGAACTAGAAATGAGCTACCCGCATCGGTTATCTGTAAGATCAAAGATAAATATATAGCTGAGCTATATAGAAGGACTAGAGGCGCGGTTTTTGTTGTAACACAGCTATATAGCTGTCGCTTGAATACGCGAGCATGCCCTCTCAAGAAGTACAGCATCTCATTGATTTATTGCTGATTTAATCAAGTACATGCCAGATATGTTTGCTCGGACTATAAGCATTTTTAGTCATATATACATAGCTCAGCTATATATAGCTCGGCTGTAACTACACAGCTACATTGCTCAGGTATATAGCTAGTAGTAAGTACCCTTGTCACTTGGGCGCCTTTTGGGGACTGGGCCTAGGAATATACAGGGAAAGTTGCCCGCACTACTGAAAAGCGGGTTGGGGATGTGTGTTGATTTTTTTTTTGGCGCGAACCGCCATCTTAAATGATTATGCGACGCATTAGACCCATATTATACTAGGCAACTGGTGGGAACACCGGTGGCAACACTAGTTAACGTGGGTATTGTGTTATACGTATTTTATTATATTAGGGATATAGTGGCGCCACCGAAAAACAGTGTCCGACTGGTGGACGAGCCCCGCAATCTCTCGGGACACCAACGGTGTCTTAGGACACACGTTGGGCATTGTTTCAAATGCAGACTATCATACTACGAGACTGGTGGCGCCACTGGAAGCAATGTTGTTTTTCAAAAGAGCCCAAATTTTTTTCTTAATAAAAAAATAAAACGAACAAATCTTTGTGATTTACACGGACCACTTTCGACCTCCTCACGGACACCCAGTGGTCCGCAGTCCACGGGTTGAGAACCAATGTTCTAATAGGAAAGAGAGGATATTGTTCTACTTTGATTTATAACTTTTTTAAAACGACTCTTACATTTTAATCAGACTTTTTATGACAACAAAACTTCAATGCGAGTCAAATCCCAGTGAAAGTGACCTAAGTAGAACAAAAGTTAGGAAAACGATATTACCCTTAAGTAGACTACATTTTTCGAATTTTAAAGCCGAAGCTGAATTAGAGTGAAAGCTATGCATTTTCAAGAAAATCGTACGAGTTGAAGCGAAAGTATCTCTGTTACCGGAGTTGGATGAAATGCATAAACTCGGGGATTTTTAAGGAGAATAATATAATGTGGCTATCAGTAGTTGCCGGTTGGGTAACACCCCTTAAAACTGGTTTAATCGAATCACCAAAAAAAATCGGGGGTTAATTAAACCAACCAATATTAAAAAATTAACTATTATTTCCAAGCAAGAAAACTACCAAAAAGGAGAAAGCACACAAAATCCTAAATATTTTAAAGTGAACATATTTATCTAAAATTATGACATTTATCAAATTAGTCTTTGTTAGCCAAACAAACAAAAAAAAAGTTTCAATCTTCTATGGTCAGTACTCAAACCGCCAACAAAACCCCTTGAACTTTAACCCCAGTTCCAACCCACTACCCTTGAAACCTGACCTTTGCACAGATTAGGATCGATTATAGGTCTTTAAGCTTAAATATAGGGAAAATATGATATATATTAGTTTGTGTGGCAAGCAAGGGGAACCGCTGCACTGCAGCCCAGCCTACCTGTCCATCAGAGGTTGTTTATTTCACCATTTCACGCCCTTTCGTAGGGGTAGATTATTACCTGAGGCAAGGCCATCTCTATCGGTATAGAGTAGGCCTTGCCTGAGGCCGAATTCCCCCTTCTTCGAGACATGTATACACGCTCCACTGCCACACCCTAATATTGAAACGCATCATTCTGGAAAAATTGAGGAGCAAACATTCAAAAACTGTTTTGTCAAGGAAATTTCCAATAACTTGTAGATTTTTAGTAACTACATGGATACATAACTACAAACATACATACATACATGGATGGATATATTTATGGGATAAATCCCTAAACGTGTTTTGAAGGAATTTAATTATATTGTTTAGTTCGATTGGACAGCCGTCGACAAACTATTTAATAATATTTTTTTTTAATTTACCAAACAACGTTTAGAAAGTTTGCAACTCAATTGAAGACGAACTATACAACTCCACAAGAACTATACTATACAACTCCTATACAACTATACAACAACAACTATACAATTCCACTTCTTTTTTATTTACACTTTTTCACTTATTGCTATAAAGAAAAAATCCTCTATTATTGATTGGTGTAAGAACCAGACAGCTCTAAATAAGTAATGGATATATACATATGAAAGAAAAGGAGTTATACTCTATACGATGTAAGAAACGTACAGTGTTTTCGTCCTTCCTGAACAATTTTGAAAACTGGAGCTGGATGGTTCTTACACACATGTCTTTAATTAAAAAAACATATAAAAGATAATTTTATTATGTTAAAAAAGAACAGTAAATTAGAAATCACATAATCGACCCCTTTCTTATTAAGATGAATACCCTGATATTTACCTGTCCAACGAATATTGTTATGAAAGAAAGAAATTTTATGATATTGTTAACAATAAACCATAAGAAGGTCTTTTATGTTAAATATCTGTAACTAACTATAGTTAACAACTGATAAACACGTAGTGGTTATTAGACTTTGGAGCTTTAAAATTTATATATAAACAAATATTAGTATACTACAACAATATAAACAAATATTAGTATACTACAACAATATAAACAAATATTAGTATACTACAACAATATAAACAAATATTAGTATACTATAACAATATAAACAAATATTAGTATACTACAACAATATAAACAAATATTAGTATACTACAACAATATAAACAAATATTAGTATACTACAACTATATAAACAAATATCATCGCTGCTCGAGTACAGCAGTTATTACTACAAAATCTGGATTTTAGTAAATCCCACGAAGAATTTGCTCTCATATGTTATAAGGTGTTTGGGGAGTTGAATTAATATCACACTAGATATGACAATTGGCTATTGGTTACGGTTCCTGAATCTATCCAGAAAGAAAAACATGGGAACCCTTCCTCGTAATTTTGAACCACTCCATAATGGGAGGATTCTAATGTATGGGCATGAGCTATAACAGATTTAATATGCATCAGCTGTTCCTAGTCTTTTTTGTGCTTTGCTGTGATCCGTGAATCGAACTCGAGAACCTCCAATCCCGAACAGGGTGCTGTGCCTACCAGGGCGTCTATTTCAATACAGCTTTACCGGCGAAAATGAAGCTACCATGCAATCTGTCAGAACGCCATAAATCACACTCTATTATAATAAACAATAGAATACATATTTAAATTGGCCGATTCGGTATTTTATCATTTCAAGCTGTCTCAATATTTATCGGCCATAAACAATCAATATCTGATAACTCCAAAATTACCTGTCTGGTAATAGTAAAGTCGATTGTTTTTATTGTTATTTTGCCATGTGTTATTATGAAGAATAGCATCTTTGCAACACTACTCCTAACTTCCTGAAAGATGAGTTAGTTGTATAAAAAAATAAATCCCAGCCGTGATTAAACGGAAAAATGACAAATGAATGCCTTCGCCAATGGGAGAGGGAGACGCTATAATTGAAGAAATAAAAGATACAATTAATCAAACTCCTCTTTTGCAAACTTCTCTCGAAGACAGACGTCTTTATTTGGTGCCTAGCAGAGAAACGTGCCAGAAATTTTGTATTGAAAGCATCAAGTTAGGTGAGTAACCTCTTTTAGATGTTAAGGACTGGCATTTCTATCTGAGGAGGTTCAAACTTGGGCTATTCATTTTGCCAGTTCTAAGGTCAAGACATGGTAGGATAGCCTGTGTGTCTATCAGTGACCTTCTCACTCTGAATCGTTGAAAAAGACAGAAATGATTTTAGTCAATACTCAATCAAGCTCAAGTTTTCCATTTTAAATCGCAATTAAATTTAAATTATCTCCGCAATTTGGCAACTTATTTGCTCGTCCTTGACGAGTAATAGCGTGACTAATAAATAAGTAGCCTTCTCATTTTGTGATACTGAGGAGAATGAAAAATTGATTGTCATTTCTTCTTCCTGTAATGCATACGTACTTTCTATAACTCGCAAATTTATTATCTGATATATATATATATTTATTTAATATAAATAATATAAATAATTTTGTATAAGGAGACTCTGTTTTTCCTTTATGACATTGTTCCTTGGATCACTCTTAGTTATTCAGTTAATGTTCCTTCCTAGCAACCAAAACTCAAACCAGTTTAAGCAATACATACTAGAGATCAGTTGCTACCAATTTAAATTGTCACTGCATGTTGTTTGTTTCATTTAAGAGTGTTTAAGATTTTAGTGTTTATTTTCAACAGCTTAAGTTTTTAGTTTATGATTTCTCAGTGTTTAGTGACACAAGTTGAAGAGTCTTCACTGAAATCTAAAATAATAAAATGTACCTTTTTGTCATCAGCAAACAAAATTATAGCCTTTTGCAATCACAACAATGATTGCTCTGAAAATGAAAAATTTATCTGCAACACAACGTGAAAAAATATCACTAACAATAGAACCTTCCTAAATTTCTGCTTTACGAAAAACTAAATTCGGAAGTATTTTCTTCTTCTTTTTTTTGCGAAACGAAGACCTAACACTTCCCCCTCTTGGCAAGATATTTATGAAGACCCTCCTATCTGCTTCGGAGAGTTGCAGTAGATCATTTCCAACTCTTTTAATGAAACGTTATCACTAAAAATAATTCCAACAACTCTTGAGAAAATCTAGAACCTATTCAATCTGTCTACGCTAGACATGAGTCCATATTCTAGACAGCCTCTGACATTATCCATTGCATACATGTTATTTTTTTAGCACTAGTAATTTGCTTGGAAAAAGATGGGCACTGATTATTTTTCCTTTGTTCAGAATTTACTAGTGCGTTTATTGAAACCTTAACGTGAATTAAATATGTAAACTGAGAAAGAAGGCAAATAATTACGTAATATATTAAATAATTATAGAACACTATACGTTATTAAGGTCATAATTTAAAATGATTAATTGCTAAGGTAATAGTTAAAACCATAATAATTTTAATAAATTAAGATTACAAATTAAAATGGTAAATAACTTACGAGGTCATTTTTAATTTGCTCGAAAAAATTTCAAGAAACATTTACATTTTAGTTGAACATTTACAGGAGTATTACTTTCCGAGAGTGATTTCGCGATTAATTTTCTAACAAGCTAAATCAAAAGTTAAAAAACAATCATTAGTTTATCAATTAAACACTTTTTTAAAAAAAAAAAGTCTGGAATTTCAAAAAGTATACCAAGCTAGAATACTAATTTGTTCATGAAGTCTCTAGAATATTTAAGGATATAGAATAATCATGTATATAACATTTATCGGAACTTTTCGGAAACATTCTGACTTTTATAGTATACCTTTTGCCGGAAAAATTAAAGAATAGATTATAAATGTCTTTAATTTCTTATATATATTTTTACGTTTAACTTTTCTTTTAAATAAGTAAATTTCAAAGAGGATATAATGTTATACATAGGTGCAAAATATTTTGTTGATTTGCAGAGAAAATTCCGTTATTAAAGTTATCAACATAGCGATGTGAAGAAGATAAATGAGTCGTAATAACTCAGTTTCCATTTAAGCAATCGATATCAAATAATGTGAAAAATCATATTCGGAAAAAAGATTTTAAGTTTGCCAGGCCGCTATGTTAAGATGGCTTGAACAGAAGCTAATATTAGCAATATTAAACCATACTGCTCATTTTTGCGAAAGTACGATTACTTAAATTTGAGTACGTCATCGCTCATTTACGATGCAATTGTTCTCAAAGAAAAACGAGCACATCCATGT
Source organism: Troglohyphantes excavatus (assembly GCA_963932185.1). Classification (NCBI taxonomy): domain Eukaryota; kingdom Metazoa; phylum Arthropoda; class Arachnida; order Araneae; family Linyphiidae; genus Troglohyphantes; species Troglohyphantes excavatus. The sequence continues at coordinate 29,882,407 of OZ010676.1, forward strand.
ACACATTTTTAAGCACATTTTTTTACAGTGTAGTACAACGGATAAGGAACTGGTCTATGGTGCCTTAGGATGTGGGTTCGATTCCCTGTAAATCTTGGTTCTAATTGTTGATATTTATTCAAAGAGATTCATGAAGGCAGCCTATATAGGCTAACATCTGCTCTTTTTATTCACTGTGCTTATTTTAGTTTTGAAACTTATGTAGTCGGAGCAATGATAAGCATCGAATGTAATCAAAAATGAGTAAATTTAACTTATTTTTAAGTAAATTTTTTTAACAGTGTGTCTTTCTTCCAACAGTCGCTCCTAGGAATATCGTATATAGGGGTGACAAGAATGTCACACGCTGCGGTGACATTCTTTCACCTGCTTCTGATTCTCGCGTGATCGACAGATGGCCAAAGGAGATAAAATTAACAGAGGAGAAGTTAGGCCAGTACGGTACGGCCATGATCGGAAAGCTTGCTTACCATGAAATTTTTTTTTACCACTACAACCCTGACTCCAAGCACTAATAGGTTTATAAATGTGAACAAAACTATTCACAACAATCGATACATTTATAATTTTTTCACAAAACAACATAAGTTGTAATTTCTTTTAATACATACAGACATATATACAGTCGAACCTCGGTATAACGAACCCTGGATATAACGATCCCTCGGTTGTAACGAACTTTTCAAATTTTCCCAACCGAACTCATTTGTCACTAATGTATTTTCAAATGCTTATAACGATCTTCAAAAGTAAGGAATTCGGATGTAGCGATATATATATATATATATATATATATATATATATATATATATATATATATATATATATATATATATATATATATATATATATATATATATATATATATATATATATATATTGCATTAAATAGGCTTGAAATTGTATTTCTTTGTAAAGCTGTTATGGGGAGCCTTTCAAGGGGCAGTTTTCCTTACTGGAGGGTCCTTGGCTTGAAATATGGCTTCATGTGTGAATGGACTGTTGTCAGCTTCAGTAGGTTGATCCTAATGGGTTCAACTACCGCCTTTGAGAAGGGCTCTTTTATCAGATAGAGGGGTTCTATCACCTTCGGGTCTACTACAGATTCCCTAAACGCTTTCGGTCCTTACTTGAGATTGGGCAGGCTTTTAACTTGCGCTGTATTTGAAATAAACACGGCTGATGTATACGATAGCGAGACCGCCAGTGTCTGTTTGGGGATTAAAGGACCTTCCTTTCGCTAAAGGCTCTTCAGTGAGTGTTTTTCAACCTTTTAAGATGGCCAGTAATATTAAAATACAAATACAATGTTAAAACTACGCAATAAAAATATATGAAATCTAGACATGTTTCGGGAGATACATCTCCCTTCATCAGCAGAAATGAAAAGTCTGTGTGCGCAATAAAATGAAAATAAACCCAGAATTGAAAACTATCTCAATCGGTTGAAGTTCACTGTTGTGTTACAACAACCGCGAATGTTTCATTGATAATCGATTGACATTCTCCCCTGAATAAAACTATGAATTATTAAAAATTAAAACAAATATTTTAAAGAATTTTAGGAAATTAATGCTAATTAGGTATCCATATTAATTATCCATGTTGTTGACTTAATTAAATAATTAAATATGCATATATTTTTTTATTAATACCCAAGACATGTCCAACTTAATTATACATATTACTGACTGAATAATTAATGACCGGTGTACAGATCACATCCACCACATGTTCTCCCCCCCCCCCCCCCCCCTTCAGAATTTTGACAATGCCACATGAGTTTTGGTAAAAAAAATCAAATTTCAAAAAAATATCTGTTGACTGGTTTTTGAAATAAACGATTAAATTATAACAACTATAATAGGAATAACCTTCCAAAAATAATATCTAATTTCGCGAAATAATGGAAGCAGATTAAAAAGCAACTTAAAGTAGACTAATAATATTGTTTGCTCGCACTGTCCTCTTCAAAACTATCCGAGGGGTTGGCATTCGATACCGTCGGCACAAGCGAAAGGGACTTGGTGTGGTGGGGGGATACGCAAATGGGTCTTTTAATCAGTTTGAAAAGTCCCGAAATTATCTTCTTGTTATCAACCGTCTAAAGTTGCAATACCTCGGGGGAACTTACGCCCCCACTATCCCGGTGTGGGTGGGGGTGATAAGCCCTAAACAAGTGAAAATAGACCTCCAGGAGAGCTTTCTAGGGCACCCTAAGTGTAGAAAAAAAAAGAGGATTATTATGCTGTCGACTTCCACGAGGAAATGAAAGCTCTACGTTGTGAAAAACATCCGTTTCACTACTGAATTTTTCCTGAGGCCCTACAGTTTTAGTAATAAATAAATTATCTTAAAGTTTTAAAAGATAATTGCCAGGGCCTGATTGCCGAATAGGCCCGTGAAGCCCAGGATTGCACTTTAAATTTTTGAGGGGCCCCCAAATCACACATTTTATGTGAATATTGAACACCCATTACATAGTTTACTACTACCTTAACAAAATTGCATTATAAATTTTAGTAAACAAAAACTGCAACTTGTATTAAATTTGTTCGAATATTAAAAAAAAATCAAAACATACAGAATATTAGGAATACTCTTTACTTATTAATTTATTTTGTTATATTATTTGTAATTTGTTATAAGTGTTATATTTGAATTGTTTGTAAAAGTTCAATGTGTGATGTTCCACGGTCTATTTGATAGCAATGGGGCCTCTATTTAAAGTCGCGATTCCCTTGCTTCAATCTTTTAATCGGGTCCTGATAATTGCTAATGTTTATTACAATGAAAAAAAAATTCAGATTTTGAAGTAGAGTAGTAGATTTAATAAAATGGACATCTGTAACAGTGTACGTTTTTAAGTTATGAAATGTCAAATGTGAAAAAGTAAATTAATCAATGAAAAAACAAAAAATTATTAAAAACAAAACAAAATATCGAATTTTTATCAGTGTTCCTATTATGTTTACTAGAACGACTTGTATTATTATATTAATAGTTTACATATTAACTAACAATTTCTGCAGAGAAGTGTAGTATAGCTATAATTACAAGGTCCGCCCTTCTCTTTAAAAGTAGGATTCCGGCAACAGCGCATTGTTCAAGCAACAAAAGTAAACAAGGATATCAAAACCTAAACTAGCGCCACTTTTATACTGCTTTTCTTTAATTTGACGCTTAATGCTATCACAAAGCAGTGACCAATTACTTGTGGTTTATAATTTTACAAGAAGAATACCACAAACTGTTGAAAAGCACGAAACGGTACTAGACATTCCGGGAATGTATCATGCAACCAGGGAAAGGAGATCTTTAGTGGGGCCGGGCCCTGGGCCATTACATTCTCTAACTACAGCCTTTGTCAGAACACGTGCTTCCTTTTGTTAAAAGAAGATTGCAATTGACACAATAACCATCCCAACCTGGAATCCTTCTCTTTGAAATTACAGGGTACTTGAAGATAGGATTTCACTGTGTAATTACGCTGCAGTTGAAAGTGTCACTAAAAGATACAAAGTTGCAATCGCAACTCCTCTGAGGAGATGGTCAGTGGATTCACCCATTTAAAAAGAAAGAAAAAAGGCGGCCACTTATAAACTTTGAGTTGGCCTCTTTGAAAATTCATTCTACTTTGACAACAAAGGAATCGGGTGAAAAATGGACTTGATAGGTGAACAGAGCTAGTTTGGCGAATTTAGCTTTTTTTTTAATGCATTTTTACACTGTTAAAAATAAGTAGTTAAAATAAGTAAAATGTACTTATTTTTGAGTACATTCGATACTTATTATAGCTCCGAATACATAAGTTTCCTTTTTGAAAAAGACATGTACTCAAACATGAGAACAATTATTAAAAATTAATAAAAGGCATCATACGCTAACCTTCGTAGGCTGCATTCATAAATCACTTTCAATATATCAACAATTACGACTAAGACTTACAGGGAATCGAATCCAGGTCCTCACGGATTGCAGCTCAATGCCTTATATGTTGTACTACCAGGGCAACGTGAAGAAGTTATAAACAGAAGAAATGTTAAAGAGGTGTGCCAAAAGAATGGAAAGCAAAATAATTTAGTTGTAATAACTCAGCTTCCATTTCATTTAAGCAATCGGCATCAAACAATGTGGAAAACCATCTTCTGAACCCCTAATTTTAAGTTTGTCAGATCGCTTTGTTAAGATAGCTTGAACAGAAGCATATATTAACAATATTAAAGCACACTGGTCAACATTTCTTCATTCTTCATTTCAATATTCAACATTTCTACATGCATTAAAATATGACTTTTATTGCATTACATTATTAATTTTAATAGTGTGGATAAATTGCACTTTTACAGTCCTAATTTCCACGTTATGACATATAAAAATGCATAAAACACCATATTTATAATCATTGACTGTTATAATATTATTAATTATCATTGTCTATTATAATTTACACTTCAAATCTATAAATTAACTCGGTTTAACTAACCGAGTTAAGTTATATATTAGTAGTAAGCCCCCCACTTGGTGGTCAATCAAGGCGTGGCCTATTTTGACAGGTGGCCACGCCCCCTTGTCAAATCAGCCAATCGGAAGCCGAGGGGGCGTGGCTTATGGGTTGTCCTGTCCTGCTATTGGTTGAAATTAGATAGGCCCCGCCCCCTGGGATGTCTGTACTCTTACAGAGGGGTTTTTTAAGCCATGGGGGCGTGGTTTATGGGCTGTCCTGCTCTCCTATTGGTTGAGGTCAAATAGGCCCCGCCCCCTAGGACGTCTGTACTGTTAGATGGGGGTATGTTGGGGATGACGTAAGCGGTGACGTCAATGGAACATTCCTATGACGTAACGGATACGTCTGTACTCTTACAGGGGGATGACGTAAGCGGTGATTCAATAGAAGGTTCTGGAACATTCCCAGGGAATGTGGATACGTCTGTACTCTTACAGGGGGGATGACGTAAGCGGTGATTCAATAGAAGGTTCTGGAACATTCCCAGGGAATGTGGATACGTCTGTACTCTTACAGGGGGATGACGTAAGCGGTGATTCAATAGAAGGTTCTGGAACATTCCCAGGGAATGTGGATACGTCTGTACTCTTACAGGGGGATGACGTAAGCGGTGATTCAATAGAAGGTTCTGGAACATTCCCAGGGAATGTGGATACGTCAGAAGAGGGGGATGACGCTGATGTGTTTAGTGATTGGCAATCGGAATGTTCTAGAACTTTCGGTAGGGCTAATGTTTGGAAAGCCGAATTATCTGCATGCCCAGTGGTCGCGAGTGATGTTTTCTTAGTCCCTATCGGTCCGATCATGAGGTCTCGACTTTATCGTGTACGAAGGTCGTTTGATACTGGGAAGTGGTTTCTATCAGTGGCAATCAATGTATTCGAGAAAGTTCGAGATCTTTTGGTAGGGCTAATGTTTGGGTATGACATGGGTTATCTGCATGCCTAGTGGTCGGGAGTGATGTCATCTTCGTTCCTATTGGTTGTGACGTCCTGCTATCTATGATTGGGGGGCTATAAGACTCAAGTACCAAGTACGAAGGAAGACACCATTTCCAACTCTGCTTATTTGCAACGAGCTGTTAAAGTATTACGATGAAACGTTCCTACAGCCATGATGTTACTTCGAAAAAACCTGGAATGACTGATTCCTTGTATAGGTCCATCTTAGCAGAAGAAGGACGTCTTAAACTGGATTACCTGCCTAACAACATGATACATTTGGGAAATTATAACTTTTTAGTTGTAAAAAACTTCATTGGACATACTCGTGTCCACGTGCGGAGATTCATCGTGGACGAGAACGATGATTTGCAGCCAACGAAAGACGGAGTCTCCATTGCCCCTAAAGTATGGACTACCTTCGTGGAGAAACTACCAAGATTCTGGCGACCTAAAAGCAACACAGACGAATTGGAAATCATCCAGAAGGACTTATGTCTTTCTACTGTGGAAATTGAAAACTGTGTACATTTGTGTCTGCAACGATTATATCAACGGAAGGATTTTACTTTCCAATTTCTTCCCGAAAAGGTGATGTTGAACTCGGAACAAGTGAGGGTGCTTTCTTGTTCCGACGAGCGGGTGAAAGACACGATGGAGGCTTCGTTACTGACGTATACTTTACGATATCACGTAGAAAAGGAATTGAAAAAACGTGCTTCTCCAGAGGTCATAGGCGTTGAAGACCCATGTGATATGCCATATGGATTACGAGAAACTACAGATTCTTTACGTAAGTGTTTTAAAAACTCTATTTGTGTACGAATCAATGAACTGATTGACTGTTGGGGATGCAAAAATGGTTCCCTAAATCGGAATGACCATGACTGTGTATACGTTTCCTTAAAGGATCGTTGCGAACAATTTTTTGAGAATGCATTTTATACATTAAACTTTGTGGAACTCGCCCAGCAATTTGTAAGCGAAAATGTTTCGTATGTACATTTTTACAATTTGATTTTTGTAAAAGATTTTTTTTATTTGTTGGAATTGAAAGACTTTTTACAATCTGTCAAAGAATTGTACGTCGATGGCAGTGAGATAGAATTGCTATAGTTGTCTTTTGTTAATGTAGTCTGATGAAATGATTTGCTATTATTTTTATTATTCTATCTTGAATGTCAAACGTGTAGTGGAAGCCTTGAATAATATATGTTTTCCTGCTGATTTCTTTAAACATATGGCGTATAAAATGAGAACTAAATGTATGTGCTGTGAATAAAAATGTTGGTTCTTATATCTGTGTTGCGATTATTCTATGCTATACAATGACTTGTCAAGATGTGCTTATGTAACATGGTAAAAAAGGTAATTTTTAGTTTACACAACAAGTCAAAAAAGGTAATTTTTATAAACGTCATGATTCAAAAAAGGTAATTTTAATTTGCACAAACTGATAAAAAAGGTAATTTTTCCATAGGATTACATGTTACGAAAAGGTAATTTTTATTTTATGCAATATGTGAAAAAAGGTAATTTTTAAAAATGTCATTATTCAAAAAAGGTAATTTTTAAAAAAACGTCTTGATTGAAAAACGTAATTATTTAAAAAGGTAATTTTTATTTTTGACAAACTGATAAAAAAGGTAATTTTCCATAGGGTTACATGTTACGAAATCGTAATTTTTATTTTATGCAACATGTGAAAAAAGGTAATTTTTAAAAATGTCATTGTTTAAAAAGGTAATTATGTGTTATAATATGTAAAGTTGGAATGCAAAAGTAGACGATATTTGGTCATTTCAATTTCTTTATTTACAAAGTTTCCCATTTGAAAGGAGAAGTTTTTACAATATGTGTTCGTTGTTGAATATAGGGTTTGCAACACTTTTTACATATGTCCCTAGAGAAAAAAGGAACCCAACAACTTTAAAAAAAAAAAAAAAAAAGGATCTACAAAATTATAGGGGAAAAAATGCAATAGAGCAAAACAGTTTTAAATTTAAAAAAAAAAAAAAAGTTATATTTTCTATCTTACAATACAGGTTTTTCCGCGCACGGGTAACTATCGGACATCCAACTGAACTATTTAGCTGCATGCAACTGAAAAAATTTCAAAATGTATCAACTCATTTAGCAATTATTTAACTATTGGACAAAATATCATTTCGCTCTATACCACGCTAACAATCTTGTCAAATAATCGACAAAATTGGCGATTTTGTATGGATTGAGAAAATACGAGTTTGGGTCAATTTTCAACTTTACTTTGGCTATTACGAATTTTGAAACATGGCAGCACTGAGTGGAAGGCAATTAAAATAATCACCGGAAGAAAAAAAATTTGCTGAGTGATTTTTTAGTTACTCAGCTGTTCCAGTACATTTATTGCTGGTGCCAGGAAAAAATACTTTATAATTAGATATTTTGATTACAACAGTCACAAGTCCGTGACTTTTCCCTTATCAAATTCAAGAGTCTAATAACTATTGGTTAAATAGCGTACACGTTATGCATTAAACTTTTGTATTCCTAAATCACATGTTGCGAGGTCTGTGATTATTTCTATGTTTCTTGGGGGAGATGGTGAATTAAATAAGTATTTGTTGCTTATAAACTCTCTTGGTACATTTAACAAACTTTGTTTAGTTTTAATGGTCTCAGATGAATTACCTTAACAAGAAAAAAACAACATCTCGTTTGATTCTATCCTCATTGACCTTTACATACAATTATGTACTTACAAAAAAAAAAACATTATATATAATGACACTAAAAGCCATAAGGCAAGGTGGAATAGTCCTCACATATTACCCTCTTATTGTAAACAAGCTTGTACATTTTTGTTTCAGGCTTATTTAACACTTTCCTACGCTTGCTATCTCTTACTATTTTCGAAGGATTGTGTATACGGATCGTCGTTTGCAGGTCCATCTCCTCCACCAGTTTCTTTACAGAGTTGAAGTTTAGTAACAGTGAGTTTCTGTAATTTAATGTAAATCCTCTGATCTTGCATATGTTTTTCCCTTTATTGGTTTCGTATGCGTAATTTTTAGGTCCACCTGTGAACGAAATCAACTTTAAATACACACAATTTTCTTTTTTCAAAAAAAAAAAAAGTACTGGGTATCAATAGATAACTAATTTACCTGATACAAAAACCGTGATATAGTCATCATCATCTAATTCGTTTGTGAAGTCTCCTAGGTAATCTCCCAATGCAGGGTCATTTGCAGATGTTGACTTGTATACTATGGAGTCAGTGTCAAAGTAGAGCACATCTCTTCCCAATTTCGATAATTCCCCGTACAATTTTAAACGGGCGTATGAGGTTGTGAATGCAGCTAGAAATATATTCGTGCCATCATCAGATCTGGCGAATTCTTGCTTGTGCACCCACTGAACGGCTGCCACCTCGTTTGACGCCATGAATAAATCTTTGATCTAAAAGGCAAATAATCATATTAGTATATACATATACAATAAGCAATATTTTTTTTTTTGTGTGCTTAAAAAAAAAAAAAAAAAAATCCATAATAAAATAGTACCTCTTTAGATTCGTCCAGAAATAACCGGTTGAACTCTTCAATGTTATTGACAAAGGACAGTTGAGTCTTGTTGCTATTCATCCCCCATCTACCCCAGAATGAGTTGAGAGCTAGCTTTGCAACTTGTCTCCGACCAGGGTTTTTTGAAATGGCTGCCGGATCCAACTTTATACCTTCCTTTCGATCGTATTCGGAAATGTACTTCGATTTTTCCGCATCACTACCACAATGACTAGGCCACCCTGACGACTCTTGTTTAGTTTTTAAAAACAAATCTATATATGATTTGAATAGGTCAGAAGATTTCTGTTCAAAGTGATATACTTCAAATATCTAAAATTAAATATAAAACAAAAAATGTATCCATTATTATTAAATCAACTTTATATGACATAAAAATTGTAAACAATACGTTCATAAAAATATTACCTTGGTTATCACATATCCCATTTCAATCGCTTTCTTAACCTCTTCCGTTATCCATGTTCCAATAAGAGATCGTTCTTCAACTGTGTGGCAACAACTCGATTGTTGGCATGTTTGCACACATTTGCGACATAAAGGAAAGTTTAATTTGTCATTGCATCTATAGGGCAAAACAGGGTGGTATAGACCTCTTGGAGGAACTACTTGGCATTTGATTATACCGAAATAATGCTCAATTTCTTTGAATTGGCTCGTTATAATTTCTGGGTGCCCGACGGGATATACACAATACTTGTTCACCCAAGGATACAGACTTGTAAAGTCAATGTATTTGGCAATACCTTCGTAAAAAAGGGTGATAGCATTAGTTCTGCCTCCAAAAAAAGCATCACGCGGATTAAGCCTGTCCTCGGTCTCATGTTGCTCAACGAATGCTTTGAGATCACCATCATTTTTCTTTAGCAGAACGAAGTCATGCTCCCACATTTCTACCAAATTAAACTTTTGTCGAATTTCTTGGGACCTTTTTTGTGTAGCTTTAAAAAGGGCACTCATGGACTTTTGACTAAGGGGATTGATACAATCGCCGTCGTAACAAGTCGGACATCCGTGGAAAAAGCAGCCATGATATTGATACACAGTGTTTGTTTCTATGCAGAAGCCATCCACGGGAACGCCGAGCACCTTTTTTTCCCCATATCCATTCAATGCATGAGCAATTGCAACATTCTCCTTGTGAGCAATAAAATCTAACCAACGAATGCCATCTTGACTAAATTTGCTATTGGATATATAACCTCCTGGTGGTACGATAGCTATGGTTTTCAATGGAATATGATGCGCCCTGTAAATAGCCATCGCAACTGATGCTATTGTCACGTGTTGAAACGGGTCCACTTTCGCACACGTTAAAAATTGTTGTCTAAAGTCTATACAGCAGCGCCTAAGAATATCGACATCAGACCTGTAATGATACAATAAAATATAAGTATTAAAAAAACGTAAAGAGGTAGGTAAAAACATATTTAGTACCAGACTTTAAAAAAAAAAAAAAAAAAAAAAAAGATTCAAATGAGTACCTGCAGTATTCCAACATCTCTTTTTGGAAATCGAAATCTTCACTTTTCCTGCTGTCATACCAGTTGTAAAATTTCTGACGTTCAGAGGAGGACATGGCGTCAGGGTTGTAATGCTCTGCATCAGGAAGACGTCCAACGTAAGTTTGATTTTCGGGGGTATTGAAAAAGTGGGGGAAATACCCTTTCTTCAGTTCTTTTAAACCAAATGTTGCAGGTAACTTTGATAGTCCCATCGGGAGAAAATTGAAAGAGTCAATGATTCGAATCCCTAAACATTTTACCTCAATTGACATTAATTTGGAACCATTAGGGATGACTTTAGGTTGAAGCCCCTGTTCCAGCATCCATCTCAGCACAAACTGACCATCGAACCCCTTCATGTTATGAGCAATGGCCGTGAAATTCTTGTGCAATGGTTTGATAAGAAAAGAGCAAAATTGCTCAAGGGCATCATAGCCAGAAAATATCTCTTCTTGTCCATCCATATAATGACACACGGCGAAATTTACCAAGTGTTCCCCAGAACTCTGATCCGTTTCAAAATCAAAAAACAGCAACTTGTCGGAAGGTGATTTTTCCTTAACTGCACCCATGAAACACCGATGCTCTTCTGGAAATATGTAGTTCTTGCAGGATTTACAGAAGACTTCTCCACATCTATGTAAAGGCATGGGTCTTTCTCGTCGTTTAACCACTTTACTGCAGTCCCTGCACTGATACAACTCATCACAATAGCTCATTTTTTTGTTGCCAGAAATCGATTTGTGCGCCTCATAACACTCTCTTGACTGACACTGTCGATCACAATTGGAGCATCGAAACGGAATGTCCGGAACACAGTTGAGCCTAAAACATATGTAGCATCGTTTTTGACATATGTGCTCTGCAATATGTTCGTATGGTTTTTCGCAACTTTCACAATAAGCCTTTGAACCACAAAATTTATTCATAGATGTTATAACATCATAATGTTCATTATGTAGGAAAAGGTATACTTTTCGGGGTCTATCAATACCTTTATATGCAACCTAAAAACCAAAATAAAACAATTAGAATTAAATAAGTAGATAATCATTCTGTTTAGATTCAAAAACTTGTAATCATTACTATTAGTTTTCCTGAGAGCATATTTTAAGGAATTTTCACTGGTGGGGACAAATATTTTTCTATGGTCAAAGATAGAATGCTGTTGACAACATAACTGAACCTCAATGTTAACCTTTTCACAGGGGCTCTGTAGCAGAAAAGTTGCATTGGCTGTAGACTAATTCCTGGATTGTGGGGGGAAAAAAATTTCGCTTTGGGAGGCTGGGAGGAGAATTCTCAAAGGTTTTAGAAAGGATGATTTGCCCTGCATCAAGAGGCGTGTAACTGTCTGAAGGAGGGGTTCGTTAACAATCTTTCGTCTAAGCACGCATATTTAAGGATTGGCCATTTAGGTGTCGAAATACTGAAAAGCAAAACCTAACACGTTCTATTTAAAACATTAGCGAAACGTCACCCGTCCGAACAGGTGTAATGATCAGTTATGCTGCAAACAACATACTTCAGACCACATGGTCTTTAAAAATTCTTCCCCCCATACCATGGTTTGAAAGTGTCACAAGTCCACCACTAGATATCTATACTCTATGGAACACAAGTTGTCCCAGCCTACACATAAAGGTTAACAAAAAACTTTGTGCAAAAAAAAAATGCTAAAAAATTATTTGTTTGCCAATTTAAATAAAAATTAATTTACTTAATTTAACAAAATATATCAATGTATTTCCCTTTTAAATATATATTAGAGAAATATAACAAAATGGGTGTCAAATCCATATGAGTAATGGTGCTTTTCTTAGCACTGGTGGGCTTTTTCCACCACCATATGTTAAAACATGCCCTAGTTTTCCCTTGACATAAAGATTCTATAATAACATTACGTTTAATTAAAAAAAAAAAATGGATGAAGATTTGTTTTTCAAATTGCTGCAATGCATAGAAGTCACATTATACAATATATGCCTATTTTTAAACAAAAATAATAATAATAATTTCAATATAAAATTCTTACCCTATTGCCGTTTTCTGGAGTGACTATACATATCTGCACGTTTAGATGTTTTTCAAATTCGGCTACTTCATCTAATCCACAAGGACCAAGGGGAACTCCAGCCGATGCATGAAGCAGCTCTGCTCTTTTCCTCAACGCAACTCTCCCTTTCCTTCGCAAACTGCTTAATTGCGGATCCTTTTCAATAAGTGCCACGGCGTAGACGATTGCACGAGCACAACAGAGTAGAGAACCATCATCTTCAATTGGACATATAGACTGCTTTTTGATGCGATCTAATGCAATATTTGTAACTTTCCGTCTACCACTTCCAACAGGTCTTTTCACAGTAATGACATCTAATCGCAGGCATTTGTCGAGCTGAATTTCGTCTTTGGACTGCAACACTTTCGCAATCGCGGAAAGTAAAATTTCCACTGTCATATCACTAACTTTCATCAAAGATGTGCTAATGGGCTTATCCAAGGAATCGCAGAAGAGACAGAATCTTATGAAGTCAGTTCCGACGAGGTTTTCGGTGGTACGATGTAACAGGGATTCGAACAATAATCTGACTTGATCTGTCATCAGACTTAGCGGAGAATCTAAAACAGACACAGGAATCCTATCAGGATCTATCCGCACTTCGAAGATGATTTCTTCAGCTTGAAACTTTTTAGAGACTTTTCTGGATTTCTCTGCTATGATAAACGCATCTTCGACATTGCGTCGTCTACTAGGTCCAGGCAAATCATCATCAAGAGGAAATGATTCTGGAATATTATCCTGGAATAAAAAATATAATTTCAATAACAATACAAACACAAGTTAAAAAAAAAAATCCCCTAATAAGTACTGCAAACACGTTTTCTCTTTAGTGTGCATAAATCGAATAAAAACATGTATACTCTATTATTTAAAGTAAATATTATGCAAAAACTCTCTGGTCTTACAAAAGTATAACAATTACACTAATAATTACCTCATATCCTTGACCAAATTGTGAATGCAAAGGGTTCTCTAAGAATATCTGTGACGATTCTGACAATAACTAAAAGTAAGAAAAGAAAAATCTTTAAACATTTTTCTAAAAAAAAAAAGTAAAATACGAATTAAGTTTCATATAACAATTTCCTATTTCAAAATATCAATTTAGCAGGTAAATTTAAACTAACCTCTTTCTCCGATAAATAATAATTTTCATCCCATTCCTCCTGAAAAAAAAAATCTTTACTATTCCCAACATTAAAATTGCATGAAATGCACAAACTAAGCACAAAATTAGAAAATATATACTTACTGTATCCATTGGATACTGTTTGAATATCAAAGACGTTTCGCTTCGAACATCATCGTCACTCATCTCATCCTATTAATATTTTAAAAATAACGCTATAAACTTCGCATTTTTTATAACTTATTATACATTTCTCATATTCGTAATTTAAACGTAATAAAAATTAAAAATAAGTAAAAAAAAAAATGTATATTAAATTGTTTATTGCTTTCAAGTTAATCAAGAGTTGTAAATATAAAAAAATAATCGACGTTTCCATAACAACCTAGAAAACTTAGTAATTACACATACGCTCATTTTTTTTATTTTAACTTAATCTGGTTATTAGGCTTAAATGATAAAAACTCGCATTAAAACTAACAACACATAAAAATTGTATTGGTATCCATAACAGTAACAAAATTCACGTAAGTGAATCAAAATAAAAGAACTGCAATTCCAAAATATTTTCATTTTGTATAAAATAAACTATCGTTAAATAATATAAAAATTAGCTTACCTCCGAAAATGATCGCGAAGTCTCCATGAGGGTGTGTTCCTTCCTTCGTACTTGGTACTTGAGTCTTATAGCCCCCCAATCATAGATAGCAGGACGTCGCAACCAATAGGAACGAAGATGACATCACTCCCGACCACTAGGCATGCAGATAACCCATGTCATACCCAAACATTAGCCCTACCAAAAGATCTCGAACTTTCTCGAATACATTGATTGCCACTGATAGAAACCACTTCCCAGTATCAAACGACCTTCGTACACGATAAAGTCGAGACCTCATGATCGGACCGATAGGGACTAAGAAAACATCACTCGCGACCACTGGGCATGCAGATAATTCGGCTTTCCAAACATTAGCCCTACCGAAAGTTCTAGAACATTCCGATTGCCAATCACTAAACACATCAGCGTCATCCCCCTCTTCTGACGTATCCACATTCCCTGGGAATGTTCCAGAACCTTCTATTGAATCACCGCTTACGTCATCCCCCTGTAAGAGTACAGACGTATCCACATTCCCTGGGAATGTTCCAGAACCTTCTATTGAATCACCGCTTACGTCATCCCCCTGTAAGAGTACAGACGTATCCACATTCCCTGGGAATGTTCCAGAACCTTCTATTGAATCACCGCTTACGTCATCCCCCCTGTAAGAGTACAGACGTATCCACATTCCCTGGGAATGTTCCAGAACCTTCTATTGAATCACCGCTTACGTCATCCCCCTGTAAGAGTACAGACGTATCCGTTACGTCATAGGAATGTTCCATTGACGTCACCGCTTACGTCATCCCCAAAATACCCCTGTAACAGTACAGACGTCCTAGGGGGCGGGGCCTATTTGACCTCAACCAATAGGAGAGCAGGACAGCCCATAAACCACGCCCCCATGGCTTAAAAAACCCCTCTGTAAGAGTACAGACATCCCAGGGGGCGGGGCCTATCTAATTTCAACCAATAGCAGGACAGGACAACCCATAAGCCACGCCCCCTCGGCTTCCGATTGGCTGATTTGACAAGGGGGCGTGGCCACCTGTCAAAATAGGCCACGCCTTGATTGACCACCAAGTGGGGGGCTTACTACTTATATTCTTTTAACTTCAACTTCTTTTAAGCCAGTTACATATATTCTTTTTGGAATTTGACTATATTTTATGAAAAGGGCTCCTAGCAACCGTATTTCCAATGATGCATTTTCTTAATTAGGCCAACAATAAATGAAAAAACATAAGCCCTCTCAGACTTTTGGGTGTATTGTTGTAGTTGACAAAAATGCTTCTACTTATATATTTCTACTTATGTATTTTTAGGTATGTTTTACACTTTTTTTTACTTTTACTTAAAAAAAATTAATGTGTACGTTATTATAGTGCAGAAAGGTTTTACACAGTAAACTTTTGAAACCACTGAAAAATTTACCGAATTTTTTTTAACGAAGCATGTTTTTTTTTTTTTAATTTATAAAATTAATTTTAATTTACTAATTTATTTAAATTAAATAGTGTGTAAAAATTAAAAGGAAATATTTCAAAATTATGGTAAAATGTGCAGTTTATTTTAAATTTTATTTTTAAGTGTTTTGAATGTCCTGCATGGAAAAATTTACCAAAATATATTTTATCGTTTTTTTGTAAAATAAATAAATAATAATAATAATTAAGGCAGAAAAGCAGCATCAAGTGTTCTAAAAATCCCATCAAAAAATCAAACAAGTCTTACGATTAGGTTTTTTTATTGTTTCATTAAGAAAATAATGGCATAATGTTTTTCTAAGTAAATTGCTGAATTAATAGAATTATTTTCTGATATTTTAAACTAATTCTATTATACTAATTTTTTTTTTTTTTTTTTTGTAATTTTAACACTTTAATTTTTTTTCAAAAATTTAATGGTTTACACATTTCTTTATTTCTAATGCAAACAATATATTTTTATTGAAATAAGCACTAAAATCACAAATCCTACAACATATATTAAAAATATTTCGAAATTTTTTTTCATTTAAACACTACAATAATTCAAATGATTCAGTATTTAAATTTTCTAGAGAATTCAAATGCGTTGGACTCGCCATTACAACTTCAGCTTGACCTACTACTCTAGATATTGGCTCAATATCAGCAACTTTGGCGAAGATGGCAGCTATAACGGCAACCCCGTAAAACTTGTAACAGTAAATATTTCAAGTTTGAACCACCTCCAAAACTCTCGCAGGCCCCTCAGGGGGGTTAAAGTAGGAGGTAACCACTTGTAAATCACCTTCCCCCTTCATTCCCGTGAGGGGGGGGGGGGGGCAAAAGGCAGATGAAGGCGGCTCGGCCCCTTCCCCTACTAATTAATCAACAGCCGTAATTATACGGCTTTGATCTGTTCATTGCTTGGCAAGCGTCTATTTAAAAAGAAATGGCGGTTTTGGACTCGGTTATTACGGAGATTAGGCCTCCCGTTTAGAATGTTAATGGTGTTGTAAATCGACAAGTAATAGGCAGGGTTGTCTGGAATAGACGCCTATTAACCCTTACTTCTACGTAAAAAGGGGGAAATAGAAGTGAAAGTGTCTAACAACCCTTTTTTGCAGACGATCTTTTGTTGGGGAAAGACTTAGGAACTCTTAAATTTGGAAGACTTCCGGGTTATGTAGGTTAGTGCCTATTTTCTTTTGGAATAATAGAAAAGAGAACATGGTAGTAATTTGTGTTTATATAGAAGTTAAAAAGGGTTCTGTTTACCTGAATTATATAGTAAAATAGTTAACAAGCGTTATAGAATTGGGTTGGAAGTCGTGTGTAACTAGAAAATTTCGGTCAACCTATAATTTATTTTAAAGGTAATGGTGCTACTATTCAAGATGCAAGTAATATGTTTCACGCACCTTATAGCTCCAGCTTAAAATGATGTTTGTATGCTACTTTGGGCTATTCTTTTTAACGATTGTATCGAAAATCTTAAGGTACTTTTTGACAAGTAGATTTTTGGCAAATTGGTATTGTTTGAAGGAATTTCACCCGATAAAATTTTAGCTAAATCTCCATGTTGATGACGTGTCTGTTTTTAAGATGACGGAAATTTTAGATAAATCTATAATACTATGGTATTTCTTTCTTAATTAAAATGTGCTCTTAAAATGTTATTTTCGAATACATAATATTAAAGAGCAAACATTCCAAATGCGTTTTGGCCAAAGTTGTCAAAACTCAGATTATTAGATAATTGAATTCGCCTATGGCTTTCCTATATAACTATAATATTTAATTCGTTAAAAAATTTTTTTTTGTTTATTTAGATTCTGTTCAAAGAGTGTTTTGTCAATCAAATAACCAGAATCGAAAAATAGAATGTTTTTTTGTTTTGTTTTTGGTTAATTAACGTCGCACTAGAGCTGCACAGTAGGCTATTGGCGACGGTTCGGGGCCTATCTCGAAGGAAAGACCCGGGAACGATGCCTCGTATTTTTGAACCATGGTCAGTTGACGAGGGCAACACCTGAGCTGGCACCCAACGCCTTCAATAGACGTCGGGACTTTGGACCCTGATCAGATTTATCGTGCACCAGTCCCGTATACACGCCGTTAATTTTTGTGGATGTTCTGGACGACATTCTAGTATTTTGGTAGCGAAGTTGGCAACCCTCTGATCGCAATTTCACTACTTTTTACTATTCTTTAGTCTAATCCGCTCAAAGGGGGGACCCCTTGGATTCCCAGCTGACGCCCTAATCCACTCGGCCAAGGCCTCAAGAATAGAATGTATTTATCAGCTGTGTAGTTTACTAATTATCTTGTTTTACTATAGCAGTTGACCCTTCCAGTAAGATTCCAGAGCGTACAGTTTCTTACAGATTGACCGTATATTTGAGCGAGTAGAGAAAATACAACTTAAAAATGCAACAGTTCTTTCCCAAATATAAGTACATTAAGTTATAGAATCAAAAGGTTTCGGTAAAGTTTTAACTCATTTTTTTAGAAAACCATTAAGACAATTAGTGCAATGAAAAGAATATATATTAAAAATGGGACAATTGTTACCACTAAAGTAACTAAAAAAGAAAAGTTACTGCGCAAATCGGTCATAAATTACCGATTTGTAGAAGGAGACGAACGTAGCTTCTAGTCTTTAATTAAAAAAAAATTATTAAAGAGAAATCCATGAAATCCCAGCCTTTGAAGAAGAGGCAATAGGTGATCCGATGTCATTAGAAAGAAAGAAAAAACAATATTAAGGGATTTTTGGAGATAATATTTGGACTTGAGTGGAAATATGAGTCTGGGGAACACTTTCGACGGTGCAAGTCAATGTTAAGCGACAAAGTTCAAGCTCAAAAACAGGTTCATGAAGATGAAGAATTTTGTATAAGAATTGCAGATGATTTTGGTATAAATATATATATATATAAAAGAAATATTGTATAAACTATTGTAACTGAAAAAAAAATACAAAAATATAATTAAAAAAAAGAAATATTGTAAAAATAGTTATTGGAACCGATTTTTTTTTTTGGTAATTCTTGTTTAGTTTTTTATACTTTTGACAATATTTTTTTTTTTACAATTGATAAAACAATGTGAAAGTATGACGCTTTTTTTAAACAGTGGTTCATCTAAATATACATTTCTTCAAATAGAACTATATCCACCTCTTTTGTTCAAAACGTGCTTTGCCTAACATTTAATGTTATTTTACACTGTTAATATTAAGATTTTAGCAATAAAACTTCTAAAACTTCATTAAAATGAGCTGAACTAATTTCAGAAAAAAAATTATATATGTACATGGGTAAATAAATTTAGTAGGTATAAGTTTGGATGAGGTCGAACCAAATATCCAGAAAAATATATTGCAAACGTGTGTTGTAAATGGGGTCCTCTAATCAGTGATGCCGTTTTTTGATGTGATTTGAGTGGTGCAGTTTGTTTAAATAGAACTATGTCCACCTCGTATGTTCAAAACATGCTTTGCTTGACATTTAACGTTATTTTACACTGTTAATATTAACATTTTAGCAATAAAACTTTTAAAATTTCATTAACATTAGCTAAACTAATTTCAGAAAAAAAATTATATATGTACATGGGTAAAACATTTAGTAGGTATAAGTTTGAATGAGGTTGAACCAAAAATCCAGAAACGTATATTGCAAACAAGTGTTGTATATGGGGTAATCAGTGATGCCGGGTGGACACTTTATCAGCTGGACATATAAACTACTCTGACATCACAATTTGTGCCATTCTTTGTCCAATGGTGAATTGATTTGATCATCGAATGACAGAGATTAAATAATATTTTTTAAAAATAATTTTCGCATTCAATAGGGAAAAGCTAAAGCCACAACAACTCTTTCCGCAAAACTTCTATTCACCCTGTTGCTTCTATTCACCCGATACCACGGTATTTACAGGACGGCCCCTTACCACTTTCGTCGGGTTTTTAACGAGCCACTGACACCACCCACTTTGCAATTCTCCGAGGCCTACTTCACCCTCGAGAAATTTATGTCGCTTGACAGATTTATGTTGGCGGAATTCTTGTCGTTTTTTGTGCGTTGGAATTCGGTTTTAGAGAAAATGTGCTAAAGTAGTTTTCAGAAATTCTTCTGTCCCGATTGTAAAGTGAATAAAATTATCTCAAATCATGATTTCACACTGTTAAAACTGGATACTCAAAAATAAGTAAAATATACTCACTTTTGAATACATTCGATGCTTATCATAGCTTTGAATACATAAGTTTAATTTTTGAAAAAGACATACTCAAAAATGAGTATATAGGCTGACTTTATAAATCACTTCCAATAAATATCAACAGTTACAACCAAGACTTACAGGGAATCGATCCTAATCCTCAAGCACCGCAGCCAAGTGCTTATCTGTTAAACTACCAGGGCGACTTGATGAAGTTATAAACAGAAAGAATGCTAAAAAGGTGTGCCAAACGAATGGGAAGTAAGAAATGACTTAAAAACTGAATTCAAATACTGGAGTTTGTTGTTCTAGTTATATTTCTCTTTTTATAAAGGGGAATTTGTAAGAGTCATATTACCCTTTGTTCACTGAAACACTTGACAACCTTCACAAACTAAAAAGTTTTTTTTGAAATTATTTAATAAATTAATTCTGATAAAAAATTAAGCGTGTTTTGATTTTAAATTAAGTTAGTGAAGTAACTGTTTAACTGTAAAAGTGTAACTGTTTAACACGCTTAATATAATGTGTCACGTTTGAACATATTAATCTGAAAGTAATCAAGGAAAGAATTAAACATAAAAAAAAATATTTCTTTAGACATGGTTTTATTTTTACTTACAAAAGCACTGAAATAATCGAATATACATACACATGTACAATGTACATACATTGTAAAAAAGTAACTTAAAAATGAGCCCCTGAACCTACTCATTTCTCTTTAAGTACAATTGTAGTGTGCGATGACGTACTCAAATTTAAGTAACCGTACTTTCCCAAAAATGGGCAATGTGATTTAATATTGCTACTCTCAGCTTCTGTTCAAGCAATTTTAACAAAATCTGACAAACTTAAAATAGTGTTAAGAGAATGGTTTACAACTTTATTTGGTTTCAATTGCTTAAATAGAAGCAGAGTTATTACAACTCAATTATCTTACTTCCCATACTTTTGGCACACCTTTTTTAACATTCCTACTGTTTATAACTTTTCGATGTCGCTTTGGTAGTTTAACGGATAAGGTAGTTTAACGGTGCTGGGTCTGGGTTCGATTACCAGTAAGACTTGGTTTTAATTGTTGATATTTATTAAAAGTGATTTACGAATATGCACCCGAGACAAAAAATTTCGTATGCCGTGTGTATGCCTTCCGTATGCCAGCCGATTTTTCGTATGCCAGATGTATGCCACATATGCTCTCGAACTGATGACCGCGGAGGTGGTATGCCCGGTGTATGCGAACGGCATATGCTTCTTTTTACGATCCAGAGGCAATAATATTAATATGCCGCGTGTATGCCTTTCGTATGCCAGACTGATTTTTCCCGAGACAAAAATATTAATATGCCGCGTGTATGCCTTTCGTATGCCAGATTGATTTTTCCCGAGACAAAAATATTAATATGCCGCGTGTATGCCTTTCGTATGCCAGATTGATTTTTCCCGAGACAAAAATATTAATATGCCGCGTGTATGCCTTTCGTGTGCCAGACTTATTATTAGTATGCGAGAAATATGCCATCGAACTGATGACCGCGGAGGCGTATGCTGTGAGTATGCCAACGGCATATGCTTCCGATTTCGGTCCAATTTATTGCGACATTAATGTTTACAACTATATAATTGTGTAAGTGATTTTTTAGTATCTCTAGTTACATTATACTTCTTTGAAACCATTGCATTATAATAATAGATTGAGGATGATAAAAATCATAGTGGATTTGAAATGGGAATAAAAAATGGTTTTGTGTGTGTGTTTAATTTAATATATTGTGTGTTTAATTATATATATTGTGTAATAGTGAAAATCAGAAAAAAGTGTAGCTACCTAGTTCTTCCACCTATCCCTTCAAATAATGTATGATGCAAAAAAAGTATGATATTTTTAAATTAGAAAACGTTATGCTGATAAAATTGCAAATGCTAATTTGAACATGATTTGTGAAGCAAATTGATTTTTAATTTTGAACTATAACATATAGGTATTTTATTTATAAAACATACCTAATGTTAGCGCAGCATTCAATAATAGAATCAACTGTTTCATTCAAATTAAAATATAAATGAATATTGAAAACAATTGCAACATTTTGTGAAATAACTGTTATATGTTTGTTATTTTTAGTAGATTTTGAAATTGCCTTTTTTTATCTGTTTTAATCTGAAATTTAAATTATATATCACAATCCAATTAAAAAATTTCTTTAAGATTCCTTTCCGCATGATTTCTACATTTTTATTTCATTATTAAGGTTATATAGCTTGGATTTTATTTTCTTATCTTGAAAACGACTCTTGACACTAGATATTAAAAAATATTACCATGTTGCAAAATCGCCTTAAAAAATTATTTCTGCATATTGGGGCGCTCATATTCGCCTGTGTCACAATTGTAAACATCTAATTAACGTTGAGATTTATTAGATGTTTACAACTATTTAATTGGATGTATAAGTTAAGTCCAAGGTCTTTCGGCAATTGAAGTCTGTCTTAAAAAGGGCACCATCGCTCACATATAGAACCATTAACGTCAAATTGAACTTTTTACACATAATTCTTTCAGTGACACCTCAAAAGAGATACTTCACTTCCACTTAACGATTTATAGTGAGCGTAGGCGAACGTCCTTTGAGCATGCGCGGGTGAAGAGTACCGCGGAACATTTTGAATCATCTATTACGTCACTTGTAGTCTGTGTTAACGTGCGCAACGGTCGTTCGAAATATACCAATTCTGTTGGAAAAAAAGGCGACTTTTTACCATAATAAAGAGGACGAAAACAAAAGAAAGCACTGTTATACCTGCTAATCTTATTAGCGGCTAGTTGAAGTACTGTGAAACTGTGCTGTACGAATACTCTAAACGGTTCAGCCAAATACACAGCGGAATACATCCCACAGTGGAGAAAGGGGCAAGCTTAACATGAATAATAAATTCGGGTGAGTCCCAGGACGGGAATGAATTTATTATGGAAGGTGCTGGGAGAATCAAGGTATGAATTACCAAAAGGCACATTAGGCCCGGGCCTAGAGGCCACAATTTTTATTTAACTAATATTTATTTGGTAGTTTTTTCATGTCAGAATCATTAAACTTTGTTTGTGATATTAGTCATTATTTTGCAATTGATAGATATCAGTTTCTTGACATGAAAAATTTCATTTATACTACGAAAAATATTCCCAAAACAAATTTATTATTCATGTTAAGCCCAAGAGCAAGTTTCAAATTTTAAGGGGAGTATAAATCTTGTGAATATTACATGACGACTTTTTTCCATGATGTTTAGATTGACTTGAAAAAATGTCATTATTATTTTTATTTCACATTTGGTAGACAGTATAATGTTACTTTCTCTTTTTGGAAACAGTAATTGCTTTAAATGTAATTATTCTAAAAAAGTTTTTGTGGCATGAAATGTAATAAGAAAAAATACTGCCTAAGTAAAAGTTACTTATAAGATTTTTAAAAAAATCTCAATGTATGACATTATAATCTCAATGTATGACATTATAATTTCATATGAATATACATAGAATAGTTTTGCATTCACTAAAGCAAAAGTTTGAGCTTCAAAAAATCCTCTTCAAGAAATGTAATTTTTTAAAAAAAGAAAAATAATTGTCTCGAACTAAATATCCTAATCCTGGATTTCCTAATTATATAGTCATACATTAATTAGCATACAGTCATACATTGAGATCTTTTTAAAAATCTCATAAATAAATTTTATTTAAGCAGTATTTATTCTTATTACATTTCATGCCGCAATTTTTTTTAAAAAATAATTATATTTAAAGTAATTACTGTTTCCAAAAAAAAAAAAAAAAAAACATTTTACTCTCCACCAAATGTGAAATAAAAATAATAATTATATTTTTTTTCAAAAGTTAATCTAAACATCGTGGAAAAAAGCCGTCATGTAACCTTCACAATTGATGCGATCTGCATACATGTGGCATACAGAGGTGATATGCCAGCCGCATACATGTAGCATACAGAGGTGATATGCCAACCGCATACATGTCGCATACGGTGGCGATATGCCAGGCGCATACATGTCGCATACCACCACCGTATGCCAGAGTAATATGGGATATTCTCACAGGGCATACGAGGCATACGTATGCCACATGTATGCGGCATATATGCGGCATACTAGAGGCATACACCTTTATTTTGTCTCGGGCAGATACGCATCTACTCATGGTATAGATATCGTCTTTTTCAAAATTAAAACTTACCTAGCAAAAAAAGTCAGCATGAAACCTTCATCAAAATTGTTAAAATTGAAGGTTTGTTGAAGGTTTTATAAAGGATATTGAAACAAAAAATTTTCATGAAAAATCATCATTTAATTTTCCAACATAAAACCTTTAAAATATCTGCATTTTCCCTTCATGATTAAAAATTGAAGGTTTTTATGAAGGTTTTTTGCAGTTTTTATGAAGGACATTGAAACAAAAACCTTTAATTTTATAGATCTTCAAAAAAAACTGCAGTTTTCCTGCATGAAACCTTCAATTTCAAAATTTTGATGAAGGTTTTATGCTGACTTGATGGTGAATTTTTTTGATGGGTAGTATTCGAGGCCATTGTAAGCATCGCATGCACTCAAAATTGAGTATACACTTTACTTATTTTCGAGAACCTATTTTTAACAGTACGTCCAGTACACGGTCGTTGCCATTCGTCTGGGGGAGTGCGGTGAAGGTGGTGTAACTAAATACTTCGCCACCTGCAGAGGTCATTTACGTCTGGTTGCCACATAAAACAAACTCACCCCACTCCGGATCCCCCGCGGGGTTGGGATCGGGGGTTTGGAGGTTAAAGGGTAATCAGCTCAGCTTGGCAAAGCACACGTCTAGCATTCCTCCACCATTTGGGGGAGTAGGACAACTATTTCTCACACAGCACTAAAACAAGTACCATGTTGCGGAGATAAAGATAAGGAGTCGGGTATTATTTATTAGAGACAGGGTGTTGGTAACATCTTTTTTTTATTTCAAGATGTGCGATCTGTGTCTTTTTTATATAATTGCGCAGAGTTCTTGTATTTGTGATGTATGTTGCTCCTTTTGCGGTAATATAATCATATTACAATTCTGGATGTTCTCTGTTGAAGTTATTGTCTTAGATGACACATTTATGTTGCGAACGTGGTTTGGGCTTAGAGCAAGGGTTTGGGAGCGTTCATTTATTTCGTCGAGTGTCTATTTTTAACACTGCAGTAACAGTACGTCCATCAAACGTCCGTCTACTCAAAATTTTAACCTTTTATACCTCATTCTTCTTTCCCTATGAAACGTTCCATCACGTTACCCTTCCCACGTCATGTTACACTAAAAAGTGCTTAAAATAAGTACATGAACGTGCTTGTTCTTGTTTGAGTACAATTGCATCGTAAATGAGCGATGAAGTACTCAAATTTAAAGTAATCGTACTTTCACGAAAATGAGCAGTATGGTTTAATATTGCTAATATCAGCTTCTGTTCATGCCATCTTGACAATATATAATTGTGCATAGCTCTTGTATTTATGATGTATGTTGCTCCTTTTGCGGTAAAATCATCATATTACAATTCTTGATGTTCTCTGTTGAAGTTATTCTCCTAGATGAAACATTTATGTAGCGAATGTGATTTGGGAGCGTTCATTTATTTCGTCGAGTGCCTATTTTTAACACTGCAGTAACAGTACGTCCATCAAATGTCCGTCTACTCAAAATTTTAACCTTTTTCAACCTTATTCTTCTCTCTCTATGAAACGTTCCATCACGTTACCCTTCCCACGTCATGTTACACTAAAAAGTGCTTAAAATAAGTACATGAACGTGCTTGTTCTTGTTTGAGTACAATTGCATCGTAAATGAGCGATGGCGTACTCAAATTTAAAGTAATCGTACTTTCACGAAAATGAGCAGTATGGTTTAATATTGCAAATATCAGCTTATGTTCATGCCATCTTGACAAAGCGACCTGACAAACTTAAAATAGGTGTTCAGAAGATGGTTTTCCACATTATTTGATGTCGATTGCTTAAATGGAAACTGAGTTATTACGATTTAATGTTCTTGCTTCCCATTCTTTTGCCATGCCGTAGTAACATTACTTCTATTTATAACTTCTTCACGTCGCTCTGGTAGTACAACGGATAAGGCCCTGGATTTCTTCGCGGACGACATCAGGTAGACGGATTGGGTTTGATTCTCGGTAAGTCCTGCTTGTAATTGTTAAAATTTATTGAAAGTGATTTATGAAGGCAGCCGACGTAGGCAAGCAACTGTTCTTTTTATTCATGTTACTCATTTTTGAGTACATGTCTTTTTCAAAAATGAAACTTATGTATTCGGAGCTATGATAAGCATTGAATGTGATGAAGAATTAGTACATTTGTCTTATTATTAAGTACCTATTTTTAACAGTGTACAATTCTCGATGCTCTCTGTGAAGTTATGATATGAAAAAAGGTATTTATGTATTGAAAGTGGTTGGAGACGCCCTTTTCTACCTTATCCTTATCTCCCTATGAAACGTTTCATCAGGTTACCCTTCCCATGTTATTTTCACGATATATTATTGCAATAAAAACGGTCTTTAAAATGTCCAATGCCAATGTATTTATATATTTCGCCAAACATCCCTTTAGAAAGATTTTAATTAAAAAGTGAGTTTGTGAAAGAATTTTCAGCATTCTCTTTACAAAGTTTTCCTACTTCACGCAATCGCTAAGATACACCTCCCCAGTCACGCAGGATAGACCCCTTCTCCATGGGTACGGGACGTAATTAATGAACAGCCCCTTAAAGGATTTCGCTGATAACATGGGTTTGAAACTTGTTGCAATCCATTTTTTTTAAGTATGAAATAATATTCATTATTAATGAATGTAAATTATTATTTAACATTTTACTAATATTGTAGTATTATTGGACTTACTTAAAGGGTCAAAATACCGAAAAAATTGTAAAAGTCACGATTTTTTTTTATTTGCTATAATTTTAGTTTGGAATCTTCTAAATGAGTTATTTGAGATTTTACGCTAGATAACAGGTATGTTTTTCAAGGAACAAAATTTTTAAATAGTTTTTTCTGTGTTTGGTTTTCCTTGATATTAAGTTATATATTTTTTATTATTAAGGGATCAATTAATAATGTTTAAGCACATTGTAAAATATGTGTACGTTATAAATCGGTATGCAAATTAGCTCTATTAACAGGTTTTTTTTTAAATACTGAAGTAAAAAAAATCTAGTTGTGAGGAAGTTTTTTGTGTTATTATATAAATAACTATTTATATAAAAATCAAATACATGTATTATACAAAATTTTAGTGCCAATTCTAATGTTTTATAATTTAAAGCATCTGAGAAAAAAATTTGGTGAACAAATATAAATATTTAAAAAAAAGCTTTAAAAAATTGAAATTTTTTGGAAAAACGCAAACAATTATGGAATTTTTGTGTGAAATATTTTTTTTTTATATAAATTCAATTAATATACATTAAAATCACAAAAAAAAAAAATTGTAAGTGGTATATTGTTCTCTTTAGCATACCAAGGTCAAAGTCGATATGACATATGGAGGGACGGGTTAAAAAAGTTAAATGCAAAATTCGATGATCCAGTGACAAGAATTTACATAAGTGTAATTATAAAAACTACCGTTTTACCTTGCAATAACACTGTTAAAACTAGTACTCAAAAATAAGTAAAATGTACCCATTTTTGAGTATATTCGATGTTTATCATAGCTCCGAATACATAAGTTTCAATTTTGGAAAAAGCATGTATTCAAAAATAAGCACAATGGGTAAAATTTAATAAAAAGAGCAAATGCTAGCCTACACAGCCTGCCTTCATAAATCACTTTCAATAAATATCGATAATTACAAATAAGACTTGCGGGAATTGAATCCAGGTCCTCGGGGATAGCATCCAAATGCCTTATCCGTTGTACTACCAGGGCAACGTGAAGAAGTTAAAAACAAAAGAAATTTTAAAAAGGCGTGCCAACGGAATGGTAAGTAAAATAATTCAGTTGTAATACCTCAGTTTCCATTTAAGCAATCCACATCAAATAGTGTGGAAAAACATCTTCTGAACACCTAATTTAACCTTCTGACCGTTACAAACGTATTTTTACGTCCTTGCATCTCTAGTATTTCCAGCAATACACACCATTTTTAAATTAATAAAAATACTTTATTTACTAAATAATATTTTTAAAACTTTTTTTATTGGGGTATAAATTCAAAGCCATGTATCTGTTTAAGAATAAACAAGTTTTTTTTTGTTTTAAATATATAAATTTATTAAAATATCATTTAAACTCTCAAACAGAGAAAACAACTTCGCAATTTGGTTAATTTTCTAAACGGTCAGAGGGTAGTTTGTCAGGTCGCTTTGTTTGATGGCTTGAAAAGAAGCTGATATTAGCAATATTAAATCACACTGCTCATTCATGAGAAAGTACGGTACTTCAATTTGAGTACGTCATCGCTCATTTACAATACAATTATCAATTACAATAGAATCGCAATTTGGTTAATTTTCTGAACGGTCAGAGGGTAGTTTGTCAGGTCGCTTTGTTTGATGGCTTGAACAGAAGCTGATATTAGCAATATTAAATCACACTGCTCATTCATGAGAAAGTAAGGTTACTTCAATTTGAGTACGTCATCGCTCATTTATAATACAATTAAATTATACTAAAAGAAAAATAAGTAGGCTGAGGTACTCATTTTTAAGATTTTTTTTTTTACAGTAAACAGTCATTCCAAGAGTTTATATTTATAAATATTTCTTCTCGGGCATAGCTGGGAAGGAGAAAAGGAGAATTGCTTGTAAATATAATGGACTCTTACCCATTCAGTTTAGATAACTACATTTATCTATTAATACTGAATGGGTAATAGTCCTGTATGATACTGATTCGGCTATTATTCTAATCAGAATAAAGAACTCAAATGGGAAACTCAATTTGATTAAAAAATTGTTTAAGTTGGGTTACTAAATAAGATCACCTTTTTTATATAACCGCACGATTCTTTTCTCGAAATATAAGTCGATTGCTCAAATAAGTGGATTTCTCAGTAGACAGCAAAACAAATTTTAATAGTATGTTATGTTAAGTATTAGAGCCGTAATACAAAAAAAAACGTTATTAGAACTTACGTTGAATACACTATTATGTAGATTTGAAATTCCATTTCTATATTAAAAATTAGGAGAGATAGGATTGCGGATTAAATTAGGATAGCAGATAAAATGAGTATTGGTGTAATATCAATATTGCATAAAAAATGGCCATGTAATTGAATTTTACAGCTACAAATTTCTATATTTAGAATATTTATTTATTTTATCTGCAAATATTTAATTTATAAAATTAGAAAACAGATTTTCCAGAGGCCATATCACAAGAATTTGAATTTATAGAAAAATATAAATGAAATGATATTTTGAAAGAGGGCAATGCCCTGAGCGAATTTTTTACAGAAAATCTAAGTAGCTCTTGAACGAGAATACCAGATCAGCACAATATATTTACTCCTACACTTATTTGCTCTTTAAAAACTTTTCGTATGCTAAATATTCCACTTGAAGGAAATGTAATTTTTTATATTTATTTAATAATTTTCTAGCAATAATTTCATTAAAAGCAAATTGCTTTTCTTTAGATCATGCGTACAAATTAAAAATTGAATTGGTAAAATGGACTTTGACCAGCGAGTTTTCCATCGTATGGTCGCTTTCTTCGAATTTCGACCAAAAAAGGTTTATTCATCCCTTTAGTAACTTTTTCCTCTTAGTTTGCTTCAATAGATAAAACAAAACCAAAACTTTACCGAAGAAATACTTCTTCGAAACCGAAAAATTTCATCCGAAGATGAGTTTCATTTGCCCGCCTTCTGATAGTATCTCCAACCAATCAAGACGTTTAGGTCTGCCTTGAAAGGCGGGATTTATGAGGGGCGTGTCTACGCGGGCTCCGATTTCAGATCGAGTTTTTCTTCGGGATCACATTCATATGAATCGAGTTCTTTTCCCCAACAACTTAAAGAAAGGTGCACAAGCACAATCAACCCACAATGCACTGTCTTAAGCAAAAGATAAAGCCGTACGTATGGATTGTTAACAGACAATCCATACGTATGGCATTGAAGCTATAATTCCTTTTTGAAAAATAAAGTACTTTAAAATACCATTATGATTTTTTTTTTTAAACGGACCATTTTTTTTCTTCTATAACAAAATAGTTGTGGAACCCAAACGTTCATTTTGACTTTTTTAGCATATTCCACCCTCTACTGTATTTGTAATTACTTCAAAGAACATTGAGAATATACACAAATATAGTTGCAAATATTTTTTTAAATTGAGGATAAAGATCTTAATACAAATCAGTTTCCAATCTTTAACACGCAGAGGCAGTGACGGATCTAGAGGATCCTATAGAGAGGAACTAGTTTTTACAACATTTTATCGTCGTCCAGAAAAAAGTAAAATGGGTTATATAAAGTATATATAACTGTTTTTTGTGTTTAATATTAAATAAATTATAAGGCAACTATAGTGCATTCGAAATTAACTATTTCGGATCGTCTCTAACTATTTTTTTCCAGTGGAATTCTTCGAAATATAATTGAAAAGCTCCAACCCCTCCAAACTTTTTTTTTTGTAAATTTGAGTACTCTGGGAGGTATATATTTACAAAAAAAGAAAGGAGAAAACGTGAGAATTTATTTCAATTTATACAATTTTAAAATTTGTTACAGTTTTTATGCGATTTCAAATCAAACCCAAAGGGTGGGGTTATAGCCCCTGTTTGCCCTATGTATATTTCGGCTCTTGTGAATAGAGCTGGCTGGTGCACTATTGTAGGCCAACTGTCCCCATTGGTCATGGAGTAGGAGTTTGGAGAGTATTATGGTACCAACTTTTGGGTAACCAATATTTTAAATTTGAATTTATTAATTGAAAATGCATACCTAGATCTGTATCGATTAATTGTTTAAGAACTAAAGAAATTTATAAAATAATGTATATCACCATTGTACACTATAATATGTCCTTTAATTTTTTCTAAATATAATTATTTTGTTTAAAAAAATCATATATCAAAGGTTAAAACAGCAAATAAGGAAAAATTATTTTAAATTATATGATTGCTGCTTCGTAATTTTTTTTGCATGGACACTATTTTTAACTCGTATAGTTTTTAATATCTTAAGAAGTGTATGCGAATTCTTCAGTAATTAACAATTTATTACAAATTAATTAATAATTAACAACTAAAGGATAATTAGCATAACTGTTAATTATTAATGAGTAAATACTAATTTTCAATGACTAATTACTAATTTTCAATGACTAATTACTAATTAGCATAACTTCTAATTAGCGTTTATTTTTAATATTGATATATATTCTGGGAACCCCTATCATAATTTTTGAATTGCTACGCTACTGCCTTCTATCCATAATATCAATCTAGCACATTAAATCTATCAATCTATATGTATACTGGCAGTTCAGAAACAAAGCACTACGTTAGAGATGGTATTTGAAAATTTATTTTACAATTTTAATTTCAATTGCAACTATATCGATTCCAACCGGATCCTAAATGTTTGTTTTGTGTTTATTGTTTTCATTAAAATGCAATGTTTTTTAGGCGATATGTGATGTCACACTTCTTGTAACCCCACCCCCCCTCCCCCCTCCTGTTACAAAGTTACGTAAGATGCTCAAAAATGAAAGTTGAATTTCTGAAAGTGCATACTTACATTAGTAACCATTAAGAATACACTAACAGATCCGTTTACATCTCGAATATTGATTCTAGGATGATGATTTTTTTTTTTTTATTTCAGATATAATCATTAAAATTTATTTTGTGGACCATTATATAGTTGTAAATTGCATTTATTTGTAACAAACATTTTGAAAATGTTTATTTCGTGCGGTGTTTTCCTTTTAACACCCTATACATTCCCTATTTTTCGAAAAACAAGAACCGTCTGCTTCCCCCGATCTCTTCAGTAGCCCGACTCTAAATCGGAAGGTCGAAAAAAACCCGAACCCCTCAGCGTTACGAATCTCACTCAGGATGCAAAAGCATGACAAAACATCGCATTTGACCCGACGTCGAATAAACACCCGACGCAACACGAATCCCGACGGCCCATAAAAGTAATTCATTCCTCCCTCAGTGACTGCAGAAAGGAAGAGTGTTGCCGAGTTTCCACGAAGCAAATCGAATTTGACACTTGGCGTGATTAGTGTCAAACCTCATTGCCCTCGACACATTTCATCGCTGGTAATGCGCTGTCAATTACTGCAGTGTCAAGGGGTCTTGCTCGATGGGGGTGAATAACCACTCAGGGTAAAACTCCCTCCCAATAGTTTTAGAAGCATATGTTCAATAATTACCACTGGAACTGCGGAGATCCTTTGCAAGGGAGCTTTTCTCCACCTGAAAAATACACTAAAAATTTAGTTCCTGAAAAAATTGTTCCCTATGTAAAAATAAATTACAATTTCATTTTAAATTAAATTGTCAATTGAATTATGTTTTATATAGTTATTTTAGCAATAGTAATAGTAAGTGTAGCATATAGATATCCTTTTTTAAATATCTCATGCTCGAAATCTTATATACATCCTTTACAGGGCGGGTGGCCGATATTTCGGCCAGATTCCCATGTTAAAATCAAACACCCGCCTTATTAAAATTAAAATGCTCTTAAAACCATAATTATCATTATTAAAAAATATCTATTAAACTAATTGTTAAATTTAAATAAACTTTTAAAATGTTCCGTCACCTTTAGAAGGCATTGAGCCGTCTAGTTTCAAAACCAGATAGATCGATTTTTTCGCTTTTCAGATTATGTAATTTATTTTTAGTTTTCCTACCGATATATCAGTAGGCAAATTCATAACAATCCATAACAGCCAGATGCTATTCGTTTTGCGCTGTGAAAGTAGCAGTTGGTTGCAAAACCAGAAGAGTAAAGAAATCAGTTTCAAAACACAATGTAAGAACTGTAAAGAAAAAGGTACTTAAAAATGAGTACCTGAACATACTCGTCTTTCTTTGAGTACAATTGCATCGTAAATGAGCAATAACGTACTCAAATTTAAGTAATCGTACTTTCTCGAAAATGAATAGTGTGATTTAATATTACTAATCTCAGCTTTTGTTCAAGCCATCTTGACAAAGCGACATAACAAACTTAAAATAGTTGTTCAGAAGATGGCTTTCCACGTCAGTTATTACAGCTCAATTATCTTACTTCCCATTCTTTCGGCACACCTTTTTAACATTTCTTCTGTTTATAACTTCTTTACGTCGTCCTGGTAGTACGACGGATAAGTCACTGGACTGTGGTGCCTTAGGATATGTGTTCGATTCAAGTCTTGGTTGAAATAGTTGATATTTATTGAAAGTGATTAATGAAGGCAGCCTACGTAAGCAAGCAAGTGCTGTTTATATTCATTTTTACTCAATGTACTTATTTTTCAGTACAAGTATTTTTTTTTTAAATTAAACATGTATTCGGAGCTATGATAAGCATCGAATGTGTTAAAAAAAGAGTGCATTTTTATTTATTTTTGAGTACCTATTTTTAACAGTGCACGTGCAGAATTAATATTTTTATAGCGCGATACTTTGGCAATGGTCATGAAAACATAAACTATTGGTTCGTTGACTAGTTCATGACAGGCAACGAACTCCTCCGGCAAATAGGGCAGTCATCTGGATATGTCCCCATCGGGTCATTACTTTTAAGTTATTGCAGTAGAAGATATCCCCAAGTTTAGGGGAAAAAGCAACTTGTAAACTGACTCTTTGGACATTTGAGATGAAACGCCGACATTCCGTTTGCGTTTGTAGAAGGGAATTTCCGTTATTTATGTTGACAAGGTGGGAGGGAAGATGCAATTAGGGCCTAAAGGAATGTGTTCTTTCGTGAGAAGATGTTTCATGACATAACAAATACTTCAGTAACTGTATAATTTAGATGTTCTATTCAATAGTTACATTTACACTTTGTAAATCTGTCCTATTTATTATTCCTAGTGCATAGTCCCGAGACAAAATAAAGGTGTATGCCTCTAGTATGCCGCATATATGCCGCATACATGTGGCATACGTATGCCTCGTATGCCCTGTGAGAATATCCCATATTACTCTGGCATACGGTGGTGGTATGCGACATGTATGCGCCTGGCATATCGCCACCGTATGCGACATGTATGCGGTTGGCATATCATCTCCGTATGCGACATGTATGCGCCTGGCATATCACCTCTGTATGCTACATGTATGCGGCTGGCATATCACCTCTGTATGCCACATGTATGCAGATCGCATCAATTGTGAAGGTTACATGACGGCTTTTTTCCACGATGTTTAGATTAACTTTTGAAAAAAAATATAATTATTATTTTTATTTCACATTTGGTGGAGAGTAAAATGCTACTTTTTTTTTTTTTTTTGGAAACAGTAATTACTTTAAATATAATTATTCTTAAAAAAAAATTGCGGCATGAAATGTAATAAGAAAAAATACTGCTTAAATAAAAGTTGCTTATGAAATTTTAAAAAAAATCTCAATGTATGACTTTATAATTTTATACGAATATAATTAGGAAATGCAGGATTAGGATTTTTAGTTCGAGACTATTATTTTTCTTTTTTTAAAAAATGACATTTCTTGAAGAGGATTTTTTGAAGCTCAAACTTTTGCTTTAGTGAATGCAAAACTATTCTATGTATATTCATATGAAATTATAATGTCATACATTGATATTTATTTAAAAATCTTATAAGTAACTTTTATTTAGGCAGTATTTTTTCTTATTACATTTCATGCCACAAAAACTTTTTTAAGAATAATTACATTTAAAGTAATTACTGTTTCCAAAAAGAGAAAGTAACATTATACTGTCCACCAAATGTGAAATAAAAATAATAATGACATTTTTTCAAGTCAATCTAAACATCATGGAAAAAAGTCGTCATGTAATATTCACAAGATTTATACACCCCTTAAAATTTGAAACCTGCTCCTGTGCTTAACATGAATAATAAATTTGTTTTGGGAATATTTTTCGTAGTATAAATGAAATTTTTCATGTCAAGAAACTGATATCTATCAATTGTAAAATAATGACTAATATCTCAAAGAAAGTTTAATGATTCTGACATGAAAAACACTACCAAATAAATATTAGTTAAATAAAAGTTATGGCCTCTAGGCCCGGGCCTAATATGCCTATTAACTCATACCTTGATTCCCCCAGCACCTTCCATAATAAATTCATTTCTGTCCTGGGACTCACCCGAATTTATTATTCATGTTAAGCTTGCTCCTTTCTCCACTGCGGGATGTATTCCGCTGTGTGTTTGGCTGAACCTTTAACATTATTCCGTCGTAAGGCACAGTAATTATTTCACATTCCCTCAATTAGCCTCTAATGAGATTAGCAGGTATAACAGTGCTTTTTTTTAACAGAATTGGTTTCTATTACTTCCAAGAACCGTTGACACCACAACAAACTGCGAGTGACGTAATGGATGATTCAAAATGTTTTGCGCTACTCTTCACCCGCGCATGCTCAAATGACGTTCGCCTACGCTCACTATAAATCGTTAAGTGGAAGTGAAGTATCTCTTTTGAGCCTTCACTGAAGGAATTATGTGTAAAAAGTTCGATTTGACGTTAATGGTTCTATTTGTGAGCGATGGGGCCCTTCTGAAGACAGACTTCAATTGCCCAAAGACCTTGGACTTAACTTATACATCCAATTATACAGTTGTAAACACCCAATAAATCTCAACATTAATTAGATGTTTATAATTGTGACACAGGCGAATATGAGCGCCCCAATATGCAGAAATCATTTTTTAAGTCGATTTTGCAACATGGGTAACATTTTTTAATATCTAGTGTCAAGAGTCGTTTTCAAGATAAGAAAATAAAATCGAAGCTATATAACGTTAATAATTAAATATAAAATGTAGAAATCATGTGGAAAGGAATCTCAAAGAAATTGTTTAATTGTATTGTGATATATAATTTAAATTTTAGATAAAAACAGATTAAAAAGGCAATTTCAAAATCTACTAAAAAATAACAAACAGTTATTTCACAAAATGTTGCAATTGTTTTCGTATTCATTTATATTTTAATTCGAATGAAATAGTTGATTCTTTTCTATTATTTCACATTAGGTATGTCATAGATATAAAATGCCTATATGTTATAGTTCACAATTAAAAATCAATTTCAAATTAGCATTTGCAAATTTATCAGTATAACGTTTTCTAATTTAAAAATATCATAATTTTTTTTGCATCGTACAATATTTGAAGGGATAGGTGGAAGAACTAGGTAGCTCCACTTTTTTCTGATTTTCATTTTTTCACTATTCCTTTATAGTGAAAAAATGTAAGTTAAGGGTCAGTGGGTACACAATATATTAAATTAAAAAAACGCACACACACAAATCCATTTTTTATTCCCATTTCAAATTCACTATGATTTTTATCATCCTCAATCTATTACTATAATGCAATGGTTTCAAAGAAGTATAATGTAACTGGAGATACTTAAAAATCAACTTAACAATTATAAAGTTGAAAACATTAATGTCGCAATAAATTGGATCTAAATAGGAAGCATATGCCATTCGCATACACCGGGCATACCACCTCCGAAGTCATCATTTCAATGGCATATATGGCATACATCTCGCATACGAACAATCGGCTGGCATACGAAAGGCATACACCAGGCATATTAATATTTTTGTCTCTGGATCGAAATAGGAAGCATATGCCATTCGCATACACCGGGCATACCATCTCCGCGGTCATCAATTCGATGGCATACGTGGCATACATCTCCCATACGAAAAATCGGCTGGCATACGACAGGCATACACTCGGCATACGAAACTTTTTGTCTCGGGAGTGTATATGCTACACAACTTTAAAAGACCGATAGGTGCATCTATTGAGTTTTATGTTAACTATTATAGTATTGTCACATAGCTAACCATGTGCCTAGTTCTTATAACCGCCGCTAGGTCCCGTATCTTTCTAAAACGATTGTGATATAGGCAATCAGTTGCTTCGAGGTCTGTTGTTCTAAAACTTGCCTGTGAAGATAAACTTTTCGAAGATAGTTTTATTACTTATAAGCATAATATGGCTCTACAAAAAATTCTAGCTAATACCAGAGGTGTGTAGCTTGTATTTAACTATATTTTCATACTTTTTGAAAATTATTTTAGTAATTATACACATGATGTTGCATATACGCTACACAACGGTTTTAATTAATTATTTAATTAAATAGGCACTTATGATTTTTTTTTATATATTTTTCAGCGGTCCAGGTGTAAAAAGAAAACGAAAAAAAAATATATTATTTCATTAAAAAAAGAAAAAATCATGCACTAGATGGTTAAAATATGTGGATAATTTTCTGTGACAATAAAGAATTGTATAGATAACAATTTTATGTAACTATAATAATTTTATTATATATTATTTGTCAAGGAACCCGAGGGCAATAAAACTGCATACACAATAAAATACATATATCATAAAAAACAGATATACACAAAACAAAGCAAGTTCAAGGAAATTGACCAGAAGGTACGTTACAAACACCGAAAATATTGCATCTCAAAATTGAACAAATATATTATACCAACGTTTTTCAAATTGATTGGGCAGTATAAAATTATATTACAGATTTTAATAGGGCTACTTCATCAATATAAACTTATGTCATTATAAATATTTTATAAAATGTGACGCAATTATATGTATAAAACAATATAAAATGTTTTAAAAATTCGGTTGTCATCATATATTGATTTGTACTATTCATATTCCTTTTTAATTAATAGCTTTTAGATAACTTGGGTACCTAGACAGAACACACATTCTAATTTTTTGGTTGCATATTTTGAAAATGTTTGATGTCCATTGTGTATCTTAGAGCCCATTGTTAACGAACGAGTAAAACGCGCGAGAGTTTCTCGGTGATTCGATAATTAATACCACGTGATATGAATTCTCGAATCACCGAGTAGCTCGCACGCGTTTTACTCGTTCGTGTCTAATGGACTTAAGGCATAGTTAGCTCAATCCTGTTGTACAATTATCAACAATAAAAAAGCTCACTTCTTATCGTTTTTATAAATACACCTCGTGTCTGTGGCACACGTAGGTATTGTTTTGAGTAAAAAACAGTTTTTAGAATTTATTTGTCTGTTTATGTTTGTCATTCACATAACTACTGAACTAATGGCTAATGAGACTTTTATTGATGAATGGTTTATATTTAGCTATAGCATCAAAATACATGCATTGTCTTAGTCACAGGTTTCCGTGAGTTACAAATATAAATTACTTTAAACTAGCTTCAAAATTAATAGTTCAATTAAACTATATTATCGAAAATTCAATTTTTTACATAAATATTTTTTAACGTGTCTTTAATTTTATCGCATGTCTTTTTTAAACAATTTCAAACATGTTTTAAACTCCCACATAATAGTTTAAATACAACTATATAATCGAAAATTCCATTTTTTAACTTATCTTTAATTTTATGTCATGTCGCATGTTATGTCTTTTTTAAACAATTTTAAGCATGCCTTAAACCCCCACATCATAGTTTAAATACAACTATATAATCGAAAATTCCGTTTTTTAACATAAATATCAATCGTCTTATCTCAGAATAGACAAAGGTTAAAGGGTTTAAAGAGAGTTAAAGAAGGTTAATTAGGTCCAAGGGGCGCTTAACCAACATCAATCCTTAATGCGCTAATATCAAGCAGATTTATTTTTTAAATCAGGCTGATAGCTGGACCCTATGAATTTCCTAACGACGAAAGATTAAAAATGATGATGTAAATCTCCCAGTTTATGTATATTCTTAATATTTACCTGAATATATTTAAATAATACTTTTATTGAATTTAAGAACTCGTATTTTGCTGTTTTCTCAAATGGTCGGTATCGTCCCCTCGGCTCTCTCCCCGCTTTTAAAGATCTGTGGGAAATTCTAAGCTTTATTCTTTGTACAATCCCTGTAAAGTAGACTTATCACCACCACGGTAAAACGACAAAGGTTAAAGGGTTTAAAGAGAGTTAAAGAAGGTTAATTAGGTCCAAGGGGCACTTTTAACCAACATCAATCCTTGGCTGTCACTACCTCCGCTTGCTAAATACTGGTGGGAAAATGGTAAATGGTAGCAGCGAACCCATTTGGGTTCAAAAGAATTTAATCCCCATCCCAAGAAACACATGAAAGAAGCGTGAGAATAGATTAAATTTGCTTTTGTGAGATGTTATAAAATGCTTAGAATCCCGGTTGAAAAGGACTGGGTAAAATAAAATACCAACGAGACTCTTGCTGATTATTTGTCTGCTTGTACACTGTAAAAAATGTGCTTAAAAATGAGTACATAGACGTACTCTTTTTTCTTTGAGTACAAATGCGTCGTAAATGAGCGATGACGTACTTAAAATTAAGTAATCGTATTTTCGCAAAAATGAGCAGTGTGGTTTAATATTGCTAATATCAGCTCCTGTTCATGCCATCTTAACAAAGCGACCAGGCAAACTTAAAATATTTGTTCAGAAGATAGTTTTCTACGTTATTTGATGTCGATTGCTTAAATGGAAACTGAGTTATTACGACTCAATTATCTTACTTCCCATTCTTTTTCCACGCATTTTTTACATTACTTTTGTTTATAACTTCTTCACGTTGCCCTGGTAGTACAACTGATAAGACACTGCGTTGCCTGTAGGATATAAAAGATGCAGAAATATTTTGTAATAACTCAGTTTTCATTTATAAGTAATTGAAATAAAATAATATGGAAAACCCTCTTCTGAGCAATTATTTTAAGTGTGTCAGGTCGCTTTGTTAAGAAGGCTTGAACAGAAGCTGAGATGAGCAATATTAAATCACACTGCTCATTTTTGAGAAAGTGCGATTACTTAAATTTCGGTACGTCATCGCTCATTTACGATGCAATTGTACTAAAAAAAACCGAGTAGGTTCAGGTACTCATATTGAAGCACCTTTTATTTTTTACAGTGTTTACTACTTCTACTTATGATCTGGAAAATTCCATACTTGCAATACACACTTACAGTACATTAAGCATATTTTAAGGTTCGAGCCTTTTCTAGGTCAAATTCCATTTTGTATTTTGGCGTTTCATTTCTATTCTGGAGAAAGTTCCCTATTTCTGGCAGTGACATGTTTGTGACATTTGTTAAGTAGAAAGGATGACAGGAAAAGGGAGATGTTAATCCTCTTCCAAAATATTTACGTCTCCTTTTCAGACACAAAACGCTGTTAAACCACACACCGACGAAATCCCCACAAACCAAAACCTAAACATTTCTATAATCGAAACGAACGTCTGCCGCCCCATGGGGTACTCCACCCCAAGCTCCTTTTTGCTTTTTGCCCGAAAACCAATTTCCCATCGATTTACAAAGGCAGTCAAGAGCAGAAATTATTCGCGTCTCATAATAGCCCTTAAAGCTATCTATTACCATCGCGGTTAGAACACCCCCCAGCTTTATCGCCTACACAAAGGCAAAGCCCCTTCGACAAAAGGCAATGAAAACCCCAAGACGCCTTCTTAATAGCTCAGTGTTCATGGGGTACTTGATGGGGCCACACACCTTGAAGGAGTTGGAACTGTTGCCTTGCCATCAGGTTTGGGACCTGGGCTCGGCAGGGGACTCGACCCGGGTGCAGTGGTGCAAGGCAGAGTGTCTGGACCGAACGCGCCAATTGTGAAACGTTAAAGACGTATCGAAAGGTTGGATTTCGTGGTAGATAAATCCTTGACAAATAAATTTTGACCAGTTCTTGGGAGGGAGAGTTCATGTCTCCAGTTGCAATTAGGCTAAAATGAATTTGGTTTAATCATTACATTATCAACGACTAAATTTTGGAAATGTTACATGATTTTCTTCAGGAGCATATTGATCAGCAAATTCAACAGCTCATACCACACGTGCATGATAAGCAGATAAACAATTGAGGGGCTGACATGGGGAAGACAGTAAGTCACAAATTTCGAGTTTTTCGTTTTTTTCCACGGAAAAAACAGTAAACGCCCAATCCAATGGCATGGAATAAACAGTAAGTCAATCGGCAAAATGGTTTAGTTTCTACGAGCGACGGAAGATGGCACTTGCATGAAGTCCACGATACTTGTAAAGCCCGTTTTTTGCTTTCCCTGTAAAATTTACTTTTTGTGACTTACTGTCTTCCCCATGTCAGCCCCTCAATTATTGAAGGTTTTCTAAACTGTTGTCATTGCTTAAATGTTGGATATTTAGCAGACTTTAATAAATTATTTACTACCAATATGTAGTCCTTGAATGCGGAAAGTTCAAATGAGTCCCAGGCAACCCTTTTTTCTTTGCGATAAACATTATTATATTTTTGAGGTCCTCTCTCGTCAAGAAATTTAGTTTTTTTTATCAGTAATAACCTGAATTGCCGGACCGGAAATCAGTCTTAGATTTTTCTAAAGGAAAGTTCTCCTTTTTCATACCTTAATTGACCACAAGTCAAATTGAAAAACAATGTACTCTTTCCCGGTGCCAAAACTGACAGCTCTAAAGTTCAGGGTAGCTCCAAACAACTTCTCCAAGGAGGTAATAGTTATAAAACAGCTATGCGCCTCTGATGATGATATTTATGAATTAGAGCACAAACATATTAAATGCATAGGGAAAATTATAAAGTTGACACTTCTGTGCAGTAAAGTATCAAGGTCATAGTAGTGTAATTTGACGGGTATGGGGCCGAGGTGCTGTGTGGAGTACGGTGGAGTAATGAGGAATACGAGGAATAATTGAGGATTTTGGTGGAGTACAGTGGAGTAATGAGGATTTTTGGCGGTGCTCTGTGGATTTTTGGTGGTGCTGTGAGAATCAGGGAGGATCTCGTCTGTCAAGCCGAGGGGGCGTGGCCTAATGGAGATGACCAATCAGAGTCTTGTTTGAGGATGACCTCAACCAATCAGGTGTCAGTAAGTGACGTCACATGCAGGGGACATGGGAACAGGTGTTGATCACTCATCGCTGCCGATGGGCATGTCCCACCGTGTCTCAACGTGTATGTACGGGAACGGACCAATCAGGTTCTTGTGTGAGGATGACCTCATGAACAACCAATCAGGTGTCAGTAAGTGACGTCACACGCAGGTGGGGGAAGGTTTTACTAGTTCTGCTTGTAACCGCAAGACAACGCTGCATGTAGGGGAACGGACCAATCAGGTTCTTGTGTGAGGATGACATCATGAAGAACCAATCAGGTGTCAGTAAGTGATGTCTATGGAGTGTCATGTGACATGAAAGTTGCTTTTTTGTTATTTTGCGTTTTTATTTGGGTATTGGTGGAAATTTGCGACGCACAGCATCTACACATTTTTAATTATAAGCTGTGGGTTGTGACATCATAGGTATAATGTTAGGAATGGTTGGTTGTTGAAAAAACTGTGAGCTGTGAAAGTAATGTGAAAAAACTGTGAAAGTAAATAAAATATGATATAATTAAACTAATATTCTTATTTTAATATTTATTATATTTTAATATTTATTTATATTTTGATATTTATTTGTATTTTATTATTTATATTTTTACATTTATTTTTAATATTTAATTATATTTTAACTTCTATATTTTATTATTCATTTATATTTTAACTTCTATATTTTATTATTCATTTATATTTTATATATATTTTATTATTCATTTATATTTTAACTTCTATATTTTATTATTCATTTATATTTTATATATATTTTAATATTTATATATATTTTATTATTCATATATTTCATACATATTTTAATATTTATTTATATTTTATTACTCATTTATATTTTACATATATTTTATTTACGTATACATCTGTGCCAAAAAAATTAACTCAGTGAGAGCAATTACGTCCCACTAGAGCTGCACAATGAACTTATGTTAAAGGGAATGACAGTAGTGTATATATTTTAACTATGGTTAGTACAAAAGAAAAGAATTTTGCAAGAATGGTTTTAGAAAAATATATTTTATGTGACCAACTCCAGCATATAATTTCGCAATATAACTCTATGAGGAATCATCCTATGGGGGTAAATAACATACCATCGTGTACAGGAAGGTAGACCAGATTAATAAGTAAAGCTTTTTTTACCTTTTGACATGTGTACTAAGGGTATAAAAAATGACAGTCTGGGGTTCTATGAAAATAATGTTTATAACAATATACGTTTAAATTACAATTTATATAACGGAAATCAGTCTCAGTGGATGAAAAAAAAGTAATTAATATGAAAGCTGATACTTTGAAAAAGAACCTTGGGAACCAAAACCTTGTATTACGGTTAATTAAACTTTTTATAAAAGTAATGTGTTCTTTAAATGTTTTTCACATCATACGTAAAATTATTATTTTAAGAGGGAAAATATCATATCGTTATGACTAGAAGGAGGGATCTCACCTTGATCACAATTGGATGCATTAGAATTGCTTACTGTTTAGGAATATGATGTAAAAGTTACTCTATCGCACTGTTTGTTGTGCTGGGCTTGATAAGAGCAGATTTGGGGTTGGTATGTAAGATAATGGATCTATTACTTGTTCTAATACGTGTTGAATAAGGGAATTTGTCTTAGATGTTGCTGTTTTAGGGGTGTTTTATAATTGGTTGTTTGATTGAACGATACAGTGCAGCTATACAAAGGGGTTTATTTATACGCTTGGTACAAGTACACATTTTTTTCTTATGTCATAAAATTACACTATAACAAAACGCATAGGTGGATGGTAGAAATGAAGTAGCACCATACAAGGGGAATTATTATGGCTGGCTGATTAAATTTTCAAAGACTAAGAGGCAACAAGTTCCCATATGAGTACAATTGAGGGTGAATGTGTAGAATTTGGCGACATCAAGTATCCACAAGGGGACAATTTGAGAGGTGTATTCGTAAAATTGGCGACATAAAGTACTCATAGGGAGACGTTTGTAGGCGTATACATAAAATTGGGGTGAAAGCGGGGTTTGTAGTTGTACATTAGACAAGAATAAATGAAAAAGTTTAAGTTTGAAATAAATTATAAAAAGAATAAATGTTAAAAAAAAAAGTTAAAATACAATTTAAAAAGCAAAATGTAAAAAAAAAAAAAAAGTTTAAAAAGAAAAATGTAAAAATAAAAAAAAGTTTAAGTGTGAATTAAAAACTAAAAGGTTAAGTAAGAAAAAAAAATAACTAAAAGTGAAAAAAAAATTTTAAAAGTGAAAAAAAATATATATATATTTATATAAAAAATATTTGAAAAAAGTTTAAGTGTGAAATAAATTATAAAACTAATAAATGTAAAATAAAAAGTTTACGTGTGAAATAGATTATAAAAAGTATAAATGTAAAAAAATAAATAAAAAGTTTAAGTGAAAAATATAATGTAAAGATAAAAAAGTTAAAAAACAGTAACTGTAAAATAAAAAAAAAGTTTGTATAAAATGAACTTTTAAAAGAAAAATGAAAAAAAAAGTAAAAACAATATATATAAAAAAAGTTTTAAGTGTAA
Source organism: Troglohyphantes excavatus (assembly GCA_963932185.1). Lineage (NCBI taxonomy): Eukaryota > Metazoa > Arthropoda > Arachnida > Araneae > Linyphiidae > Troglohyphantes > Troglohyphantes excavatus. Next base: position 29,927,091 of record OZ010676.1, read on the forward strand.
AAATAAAATTAAAAAAAAAAAAATTAAAAAAAAAAAAAAAAGACAAATGTAAAAAAGAAAAACGTAAAAAAAAATTTAAAATTTAAAAAAAAAAATTTACAAACGAAAAATATGAAAAAAAAAAAGAAACGTCAAAAGAAAATTGCTAAATGTAAAAAAGAAATGTGTTAAATGTAAAAGATTAACCATCATAAGTTTTTTACCCGAATCGACCCAAAGCCATATGGTGTTACGGAACGTACTAGCCCCATATAGGCACAGATGCCCGTGGTGAGTTCTGTGAATGGTCTACCCACTAATCAAACGACAAGTACCACAATTACATTAAATAATTAGCAACAAAAAAAGCAGGAAATACTACTATAGATATAAAAAATATTAACAAAGTATCGAAAATAGAACCAAAGGTAACTAATAAATCTGTATAGAATGAGTGTCTATAAATGTATAAGAGAAACCAATGTATATATTTCTACTAAAATGTTGACACATATACTAAATTTTTAACAAATTAAGTCAAATATTTGCGAAATAGAGAAAATAATACATACTTTTTAAAATTGTATCAAATAGTCTATGAATGGATAAAAAAAAATATCATGACATGTATTAAAAAAAAAATTAAAATAATGGACTTACGTGTAACACATTAAGTTAAGAAATTTATACTTATCAAAGAAAGTAACGTAAGTCATATAAAAAAAAAACCTGTAGTTAAGTACAATTGTTAATTGAATATGCTACAAAATATTGTCAAATTACACCATTTTTAGTGATACGACAAGCAAACTTGTTAAAATGTCATATAATTATCAAAAATATTATACAAAGTACGAATTTAAAAAAAAAAGTAAATGCAAAAAGAAAAAAAAGTTTAAGTGTAAAATAAAATGTAAAAAAAAATAAATGTAAAAAATAAAAAAAAGTTTAATAAAAAAAAAGTTAAAAAATAATAAAAAAAAAATTTAAGTGTAAAATACAATTTAAAAAAAAAAGTAAAAAGAAAAAAGTTTAATAAAAATTACATGTAAAAAGAAAAAAGTAAAAAAAAAAAAAAAAAAAAAAAAAGTTAAAAGAAAAAAAAAAGTTAAAAAAGAAATAAAAAGTTAAAAAAGAAAAAAAGTTAAAAAAGAAAAAAAAAAGTTTAAAAAGAAAAAAAAAAGTTTAAAAAGAAAAAAAAATTTAAAAAGAAAAAAAAAATTAAAAAAGAAAAAAAAATTAAAAAAGAAAAAAAAATTAAAAAAGAAAAAAAAATTAAAAAAAGAAAAAAAATTAAAAAAAAAAAGTTAAAAAAGAAAAAAAAAAGAAAGAAAAAAAAAGTTTAAAAAAAATAGTTAAAGTGTAAAATACAATTTAAAAAAAAAAAATGAAAACATAAAAAATTAAAAAAAAAAAATGTAAGTGTAAAATTACATTTTAAAAGAAAATGTGAAAATAGAAAAAAAAGTAAAAAGAAAATTGCTAAAAGTAAAAAAAAATAAAGGTGTAAAATGTTAAATAAAAAGACCTTAAGTGTAAAAAATAGAAGAAAAAAGTTTAAGTGTAAAATATTACTCATCATAAGCTTTTTACTCGTATCCACCCAAAGTTATATGGCGTTACGGAGCGTACTAGCCCCATATAGGCGCAGATTCCTTGGTGAGTTCTGTGAATGGTCTACCCACTAATCAAACGATAAGTACAATAATTATATTAAAATATTAGCAAAAAAAAAAGCAGAAAATACTAATATAGATATAAAAAATATTATCAAAGTATAGAAAATAGAACCAAGAATAACTAATAAATCTGTATACAATGGGTGTCTATAAATGTATAAGAGAAACCAATGTTTATATCTCTACTAAAATGTTGACACATATACTAAATGTTTAATAAATTAACTCATATATTTGCGAAATAGAAAAAATGGTACATACTTTTTAAAATTGTATCAAATAGTCTATGAATGGATAAAAAAAAATTGTATATATAATTTTTAATTGTATCTATAAATGGATAAAAAAAATCATGACATGTATTAAAATAATGGACTTACGCGTGACAGTTTAAGTTAAAAAATTTATATTTACCAAAGAAATTAACATAAGTTATTATAAAAAAAAAAAACTGTAATTAAGTATAATTGTTAATTGAATATGCTACAAAATATTGACAAGTTATTCCATGGTAGTGATTTAACAACCAAACACTTTGTCTTTAAAGATTACGATAACGCAGTTTTAGAAACTAACATAGGGGCAAATGTGTATAATTATCATAAAATACTTCACATTACTGTTAAAATGTCATATAATTATCAAATATATTATACAAAGTAAGAAAAATATTACTTAATATGTTAAAATATTACCAATAGTACATGCCCAACAGATCAAAATGACCTTCAGCACCCTACGACACATGAAAACTTACGGAGATTAACAGCAATCTTGCCTCAAAAAATAAAACCAATAGTGTGCTGCTAAGGATAAAATGTCAAGTACACACCCAGTGTAGGAGATGTATACAAATAATATTGTTGAATTATTAACAAAGTGATTTCATTAATACTAAAATAAGGTCTTTGTTACAATAATATATATATATATGGAAATTAAGTTCTTATTAGTGAAATTTATGTAATATTTTTAGACTGCTTTGTTCAATTTATAATATGTAGGTAGAATTTTTACATAAAAAAAACCCTTTGTGTTTATCAAAAATATTTCACAAATTAAGAAGAAGAATACCTAAGGAAGGTCTTTGCACATGATTATAGTACAAAACCATGTGGATTTACATCAATTTTACCAGGAACAAGGGGGTCAGTATACGGCTATGAGTCAAATAGTCAATTTTTCACCACATTCAGGCATTTATACATAAAAAACCCCTTTGTGTAAACGTATTATCAAAAATATTTCACAAATTAAGAAGAAGAATACCTAAGGAAGGTCTTTGCACATGATTATAGTACAAAACCATGTGGATTTACATCAATTTTACCAGGAACAAGGAGGTCAGTATACGGCTATGGGTCAAATAGTCAATTTTTTAAAACCACATTCAGGCATTACTAACACAAATGCCTGAATGTGGTTTTAAAAAATTGACTATTTGACCCATAGCCGTATACTGACCTCCTTGTTCCTGGTAAAATTGATGTAAATCCACATGGTTTTGTACTATAATCATGTGCAAAGACCTTCCTTAGGTATTCTTCTTCTTAATTTGTGAAATATTTTTGATAATACGTTTACACAAAGGGGTTTTTTATGTATAAATGCCTGAATGTGGTGAAAAATTGACTATTTGACTCATAGCCGTATACTGACCCCCTTGTTCCTGGTAAAATTGATGTAAATCCACATGGTTTTGTACTATAATCATGTGCAAAGACCTTCCTTAGGTATTCTTCTTCTTAATTTGTGAAATATTTTTGATAAACACAAAGGGTTTTTTTTATGTAAAAATTCTACCTACATATTATAAATTGAACAAAGCAGTCTAAAAATATTACATAAATTTCACTAATAAGAACTTAATTTCCATATATATATATATATTATTGTAACAAAGACCTTATTTTAGTATTAATGAAATCACTTTGTTAATAATTCAACAATATTATTTGTATACATCTCCTACACTGGGTGTGTACTTGACATTTTATCCTTAGCAGCACACTATTGGTTTTATTTTTTGAGGCAAGATTGCTGTTAATCTCCGTAAGTTTTCATGTGTCGTAGGGTGCTGAAGGTCATTTTGATCTGTTGGGCATGTACTATTGGTAATATTTTAACATATTAAGTAATATTTTTCTTACTTTGTATAATATATTTGATAATTATATGACATTTTAACAGTAATGTGAAGTATTTTATGATAATTATACACATTTGCCCCTATGTTAGTTTCTAAAACTGCGTTATCGTAATCTTTAAAGACAAAGTGTTTGGTTGTTAAATCACTACCATGGAATAACTTGTCAATATTTTGTAGCATATTCAATTAACAATTATACTTAATTACAGTTTTTTTTTTTTATAATAACTTATGTTAATTTCTTTGGTAAATATAAATTTTTTAACTTAAACTGTCACGCGTAAGTCCATTATTTTAATACATGTCATGATTTTTTTTATCCATTTATAGATACAATTAAAAATTATATATACAATTTTTTTTTATCCATTCATAGACTATTTGATACAATTTTAAAAAGTATGTACCATTTTTTCTATTTCGCAAATATATGAGTTAATTTATTAAACATTTAGTATATGTGTCAACATTTTAGTAGAGATATAAACATTGGTTTCTCTTATACATTTATAGACACCCATTGTATACAGATTTATTAGTTATTCTTGGTTCTATTTTCTATACTTTGATAATATTTTTTATATCTATATTAGTATTTTCTGCTTTTTTTTTTGCTAATATTTTAATATAATTATTGTACTTATCGTTTGATTAGTGGGTAGACCATTCACAGAACTCACCAAGGAATCTGCGCCTATATGGGGCTAGTACGCTCCGTAACGCCATATAACTTTGGGTGGATACGAGTAAAAAGCTTATGATGAGTAATATTTTACACTTAAACTTTTTTCTTCTATTTTTTACACTTAAGGTCTTTTTATTTAACATTTTACACCTTTATTTTTTTTTACTTTTAGCAATTTTCTTTTTACTTTTTTTTCTATTTTCACATTTTCTTTTAAAATGTAATTTTACACTTACATTTTTTTTTTTTAATTTTTTATGTTTTCATTTTTTTTTTTTAAATTGTATTTTACACTTTAACTATTTTTTTTAAACTTTTTTTTTCTTTTTTTTTTTCTTTTTTAACTTTTTTTTTTTAATTTTTTTTTCTTTTTTTAATTTTTTTTTCTTTTTTAATTTTTTTTTCTTTTTTAATTTTTTTTTCTTTTTTAATTTTTTTTTTCTTTTTAAATTTTTTTTTCTTTTTAAACTTTTTTTTTTCTTTTTTAACTTTTTTTTTTTAATTTTTTTTTTCTTTTTTTAATTTTTTTTTCTTTTTTAATTTTTTTTTCTTTTTTAATTTTTTTTTCTTTTTTAATTTTTTTTTTCTTTTTAAATTTTTTTTTCTTTTTAAACTTTTTTTTTTCTTTTTAAACTTTTTTTTTTCTTTTTTAACTTTTTTTCTTTTTTAACTTTTTATTTCTTTTTTAACTTTTTTTTTTCTTTTAACTTTTTTTTTTTTTTTTTTTTTTTACTTTTTTCTTTTTACATGTAATTTTTATTAAACTTTTTTCTTTTTACTTTTTTTTTTAAATTGTATTTTACACTTAAATTTTTTTTTTATTATTTTTTAACTTTTTTTTTATTAAACTTTTTTTTATTTTTTACATTTATTTTTTTTTACATTTTATTTTACACTTAAACTTTTTTTTCTTTTTGCATTTACTTTTTTTTTTAAATTCGTACTTTGTATAATATTTTTGATAATTATATGACATTTTAACAAGTTTGCTTGTCGTATCACTAAAAATGGTGTAATTTGACAATATTTTGTAGCATATTCAATTAACAATTGTACTTAACTACAGGTTTTTTTTTTATATGACTTACGTTACTTTCTTTGATAAGTATAAATTTCTTAACTTAATGTGTTACACGTAAGTCCATTATTTTAATTTTTTTTTTAATACATGTCATGATATTTTTTTTTATCCATTCATAGACTATTTGATACAATTTTAAAAAGTATGTATTATTTTCTCTATTTCGCAAATATTTGACTTAATTTGTTAAAAATTTAGTATATGTGTCAACATTTTAGTAGAAATATATACATTGGTTTCTCTTATACATTTATAGACACTCATTCTATACAGATTTATTAGTTACCTTTGGTTCTATTTTCGATACTTTGTTAATATTTTTTATATCTATAGTAGTATTTCCTGCTTTTTTTGTTGCTAATTATTTAATGTAATTGTGGTACTTGTCGTTTGATTAGTGGGTAGACCATTCACAGAACTCACCACGGGCATCTGTGCCTATATGGGGCTAGTACGTTCCGTAACACCATATGGCTTTGGGTCGATTCGGGTAAAAAACTTATGATGGTTAATCTTTTACATTTAACACATTTCTTTTTTACATTTAGCAATTTTCTTTTGACGTTTCTTTTTTTTTTTCATATTTTTCGTTTGTAAATTTTTTTTTTTAAATTTTAAATTTTTTTTTACGTTTTTCTTTTTTACATTTGTCTTTTTTTTTTTTTTTAATTTTTTTTTTTTTAATTTTATTTTTACACTTAAAACTTTTTTTATATATATTGTTTTTACTTTTTTTTTCATTTTTCTTTTAAAAGTTCATTTTATACAAACTTTTTTTTTATTTTACAGTTACTGTTTTTTAACTTTTTTATCTTTACATTATATTTTTCACTTAAACTTTTTATTTATTTTTTTACATTTATACTTTTTATAATCTATTTCACACGTAAACTTTTTATTTTACATTTATTAGTTTTATAATTTATTTCACACTTAAACTTTTTTCAAATATTTTTTATATAAATATATATATATTTTTTTTCACTTTTAAAATTTTTTTTTCACTTTTAGTTATTTTTTTTTCTTACTTAACCTTTTAGTTTTTAATTCACACTTAAACTTTTTTTTATTTTTACATTTTTCTTTTTAAACTTTTTTTTTTTTTTTACATTTTGCTTTTTAAATTGTATTTTAACTTTTTTTTTTAACATTTATTCTTTTTATAATTTATTTCAAACTTAAACTTTTTCATTTATTCTTGTCTAATGTACAACTACAAACCCCGCTTTCACCCCAATTTTATGTATACGCCTACAAACGTCTCCCTATGAGTACTTTATGTCGCCAATTTTACGAATACACCTCTCAAATTGTCCCCTTGTGGATACTTGATGTCGCCAAATTCTACACATTCACCCTCAATTGTACTCATATGGGAACTTGTTGCCTCTTAGTCTTTGAAAATTTAATCAGCCAGCCATAATAATTCCCCTTGTATGGTGCTACTTCATTTCTACCATCCACCTATGCGTTTTGTTATAGTGTAATTTTATGACATAAGAAAAAAATGTGTACTTGTACCAAGCGTATAAATAAACCCCTTTGTATAGCTGCACTGTATCGTTCAATCAAACAACCAATTATAAAACACCCCTAAAACAGCAACATCTAAGACAAATTCCCTTATTCAACACGTATTAGAACAAGTAATAGATCCATTATCTTACATACCAACCCCAAATCTGCTCTTATCAAGCCCAGCACAACAAACAGTGCGATAGAGTAACTTTTACATCATATTCCTAAACAGTAAGCAATTCTAATGCATCCAATTGTGATCAAGGTGAGATCCCTCCTTCTAGTCATAACGATATGATATTTTCCCTCTTAAAATAATAATTTTACGTATGATGTGAAAAACATTTAAAGAACACATTACTTTTATAAAAAGTTTAATTAACCGTAATACAAGGTTTTGGTTCCCAAGGTTCTTTTTCAAAGTATCAGCTTTCATATTAATTACTTTTTTTTCATCCACTGAGACTGATTTCCGTTATATAAATTGTAATTTAAACGTATATTGTTATAAACATTATTTTCATAGAACCCCAGACTGTCATTTTTTATACCCTTAGTACACATGTCAAAAGGTAAAAAAAGCTTTACTTATTAATCTGGTCTACCTTCCTGTACACGATGGTATGTTATTTACCCCCATAGGATGATTCCTCATAGAGTTATATTGCGAAATTATATGCTGGAGTTGGTCACATAAAATATATTTTTCTAAAACCATTCTTGCAAAATTCTTTTCTTTTGTACTAACCATAGTTAAAATATATACACTACTGTCATTCCCTTTAACATAAGTTCATTGTGCAGCTCTAGTGGGACGTAATTGCTCTCACTGAGTTAATTTTTTTGGCACAGATGTATACGTAAATAAAATATATGTAAAATATAAATGAGTAATAAAATATAAATAAATATTAAAATATGTATGAAATATATGAATAATAAAATATATATAAATATTAAAATATATATAAAATATAAATGAATAATAAAATATAGAAGTTAAAATATAAATGAATAATAAAATATATATAAAATATAAATGAATAATAAAATATAGAAGTTAAAATATAAATGAATAATAAAATATAGAAGTTAAAATATAATTAAATATTAAAAATAAATGTAAAAATATAAATAATAAAATACAAATAAATATCAAAATATAAATAAATATTAAAATATAATAAATATTAAAATAAGAATATTAGTTTAATTATATCATATTTTATTTACTTTCACAGTTTTTTCACATTACTTTCACAGCTCACAGTTTTTTCAACAACCAACCATTCCTAACATTATACCTATGATGTCACAACCCACAGCTTATAATTAAAAATGTGTAGATGCTGTGCGTCGCAAATTTCCACCAATACCCAAATAAAAACGCAAAATAACAAAAAAGCAACTTTCATGTCACATGACACTCCATAGACATCACTTACTGACACCTGATTGGTTCTTCATGATGTCATCCTCACACAAGAACCTGATTGGTCCGTTCCCCTACATGCAGCGTTGTCTTGCGGTTACAAGCAGAACTAGTAAAACCTTCCCCCACCTGCGTGTGACGTCACTTACTGACACCTGATTGGTTGTTCATGAGGTCATCCTCACACAAGAACCTGATTGGTCCGTTCCCGTACATACACGTTGAGACACGGTGGGACATGCCCATCGGCAGCGATGAGTGATCAACACCTGTTCCCATGTCCCCTGCATGTGACGTCACTTACTGACACCTGATTGGTTGAGGTCATCCTCAAACAAGACTCTGATTGGTCATCTCCATTAGGCCACGCCCCCTCGGCTTGACAGACGAGATCCTCCCTGATTCTCACAGCACCACCAAAAATCCACAGAGCACCGCCAAAAATCCTCATTACTCCACTGTACTCCACCAAAATCCTCAATTATTCCTCGTATTCCTCATTACTCCACCGTACTCCACACAGCACCTCGGCCCCATACCCGTCAAATTACACTACTGGTCATCATTATCATTATTATCTCCAGATATTCTTGATTAATCACATTCCATTTTATTCTTAACAAAAGTAGCAGTATCCCCTACCCACAACCTTCTAGTGCTTTTGCAGATATTTGTATCTATCAGTAGACACATAATAAATGAATATATTTATTTATAAATAGCAACACTCTATTTCTAAAATTTCATTGATGTATCTGGAAATTAAATCGAATTTTACGATTGTACTGTAAAAAAACAGGTACTTAAAAATGAGTATCCGAACCTATACAAGTTTTTCTTTGAATTCAATTGCATCGTAAATGAGCGATGGTGTACACAAATTTAAGAATCGTATAGCACTAGACTGCTGTGCCTAAGGATATGCGTTCGATTCCCGGTAAGTCTTGGTTGTAATTGTCAGAATTTATTGAAAGGGATTTATAAAGCCAGCCTATAACAAGCAACTGCTCTTTTTATTCATTTTACACATTTTTGAGTACATGTGTCTTTCAAATATAAAACTTGTGTATTCGGAGCTATGATAAGCATCGAATGTAATCAAAAATGAGTACATTTTACTTATTTTTGAATACCTATTTTTAACAGTGCGGACATTCATCTAATTTAGCATATACTTTACGAGACATTTTCCTACCATTAAATAAAAGTCCATAGCGTGAATGCCTAATCACAAAAGAGCCTTTTATCACTTGTTAGGTGAATATATTTGACAGGAAAATTCCTTGAAAGCAAAATAAAAACAACTCCAAGTACCGTAAATACCATAAAAGTGGCCATAGGCAACGCGATTTACTACACACGCAGTGCCACATGACAGGAGAATAAAATATTTTCTACTTTCACGTTCCTTTTCCGGTACTCTTTCTTAAAAACTCTTTCCCGCTAGCTATCCTATAACAGGAACTGCCCACCCCCTGCGTCCAAAAGCCCGGTTCAAGGGTCAACCAAATTTACGATCCCAAATAGTCAAGGGGAGACTGTCACTTTCAACTCGGTGGGATCAGATATCCAGGAGGAATAGATGAGGCATCAAAAGATCCCTATCTTTTTGCCCTTCGAGTCAGTGATCCGAGGTATTGTTGTCACTTGTTACGAAACATCAATAGACTCTGAAGGGAAGGTGAAAAGGACTTGCTGTACTGGAAGCTGAAGATTGGGGAGATAAGTGCGTCTCCGGGTTCTTTATGGTTCCTTTTATGAACTGGAGTCTTTTTTTAACTGAAGTTAAACTCTCACTCAACCTCATTGCTTTGGCTTGATGATGGTTTATGCACCTAAACCATTTTTTGAATGGTTTACGTTCCCAAAACCATTTTTTTTTTATAATATTGAGCCTTTGTAACCTTTGAGTATTTATTAATTTGATAATTTACTCTTTTATTTTTTGATAAATCAGAGCTAAATGCTAATTTTTGAGGTTATCGTAGCAGTGCGTCGCCGGGTTCTTTATGGTTCCTTTTATGAACTGGAGTCTTTTATTAACTGGAGTATTTTATGAACTGGAGTCTTTTTTAAACTGAAGTTAAACTCTCACTCAACCTCATTGCTTTGGCTTGATGATGGTTTATGCACCTAAACCATTTTTTGAATGGTTTACGTTCCCAAAACCATTTTTTTTTTATAATATTGAGCCTTTGTAACCTTTGAGTATTTATTAATTTGATAATTTACTCTTTTATTTTTTGATAAATCAGAGCTAAATGCTAATTTTTGAGGTTATCGTAGCAGTGCGTCTCCGGGTTTTTTATGGTTCCTTTTATGAACTGGAGTCTTTTTTTAACTGAAGTTAAACTCTCACTCAACCTCATTGCTTTGGCTTGATGATGGTTTATGCACCTAAACCATTTTTTGAATGGTTTACGTTCTCAAAACCATTTTTTTTTTTATAATATTGAGCCTTTGTAACCTTTGAGTATTTATTAATTTGATAATTTACTCTTTTATTTTTTGATAAATCAGAGCTAAATGCTAATTTTTGAGGTTATCGTAGCAGTGCGTCGCCGGGTTCTTTATGGTTCCTTTTATGAACTGGAGTCTTTTATTGACTGGAGTATTTTATGAACTGGAGTCTTTTTTAAACTGAAGTTAAACTCTCACTCAACCTTATTGCTTTGGCTTGATGATGGTTTACGCACCCGAACCTTTTTCTGAATGGTTTACGTTCCCAAACCATTTTTTTTTCTGGTAATGTTGAGCGTTTGTAACCTTTGAGTATTTATTAATTCGATTATTTACTCTTTTATTTTTTGATGAATCAGAGCTAAATGCTAATTTTTAAGGTTATCGTAGAAGTGCGTCTCCGGGTTCTTTATGGTTCCTTTTATGAACTGGAGTCTTTTTTTAACTGAAGTTAAACTCTCACTCAACCTCATTGCTTTGGCTTGATGATGGTTTATGCACCCGAACCTTTTTCTGAATGGTTTACGTTCCCAAACCATTTTTTTTCTGGTAATGTTGAGCCTTTGTAAACTTTGAGTATTAATTAATTCGATGCTTTACTCTTTTATTTTTTTGATAAATCAGAGTATATTAAATGCTAATTTTTGAGGTTATCGTAGATAGGTTAAAAATTGTTGTAAATTTACGTACGCAAATATATATCAGATGCATTTTTTTTGCACTCTGCAGAGTGTTTATCTGTGGACAATAGTGGATGTTGCATCTGTAGTATTCGCTATTATTTGGTTGCAAAATTAATTTTATACCGATTATCTAATATCTGATTCAAGATTTATCCCCCCCCCCACACACACACTTTATGTTAAAAAAAGCACAGTTTGTATTAAAATATATAAGTTTATAAAATTGTTATTTCTTTAATGGCTGGAATAAATAAAATAGAGATTTTATCAATTCGTACAACGGTGTTCTATGCACTGTTAAAAATAGGTACTTTAAAATAAGTAAAATTTACTCATTTTGATTATATTCGATGCTTATCATAGCTCCGAATACATAAGTTTCATTTTTGAAAAAGAGATACACTCAAAAATGAGTAAAATCAAAACAGTTGCTTGCCTACATAGCCTGCCTTCATAAATCACTTTCAACAATTACAACCAGGAATTGCCGGGAATTGAACCCAATCCGTCTACATGACGTCGTCCGCACCAAAGTCCAGGCCATATCCGTTGTACCACCACAGCGAAGTGAAGAAGTTATAAACGGAAGTAATGTTAAAAAGGCGTGTTAAAGAATGGAAAGTAAGATAATTGAGTCGTCATAACTCAGTTTCCATTTAAGCAATCAACCTCAAATAATGTGGAAAACCATCTTTGAGCAAATACTTTAAGCTTGCGAGATCGCTTTGTTAAGATGACTTGAACAGAAGCTGATATTAGCTATATTAAACCATACTGCTCATTTTTGCGAAAGAACGATTACTTAATTTTGAGTACGTCATTTATGATGCAATTGTACTCAAAGAAAAACGAGTACGTCCATGTACTCATTTTTAAGGAAAATTTTTCACAGTGTGTATGCTAAGTGGCTGAGTTTATCTCGTTCTTAATGAGCTGATTGAATAGAAAGAATTAAATATTAAGCTCGTGTTACAATGGCGGAAGAAACCAAAGTTTGAGACACGTATCAAAGGCGGCAAGTATAATCCAGTGTTAACGAGCTTAATGTTGATGGATGGAAACTAACTTATAGCATAACACAAAGAGTTAAGAAGAGAGGATTTACAAATACCTGTAGAGGTCATTTAAGAAATAAAAGCGTGAGAAAAATTCAGTAGTGTTTCCAAGAAATAAGGTAGAACATGATTTAAAAAAAGAAATTTTTGCGTGGTGCAATAAAGTTTGAAATATATTCGTTATGAGTAATTTAATACCTTGCTTATTTGAATTATTATTTAGTATTAAATTGAATATTTGTGTTCATGAATTAGGATATACTAAATGCAATTTATTTGTTATTTTTTTAAAATTTATTCATAGACATGCCTTTTAAAATACATTTGATAACATTTAATTTAAATAAAACCATAACTTATTTTATGACAAATTCAAATATCTAAATTATGTTTATTACTCGTGTCCTAATACTGAAATCGAAAAAAAATATCAACAATAAATTTTCTATTCCGATTATTTACAAAATTATTATTTATTAAGCCAATTATTATATTTGTTACACCTTTCATAAACTTATATAATAAAAAATAAAAATAACAACTTTTTTTTACATCTTTTTTTGATTGCATTAAATGAACATTGATGCTAAGTCCTAAGATAATATTTTTCATTTGCTGTTAACCCTTGCTTTACATATAATATTAACAATTAAATAAGCTGACTTCCCGCTTCCTAGGCGTAGAGGACCGTGAAAGCCTGGTGGGGACGGACTCTGAATCGGAAGGTCTCGAGTTCAAGCCTGACTTTTGAGAAACCGAAGACTCACTGTATACAGGAGGCAAGTGCACTTCAAATCTATTGTGGTTCAAATATTGCTCGCGGTCTGTTCGTTAAGAGAGTAAGGTGCCAGAGCTCAGGTTTTGTCATTGTAATCTGACCACAATGGCATCAAATTCAAGAATGTGTTTCCGGGCTTTTCCATTTGAATAGATCACGAAAAGTCGATAATAGCCCATTTTGTAGCTCTAGTGCAATGTTAACTCAATCTTCCAATAGAGGCATATATTTGGCAACACAGAATTCAAAACAACCTTTTATCACATAAATAGTGTTTCCAATGCTTCTAAAAGGTATTTCCGTAATCAATTTGGATGGAATTTAATTTTCCTTAACTCGCGGTTGATCTCTAAGTAAAATGTCAAGTTTCCGTTGTATTTGAGCGATTTTTTCAAAACTAAAAGACAAAGGAAGGAGCAAATATTAATTTCTTTAACAAAATGCTAATAAAAGACTGCATTTCTACTAAGACAACAAACAATTTGAAACTTTGTTATAGATCAGACGAATCGCAAAAAAAACAACCATTTACTTTAGTGCTGTAGTTATGATTTAGTTCCGGAGTGGGCCAAACAGGTTTTTGCCAGGAGAAAATATTTTTATTATTAATAATAATAATTAAAAAACATAATATATGGATATTAATAAGTTTTATTCATTTAAATTCTTAATTAATAATTTAAACTTGTAAATAGATATTTTTAACTAAATTTATTAACCATGTTTTGAATAAGGAAGTAAATTAGATTAACAATTAGGTGAGGATAACTTATTTTTACTTTATTAATCTGATAGACAGATTATGAAAGAATTTTTTTATTTTTTCTGCCTTTCTGATTTGCGCAACGCAATTTGAGGTAAACTAAAATAAAAATGAGGCAATTTAAGGGTTAGTTTAAAGCATTTGCTCTTCTTTATTTAGTATTACTTTTACAAAATTTTACTCTTGCACATACATAAGTGATAAAAAATTATTGTTAAAATTAAAATTTTATATTTAATTTATAATTATTAAAATTTTATAATATACAACATATCACCGAGGTTAAATATTCATTTATACATTAAGAGTTAGCTTATTTTTAATTTCATTTTACCTCAATAAAACATTCTGCGCGCCATCTATTGAGTGCCAGCGAACTTTCAACCAATGAGCAGAGATTTCATCCCAAAACAATTCATCTTAGGATCAGGATCATGTGACTTCCTCTCGTCCAATGAGAGAGCCCCGTTAACTGCCTCCTACGGTGGTTTATCCGGCACAATTAATGACACTGAAATCCCTTCCAACCGGCCGCAAACAACTCATGCCTGCGAACACGGCAGCGGCGGACGTTAACATCGGCGATCCTTTTCCAAATGTTGACGTTTTTCCAAGCGATCGAAAATAAGTGTTGAGTAAGTGTTAACGGATTTGAATTTTTTTTTCAGTTAAAGAGATTAAGACTATAATTTTATGTTTTGTGTGATCATCTGATTCTACTTCGTAGTGATTATTTCGCCGGTTTTATACTGTTTTCATGAGAAGATCCTGTGTTGACACATGAAGAAATCGAAAATTCAGTCAATATTTTTATAGTGAAGTTGAAAGTATATTTGAAATTATTGAAATTTCAACAGGAAAGTTTTGAGCTATAGAAAAATAAGAATGGAAGAGTAAATGAATAGAATAACTGGGTGCTCGTCTCATTTCATGTGTTTACGGTAGAATCCTTTCAAGAACTTTGGACTCCATGCATAATTTCATAAACATACTGCAACTAATATCAGGTGACTAGTTTAAAACTTTTTTATCATTTCATATTTTCCATTACTTTATAATTTATTTTCATAGATTTAATTAGAAAAGTTGTTGGAAGCCTCTAAAGAATAGTTTTTTATTGAGAAAACTCTAAATAATTAATACAGATGTGAAAAGATAACAGTGAGTACCCCTATTCAATTATTACACTTTTATGATATTAAAAAAAAAAAAAAAACTTTTATATTTAATGGATAATACATCTCAAACAAATTGTCCTTGACAATTATAAATCAATCGTTACTATCTTCTTCTATATTTATTTGAAAACTGAATATATCTCAAGGTAAATGATAGACTTTTTATGGAATTAATCACAACCCGATTGACTATGGTGTGAGTGAAAGTGAATGTTTTAACTGTTCAATTAAAAGACAAATCAAGAAGGTAAAGTCTGCTTTTTTAAAAGAATCAAGTTGACTCTGGATTCTTACATTGCCGAAGGTGACTATCATTACAAATCAAATAAGGAAAATACTTCGCAAATTTGAAGACAATGTTTTCAAAAAACAAAATGGCAAGTAAGTAACCTCATCACCATGACAACCCTATCAACCAAGCCCATTCTAGCAATGACTAAACCTAAGTTGCGATTTTCCATCGATGCTTTGATGGGCAAAGACTGCCACGAACCGGACTCTAGGGACAGCTCCCCTCCAGTCACGGACTACAGCCTCCCGAAGTATCCGGAAATAGGAGAACTCCCGGACTCTCACGGCCGGACGGACACACAGAGTTCTCCCGTACTGATTCCTATTCCGACGTTCCCTGTGGCCGTTAGGGCCCGGCCCGGGTATCTCGGGCCCGCTCAAGGGGCCCTGTATCAGAGACCATGTCCATCGGGTATGGAGACGGCCTTTGCCAGAATGATCTTGCAAGGAGAAAGGTATCAGAATTATCCATGGTACTTGCAAAGGCATAGGTTTCTACATCACCGGTTTCCAGGTAAGTTGTTTTTTAAAATATTGAACTCATTTGCATTTTTTAAAATTTTATTTGAATGGAAATAGAAAATACAATTGTGCAGGTATTCCACGACCAATACGTACAAAATTATTACATTTTTGCAAAATGACGTAATTTTACAAAATGACACATAAAAATTTTCAATTTAATCGAAGACTACTTAATTTCAAATAAAGATAGTTATATATCATAAAAAAAATCATTTTTATTCAAATTCGTTATAATCAATCCAGCACATTTTTAAAGGATCATCGATATTTTTTCTAATATTCCCTGTAAACTTTGCAACACAACAAAAAATGAAACTTAGAACCATATTTTTTTAAAGAAAGAAGAAGAAAATATTTATGATCGTAAAATTTCACCAATATTTTTTTTTTTTTGGCTTTATAGCTACGCAATTTCTATTTTAAAATTTCGTGAGAGTTTAATCAGTGAAATTGTGATGGATTCCGTATAACGTACTAATACTCTAATCCCCCCCCCCCCCCCTTCTAAACTTTACAGGTGTAATTTACTTTTACTTTTTATTGTATTTTTTTTTTCAAATATTGCATTTCTATTAAATATATATTTTGTTCATATATTGCATAAATTTTTAGTTTGTGTTCTTTTGTTTTATTTTATATCCGCTTTTGAAATTATTTGATGTGCCAACCATTGTAAAAGGGCTACTGCTACGGCCCACTACAATAAAACTTTATCTATCTGAATATTTATAAATACTTAATATTGTATTTATGTAATAGTTAATTTTAGTATCATTCCGATATCATCTGAAGGAATTTTTAATAATATTATTTTTGTGATTCTATTATTATTAGCAAAACTTAATATGCAGTGTTACTTAAATTAATTGGGGGATAATCAATATAGCAATTAAAATTACATTACTACGTAATTAAATCTGCAAAACTATTGAAATGGTACTGTTTTAATCAATTGATAATAACATTTTACTATGATATTGGCTAATTAATAATAATTAACTTAATATAGTTAACATAAATTGTGATTAACTATACGCCTCTCTCGCTCCCTTCAAAAACTTTTTCTATTAAGCATGATCTGGAGAAGTCTTAAGTCCCTGCAGTCATGAGCTGCAGTCATGAGCTAAATTATAATCTATTGTACTTAAGGCGTTATATATTTTCTGTAATAAACATACTCTCATGCGGATCGAAATTGCTCTCGTAATTTTCTTGTGTCGTTTTACATATTTATAAAAAAATTTAAATACATATTTTTTCAAAAATAGGTTAATATATTTTGCTGATAAGCATCTCATTTAATAACAATGTTTTATCATTTTCTCTTTCAAAGGATTAAAAAAGTAAAATTTGAATAGGATTTTTTTAAAAAAGATTTAATAAAAATAGTTTATGTTCTACTCTAAAACCGAAATGGTTCTATTTTGATTGAAAGAAGCCATACTGATTCCTTTTATACACTGACTCATAGATAACATAACGAAATTGATCGGTTTCCAATCATGCGTAAAACACGTGACATGTATTACTTTGCATAATCAATGGTGAAGGATTGTGTAAATACGTTGTTTTATTTTAGAATCTAGTCTTATATCGGGGTTTGTTTCCATGTTGAATGAATTTTGTTATGTTTTTGCAAATAACAAAAATCTACCCTTTTAAAATCGTTTATTTTTGTGAGTTGTATTTTATTTTGTGGCTTTATTGTTATTTTCCCAAATTAGCCATTTAGACATGATATTTAAGGATTCCGTTTTATAGGAGTTTGGTTTTGCTGCGCTATTGAAGATTCTGCTATTTTGACTAAAAAACTTGTCACATAACACGCTCAATCGAATATGTAACCGCTCTTTTTATAGCAGGATACAAATGGAAGATCGAGAATACAATCAGTCCAATTTTTCCCTTTTATTTCTGCTCGATATCTATGGATACAGGTTGACGAGCTTTATCACAATAGATACACCTTGTGGCTATCTCAAATCCGAAAATAATAATATACAATATAATACAAACAAATATACCTATTTATGGGATACTCAAATTTTCTTGAAAAACAATGTGATAATCATTGGTCTATTTGTATTCTCAGCCCTATAAATGTCTTGTCTATTCTTATCTGTAGCTACAGTTCCCAGTAGATCTTAATACATTAAATTGTTATTTTTTTTACAATATCTCGATAATATATACTTTTTTTTTGTAATAATCATCCCGTATATGTTAATATATTTATCTCTTTATCGACTTTTAATTAATTTAAAGTGTTATTTTGTTCTTAAATATTTTTTAGTTCTTAAATTAAACTAGAATTAATTATTAAAATAAAATTGAATTAATTCTTAAGTTTTAATTATTTCTTTAATTGAAATTTAGTTAATTCTTAAAAATAAATTTTACGTACTCAAATTTAAATAACCGAACTTTATCAAAAATCAGTAGTTTTTAAATATTGCTAATATCAGCTTCTGTTTAAGCAATCTTAATAAAATCTGACAAACTTAAAACAGGTGTTCAGAAGATGGTTTTCCATTTTATTTGATGTCGATTTCTTACATAGAAACTGTGTTATTACAACTAAGTTATCTTACTTCCTATACTTTTGGCACACCTTTTTTTTAACATGTCTTCTGTTCACAACTTCTTAATGTCGCCCTGATAGTTTAATGGTTAAGGCACTAGACCGGGCTGCTGAAGATCTGAGTTCGATTTCCTGTAAGACTTGGTTGTAATTGTGGATAGTTATTGAAAGTGATTTATATAGGCAAGCACCTACTCATTTTTACTCATGATAATAAGTTTTGAATACATGTCTTTTTCAAAATTGAAACTTATTTATTCGGAGCCATTATAAACATCGAATGTACTCAAACATGAGTACATTTTACTTATTTTCGAGTATTTATTTTTAACATTGTATGAACCTTCGGATTTTCAAGTTTTTAAATAAAAGGGAAAACATAAAAAAAAATTGCAAAAATGGATAGAAGTCGTACCTTTTTTTTCTCCTTTTTTTAAAAATAAAATTCAGTGATTATATCACTTTTTATATTTCTGGACATGTTTGGTTTTGCATTCACGCTTCTCATATGTAGTAATTTGAAATCCTAAACATTTTATTTCCGTGTGAGGCAAAGAGTTAATTAAATAGTAACAATTAAGCCTTTAAAATGCCTGAAATTTCAAAACTATACACATTTTCCTTTTAATCAAAATATCGCACATGCAATGATAGTTTTACAACAAACTTACCTGCTAATCTTGGTATAAATAATTAATAAGAAATCAAACATTTTTTGTAATTATTTTTAGAAACTATAGTGAATAGTTTACAGAAAAATATTTCTTTCGAATAACGTTACTACACTAAAAAAAAAAGGTACTTAAAAATGAGTACCTAAAAATTTTCGTTTTTCTTTGAGTACAATTGCATCGTAAATGAGCGATGACGTACTCAAATTTAAGTAATCGTACTTTCTCAAAAAGGAGTGCAGTGTGATTTAATATTTTTCTAATTTCAGCTTCTGTTCAAGCCATCTTAATAAACCGACCTGACAAACTTAAAAAATTTGTTCAGAAGGTGGAATTCCACATTATTTGATGTCAATTGCTTAAATGAAACCTGAGTTACAACTCAATTATCTTACTTCCCATTATTTTGGCACACCTTTTAAAAAAAAATTATGTTTATAACTTCTTCACGTCGCCCAGTAGTACAACGGATAATGCTTTATGATTTTTTAATAAAATTAAACATGTATTCGGAGATATGATAAGCATCGAATGTAATCACAAATGAGTACATTTTACTTATTTTTGAGTACCTATTTTTAACAGTGTATGTTTACGATGTCCGGCATTCGTCTTTAAAACGGATTTGTAGGAAGAAAACAGAATAATTACATTTTAGTGAAAAAAAAACTTTTTAGAAATTACAGGAAAGTACATTGTTATTAAACGGATAACATGTGGCGACCCAAATCTTTTAAATAAAATTCAGGATTATTTCGTTTTACCCTTGTAAAGGAAACGAAAAAGTTTCACAAATACCAAGGCTATTTAAAATATATTTTATGTCAATGAATAGTATTTCCGTAATCTCTACTTTTTAATTACAATCGTACTGGAATTTTTAAATTCAAACTTAAAATTAAACTATCAAACGAGTTGTCAAACATCCCATTGACCTTAAATTGAGAAATTCCGCCGTTACGCTTAATCAAGAAAATTATTTCC
The DNA here is from genome assembly GCA_963932185.1 of Troglohyphantes excavatus. Taxonomy (NCBI): domain Eukaryota; kingdom Metazoa; phylum Arthropoda; class Arachnida; order Araneae; family Linyphiidae; genus Troglohyphantes; species Troglohyphantes excavatus. Next base: position 29,947,583 of record OZ010676.1, read on the forward strand.
GCAATATAGTTACTGTTACTATAGTGTTACATGTAAACATATAATTTAGTTAGTTGAAGTTAACAGTAACCTCCATAGCATCTAAGTTATGTAGCTATTAAAATAAGGAAAAGTTTCGGGAACATTTATACATTCGATTGTTGGTATTGTTTCATTACTCTACTGCGCAAAAATGAGGGCCTGCACTGTTAAAAATAGTAAAATTAAAAATAAAAATGCTAACCTACAAAGGCTGCCTTCATAAATCACTTTCATTAAATATCGGCAATTACAACCAAGGAATCGAACCCAGATCTGCAGGCACAGCTGTCCAGAGCCTTAACCGTTAAACTACCAGGGCGACGTGAAGAAGTTATACACAGAAGAAATGTTTAAAAAGTGTGCCAAAAGAGCAGGTTTTGTTTTGTTAATTAACGTCGCACTAGAGCTGCACAGTGGACTATTGGCGACGGTTCGCGGACAATCTCGAAGGAAAGACCCGGGAACACATACACATTCACCTCGTTATTTTAGAACCATGGTCAGATGACGAGGAAACACCTGAACTGGCACCCAACGCCTTCAATAGACGTCGGGACTTTGGACCCCGATCAGATTTATCGTGCACCAGTCCCGTACACACGCCAGTATAACTTGTTGGATATTCTGGACGACTTTCTAGTATTTTTGTAGCGAAGCTGGCAACCCTCCGATCGCAAGATCACTACTTTTTTACTTTTCTATGTCAAGTCCATTGCGCGGATTCGAACCACCAATCCTCTGATTAGTAGCTGAACGCCTTACCAACTGAGCAATTGGGGCTCCGCCAAAAGAGCAGGATGTAAGATAATTTAATTGTAATAACTGAGTTTTCATTTAACCAATCGCTATTAAATAATGTGGAAAATCATCTTCTGAACAACTATTTTAAGTTTGTCAGGTCGCTTTGTTAAAATGGCTTGAACAGAAGCCGAGATTAGCAATATTAAATCACACTGCTCATTTTTGCGAAAGTACGATTACTTAAATTTGAGTACGCCATCGCTCATTTACGATGCAATTGTACTCAAAGAAAAACGAGTACGTTCATGTACTCGTTTTTAAGCACCTTTTTTTTTACAGTGTATACGAAAAAAGGGGTCCCCGGTCCTATTTAGGTTTTAGATAGGGGTCCGTGGCTAATGCTAATTGGGAACCGCTGACCTAGAACACGATTTCGATCAAAAATGGATTGACTGCTCTTCCCGAACCAACCTACCACAAATTTTATACAATAAGCCCCTTATTCTCAAGATACAGAAATACCAAACCTTAATCCGACTCACTAATACACTGTAAGAAATCAGATACCTTCTCTCTTATGGAATGGTATTTGCTTAATCTCACATCTAATTAGCATTAGGGTGCGGCATCCAGAAGTAAGTACTTTTTATTTCATTACTGCATGGTCTAACCTACCTGTGAATTCTGACAAGTCTCACACCTCGTCAACAGGTATCACGGAATTGTGGCAACAAAACTATTCTTTTTGCTCTTCCTTGCCATTTATGGCTCATTAAATTGGATTATGGCACGAGCTTAGTTGCCTATTTGACGGTGCAGTAAGGGGACGGTCATAAATTGCGTTACTGTAAATGTTTGTTTTCAATCGGGGACCCTAATGACTAAATGGTTCTTAGATTTTTTCTCGTAGTTTTCTACAAAATAATTAAAAATTTAATAAATAATTAAATTTTCTAAAAACGTTTTTTTAGTTAATTTTAGTAAATTTATTTAGTTTATTAATTATTATTTTTTTTAAAAATAAGTGAGAGCGAAATTTTAATTCACTAACATAGCTATTAATTTTATATATATTGTTGTATTTTGAGATGAATCAAAATTGTACAGATATCAGATAAAAAAGAATGTGTTATAAAATACTCACTTTTGAAGTATTTTTTTTTTAATTCTAGATGTGATTGAATGTTATTTGTGCTATTGTTGCCACATTAGATTAATAGTTCTTATCAATCAAAAATAAGTTTAATGAATTGCATAAGAAATGCTTACTTTTCATAATATTGCGCTTGAAAATTGTTTTGTAGTAAAACTTATTGTGACTCTATAAAGTTACGACTAGCGAAAACCAATAACTTGCTTTCTGTTATACGTTTTATTTTAATAACTTTCTCACTAATTACTAACTAATTAAATACTAAAAAAAAACTAAAATAATATTACAATCCATTTTTTATTTTATTTAATTCAATGAAATTTTATTAGACATAAATTATTTTAACTTAAATATTAATTATTATTCCTTATTCCTGCAATTTTTAATTTTTTTTTCATTCAATGGAATTTAATTAGACATACATTATTTTAACTTAAATATTAATTATTATTCCTTATTCCTTTTTTAATTACTGAACAAATACTTCCCCCTTTCGTAATATATATTTTTTAGTAATAACTTTTCTTTCTTAAAACAAAACTTTTCTATTAATCAATTTATTTTAATTGTACATTTTTACATATTATACGAATTATATATTTCTAAGAAGTAACTTTCTTCCTTTTACAATTTGAAACATCAAAAATATTTATTTCCCTTCCTTATTTCTCGTTCGAAGTTATATTGGTGATTACGAAATTTATGGACGTTCCCCAATCTCAGTTATCCCTCTACCATTTGCCACGCTTCTTGGTTAGGATCAACTAGATATAGAATCAAATAAATTATATACAGGACGTGTTTTACCGCCAGACATAAACCAACACTTGCTTCGTGTTTGTCTTGCTTGTTGATACAGAAGACTTGTCAGATTAACCGCTAGTTATATAAACATATGTTGCATTGCTGAAGTGTTACGAATGTGCCTTAGTGTTTGGATAGGAATACATCCTATTGTAAAACGCCTCGTCTTCTTTTAATGGTTTAGGTTTCATATTGTACTTTGACTTTTAAAGGGGACTTTGAAAAATTACTTCTTTTGTTAAATTAATCAGGAAGTTACACTATTCTTCTTGTAAGCGGATTTTGCTTCTATATACAGTAAACATAGTAAAAATATATATGGCAGATAAGGAGACTCGCTAACTCCGTCACCCCGGAGGATTGCCATACAATCCTCGTTGGTTTACTTCTCAAACCAATTATTACTTTCCTAACATTAATTACATGCATTTTCTGCGTTTTATTTGAATTCAGTCAAATTGATAGTCATTTTACTGATATTCAAATTTTGAGATGTAGATAGCGCCACGATGATAATTTTTTTTTGTCAAAGCGTAAAAAACTAATTAATAGCCTAATATTTTATAGTTTTGGCACGTTTTGACAGATCTACAATTTACTCCCTTTCAAATGATACCTTGATCATAAAAAATGGTTATATAGTTTAGGAGGAGTGACAAAAAAGAGCCTCGTCTATTAAATACATAGATACTTTATCTTGTGTTTCTTCCTCTTTTAGGCCCGGATCTTCCCAGCTACTTGTTGCCACCTTTTCGAAAAGCCAAACGAATTAGAACTGCGTTTTCTGCCACTCAGCTGATGAGATTGGAAAGCGCTTTCGATAAAAATCACTACGTCACAGGAAATGAGAGAAAACAATTAGCAGAGAGCTTAGGACTCACAGAAACTCAGGTAAGGTATTAATTAGTGATGGTATCTATTTAAAAAGCTTTGATTTGTTAAAAAAGTTATTACCAATTGTCCTGATTCTGGAGCATTGGAAATTATTGGTTACAACTGATCCCCATTGTGTTAAGAAAATCTCATTTTGATGTTGTAACATATATGATCAAGACTTTTCAGATCTAAAAAAACAAACTCCAGTGACTTTTAATGATGATAACACTCCGTAGTAAATAAAAATAAGAATTTAAATTGCGTCGCAGATGGTAATAAGCTTCTTAAAATGTCACAAAAACAAACCTATTTTGTAAAAGCAGCTGCCAAGAATGCTCTTCGAATTGCCTCTACGAGATAAAACCTAAATTGGCTCGATTGTTTACGCGAAGCAACCAAATAGGTTAGGCCCAACCCCGATGTTATCTATGACATATGATCATTTTGTAACACGAGGTGTCCCCCGTTAACTGCTGAGCAAAGTAACATCTTTAATGGTAAAGAACGATTAAACGATGGCCCACACCCTCAAAATCTGCCATCCACCTCTTCTTTGGCTGCAGATAAGGCGGGATATATATATGCCCTTATTGACTACCTTATCTTCTGTGGTAGTACTCACAGTTGGGTTTCTGAAATGCCAGCCGGATCATGCTGGGATCAGACTCACACTTCCATGGTGCTAAATCCTGTGTTAGGGACCGGACTTAAATTACGTAGAGCTTGAAGGGGAGGTCATTGACAGTGTTACTCAGCATTGCGAAGCAAGTGATTCCCTAATTTTCAAAGATCTCTTTCTTATAAAGATATTCTGTGAATGTGATTTCTTAAATATCCTAAGCCGTTAGAAATAGGGCAAAATTGTAAAATCGTTTTCTCTGCAAAATAGTTTACTTTATATTTCCAATGCATGTATACTAAATATTTAATTTTTTTAAAAATTATTTTAATAGATATAGCTTTCAAGAAATAACCTTAACGCTTTCAATTTGAAATGAATTTAAAGTTTATGTGCACTGCTAGAAAACTGAAAATCCATGGACGACTTAAGTCATTCAGAGGAATATCCGTAATTAAAAAAATACTTGTTTAATGATAGATAAATACATATGATGAAACAAAATGCCGTTTAACAGTTATCCACATACGTAAATTTTGAATGTGCTATTTTCAATTATTAAATTTTGATACATCCTAGCCTTAGCAAAAAAATTCAATACGTGATTTTTAAAAAAAAAATATTTATTGTTAATGACCTTGAGTATTGTTAAACGGTTTTATTGTTACTGAAAGTTCCCCAAGTTAGAAATAATTGTGGTGCAAAAAGAAAACTTTGTTAGATATTTAAATTAATACAATCTTAAAATTACACTGTCTGAATAAAACCTCTAATATCACAAAACAACCGCAAATGATTTAAAGAGCCTTTTCACCAAATCCACTTTGTATTTATATTACTCATTTAAATTATTTTACAAAGCAACATTTACAAACGATTAGTACGTTATAAATTAATTTATAGTATGTATCTATTTGCTACAACCTCTATATGCGTTTTTTAATTTATCACATTAGATTAACTCAATTTATTAATCTAATTGATTATTTTTAAATAATCATATACAATTTTAGTACCTTACAGTCAGCAAAAAGCTTTTCATTATTTTTACTTGTCTTATAAAATTTTTAAAAACCGTAGTAATAAATTATGCATTTTGTTTATTTATTTTTCATAGTAGAGGTAGCAGCAACAAACAGTGTCCACTTCCTATACGTAAAATATCATTACACCCCTGTTCAGTTAAGATAACACAGCACTCTCTTTCTACTCTGTCATATTGAGCAGCAACAGCCGTTATGATAAGAGAAGATTCATGAAAGAACTTATCCCACCTACCTAAGATACCTATCTCGATCATTTAATGGACCTAAACGGGGCCACGGCAGTTAGACAAGACAGGATAAAAAACCCAACATCCCAGCCCATTCCCGAAACAACATCAAGAAAGCAACAGTCCATCACATCTTTTTTGTCCCTTTCTAATCCCATCACTTGGCGTGGAATTACTATCCGTATTTCTAATAATTCACGCTTATTATCATTAAGGACTTAAATAAGAATCCACCTTGCGTCCGATTCATCAGTCCATCAGCCCGTGGAGCGTATTGAACAGGGATCCATCAGCGCGTGGAGCTATTGAGCATCGATAATGATGGCTCGGCAGCTCAAAACAAAGCGGCGTTTATAAAAACAGCCCAGAAATTAATTGGGTGACTCGTCCCATTTAAAGGTCGACGGCTACCTGGCAATTACTACCTGCCCACAGCTTCCTTTCACCATCCGTCATTCTCAGCGCGTCGATTGCTTGTTTGTTCAATTATTAATCCCCTCTGTATGGTGGGGAGGGATGTTCGCTCAAAAGAATGGAGCGTGGTGTGGTTTGGGGCAGGACATTCATAAAAGAGTAATGCGAGATGTGTCTATATATACTTCTTTTCTGGTGAACTTTTGAGAAATGAAATGCGGCAGTCACGATCGTCGTGGTCGGTGAAACGTTTCTACACTGATAAAAATAGGTACTCAAAAATAAGTAAAATGTACTCATTTTTGAATCAAATGTTATCAAAAATGAGTATATTTTACTTATTTTTGAGAACCTATTTTTAACAGTGTTACGAGGTGACTTGCGAAGAGCGAATTTTTTTTTAACTTTACTGATAAAAATAGGTACTCAAAAATAAATAAAATGTACTAATTTTTTAATCAAATGTTATCAAAAATGAGAACATTTTACTTATTTCTGAGAACCTATTTTTAACAGTGTACGAGGTGACTTGCGAAGAGCGATTTTTTTTAACTTCACTGATAAAAATAGGTACTCAAAAATAAGTAAAACGTACTCATTTTTGAGTATATTCGATGCTTATCATAGCTCCGAATACGCAAGTTTAATTTTTGAAAAAGACATGTACTCAAAAATAAGTACAATGAGAAATGAGCAGTTACTCCCAAACATAAGCTGCCTTCATAAATCACTTTCAATAAATATCAATAATTACAACCAAGACTTACGCAGTACAGTGCACAGTCCGGTGTCTTATCTGTTGTACAATTCAGGGCGACGTGAAGAAGTTGTAAACAGAAGAAATGTTAAAAAGGTGGGCAAAAGAATGGGAAGTAAGATAATTGAGTTGCAATAACTCAACCCAGTTTCTATGTAAGTAATCGACATCAAATAATGTTGAAACCATCTTCTGAACAACTCTTTTAAATATGTCATGTCGCTTTGTTAAGATAGCTTGAACAGGAGCTGATATGAGCAATATTAAATCACACTGCACATTTTTGAAAAAGTACGGTTACTTATTACTTAAATTTGAGTACGTCATCGCTCATTTACGATGCAATTGTACTCAAAGCGAAACGAGTAGGTTCATGTATTCATTTTAAAGTACCTTTTTTTACAGTGTTCCATAGATTAAAAATTCTTAATTTGAATAATTTTAAAATTTATACAATGGTTATAATTTCTTTGAGGAAATAAGTTACTTTATCTTGTCAACGACTAAATGGTTTTAAAATTCGTTGAATAACAGCTTTGTGAGTGTACAGTAATCGGGGTTATATATACAAAACATTGCTAAAAATCGTAAATAAATAAGATGTATACATATACAATCCTTATATTCGATATGTATGCATATACAATTGTTATGTACCATATGCATACATATTCACGGTTTTGAATAATGCTTTTTTGTATTTTTAATTGAATTTACACTTAAAAGAGCGTTCATTTATTACGTCATATTATTTTTCATTATGTTATTCACCCCCTCCCTCCATGCCACGTCGCGTTAGCCATAACCCCCTCCTATTATGTGCAGTCACAATACATTTTTGCTGTTAAAAAATTGTCATTAAATCTTTCATTCTGTATTTTACCAAACATACTATTAGAATATAATGATTTACACAAAAAGTGTCAGGTATCTGGAAAGTTTTGCTACGTCACGCAACAATAGAGACCCTCTTTTCCCATGTCTCGCCACAACCATGCATTATAGACTTCTGCCCAAAGGGTGCGTGGACGGAATCTAATGCAAAAAATGGAATTTACTTCTTGTCACTATCTAATATGCTTTAGAAATACAAACACGAAAGGAAATACAGATAAGCCTGAAAATTATACATCGAGTTGCGGATAATTCTGTAACTCAATGCATAATGTTCTATCTATATATTTAATACTCTAGCCGTTATTTTGTGATAGTCATTCCTCCTAAACTATATAATAATTTTTTTTATGTAATTTTATAACCAATTTAAACTAAATAGAAATAAACTAACATTGGGTATATACGGAAGGATTCGGTGACCATATATCTGAAACTTCAATGTTTCATCCACTATTCTTGTTACTTCAATTTCAAACAAAACGCAGCGACGTGCGAAGGCGAGAACGATGACAACGCCCTGTATCAGTGTGAAAGATCCCCTGATGCGGAAGATCTCCTGCTTACTAATTGTGGAAGATTTGTCGGTTGTATACCGTCATTATCCTTACTGGCATTGTAATTTTAACTGTTGGGAGCTGAACAGCAGGTCTCAGGAAGCAGATCACCATAAAAACAGTAAAATTTAATGAGATGTAGATTAAGCTCGTGCGTTACATCGGGATTACTTTGCGTTGTATTTGTTGTTGGAAAGATAAGTGTTTTAGTTTGGAAGAGTCACTCTTTCACGTTGTGAGCAGTTAATTGTAAAAAAAAATATTATAGAATTTATTAGTGGTAGTAGCTGAATGATTTTGGATACATGATCGCTACTCTTTCGATGTTATATTTATTGTAAATTATGGAGTTGCACTTTGTTTATTGAACAAACAATATACAAGCAGGGCGACAAAAAGACCAAAAGAGCGCATGCTTCGCCATAGGCGGATCCAAAAAAAAAATCTGGAAGTGGAGGAGGGGGGGGGGGGGCACAGTACAAAAACGTACTCAGGAAGGGGGCGTGGGGGGGGGGGGGGGAGAGTACACGTAAACGTGATCCGGACTCCTCCCGAATTAAATGTAAATATTTTTTTTCATAAATACTAGGTCATTAATTATTTAATCAAGTCAATAACATGTATAATTAATTATTTAATCAAGTCAATAACATGTATAATTAATTATTTAATCAAGTCAATAACATGTATAATTAATTATTTAATCAAGTCAATAACATGTATAATTAATTATTTAATCAAGTCAATAACATGTATAATTAATTATTTAATCAAGTCAATAACATGTATAATTAATTACTTAATCAAGTCAATAACATGTATAATTAATTATTTAACTAAGTCAAACATTATGAATAATTAATTACATAATTAGCGTTAATTTCGTAAAATTCATAGCATTTTTAGCTTTAATTTTCAATAATTAATAGTTTTATTAGATTTTTCCCACCTGTACCCCCTTTGCAATAAATTTGAACTTTACAGAAAATTTGTTTTTGTGTATGACTAACATTGCCGATGAAATACGGAATTGCCAATTTAGAAAGTCATTAGTCAAACAAAGAGGACCACCAGAGAAATGCAAGGTGGTCATTTATTCTATTGTAAAGACATGCCTGACACACGCAGGCCAATCTACCCCAAATCATGATGGTCATCGCTACCGTGTAACGAAAGGGGAAATGAGGTGGCTGGCATGTATATAAAGACGTTATGAACATTTCAGAGAAGAGAAAGAACGCTGCATGTTAAATTGATTTAATGGCTGTTGTCTTTCTGATTTTATCGAACAGGACAAAAACCAGTACTATAATTCTGTTTACCCGCATAAGTCTTCCACGATTACATAAGAGAAACGGGCCACTGTGCTCATCTCCCGGATTTACCCAGGCCACAAATACAAAAAAAAAAATACATTAAGAAAACATTACAATGACACATTAAAATTACTGAAACATAAAATTACATTGAAACATTAAAGTTGCATTAAAAGTTTAAAATACATTAAAATAGTACCTTCGAAAACTAAACATTTAAAATTCTATTCTCAAAACATTAAATTAACAATATCAATAGCGAAAAAATATTTAGACTTTTTATTTAGTTTTACTAGGGTTACTCCTTTTGCATTCTTTTATAACGTTAATTTTTTTTATTATTATAACTCGTTATTAAAATAGTCAACATTCAAAACGTTTCAATCTCAATTTCAAGGTTCAAGAGGAGTTACGATAAAGTCTATTTGAAGTGATTGTGCTGAAAAAGAAAATATATATATATATTAGACCAGCGATTCTCAACCTGTGGGGCGAGCACACTAGAAGGGGGGCGCGAGAATATCCAAGAGAAAATATTATTTAAAAAATTTATTAACTGACTGCTGCGCATGCTCGAGCCCCCCCCCCCCCCCCCCCATCGGTATGAAGTTTAAAAAAATTAATACAAAAATAATGCTTTTTTTCTCCAATTAATAAACATTTCCAAAACAAAACAAAATGTTTAGAAAAAATACAAACGTTTTTTTTTTATTTAAAAGTGTGTGTGTGTGGGGGGGGGGGGGGGGGGGGGGAGATGGCGTATCAACTTTTCCCAACAGGCAGACAGCTATCCGCCATTTAGGCGCCTTCCCATATCCGTCATTACAAAATATTCATCGTTTGACAGGAAATAAAAAGAAAATGTAAAATAAACAAAAACAATCTATTTCGATTTTAGATGGCGGGAACAATTTTGGCGCCTATATATGTCCACGTTGAAAATTTAATAAATCAATACGAATTTTTTTTTTTTTTAAATGCTAAATAAAATATCACATTTTTTTTTTGGTTTAGAATATTTTGTTTCAAAAAATTTGTCGCCGGTCATTTAGAATATATCTTGTAAGTCTTGTAGTGTAGAAGTAAAGGATGACTAAAATAGTCAGGTCAAAAATAAAGGTCAAATGAAAAGATGTTTTGAACAGTTTTTACTTTTTGTACTCCTGAAAATTGGAGGTTTTTTGGTTTTTGAGGCCTTTTATTTGTTTGCTATTTCTGAAAGTTATGGTGCTTTGTTTTGCCTTTTAAAACCAAAATGAAACATGTATCAGATGATTGTGTAAAATTATTTTCTAGAAGAAAGCTAAGTCAATAACAATCCAGTTTAGTTGCTTTTTTTTCTTTTAAAAAAAAGCGAAGGAAAAGACAACCCAACGATTAATCAGGAAAGGTGAGATTATTCCATATGTGTTTTTAAAAGACTTCATTCCTATTGTCAGTTTCCGTCAGGCACGTCGCGCCGGGGGAGGGGGGGGGGGGGGGGGAAATAATTTGGAATCCCTATAAGTTGGGAATTTCAGGATTTGAAAATACCCGAGTTGGGAATTTCGGGGTTTGAAAATACCCGAGTTGGGAAAATGTATGTTTGAAGAAAATTAATATTTTTAACAAATGAAAGCGAAAACACCAAGTTTATCAAGCAAATGCTTGCCGACCCTTCTTTCTGTTTTTACAGATATTGTTCAATTCCAACCACCTTGTTGCTTTTTCTCAGTGATTCATGCATCCTGTCGGGGATTGCAATGATTGGTCATTACGTCACATATGCTATTATTTGTTTTATGAATCCCTGGGAATTGAATATTTCTACTATGCTTTTTCTTCCAGATTTTTTTTTTGTTAAGTAACAACTGGCGTCTTTATGTCGAGACTTTCAGTCAAATACATCGAGAACGAAATTTATTGGAATACATGTGCTGTTCTATGATTAATGAAGAGAACTGAATTTTTTTTTTATTACGAATTTGGTTTCGGTTTATTTGAGGAAAAGTTATCATCCTGAACGAACTTTTTATTGACTGTTCTATTATACTCTTCTTCGTACATCTACAAATGTATTCCAGTTAACAAAATATAAGCAGTCCTGAGTTCAAGTTGATCACGCTCTTGACAAAGAGATATTTAAGAGTTTTGCTCCTGTACATCCGCTGCCTGGCCTTTGATGCTCTCTTTCGTATCTTCAAAAACGTCCCTCTTCCAAAAGTGGTTGGTTTTAGTCTTTGTGTTTTTCTTGATGAACTTATCTGCAGGGACAGCAGACCAATCCGATGTATCGTGTATTCCCGTGTCGATTCCATCTACAGTGCAGAAGTTATGTCAATCTTCTACCTAATTGGTTTGTACCCTTTATTAGTCATCCTCTTTTAGACTGAATTTGAGTGATCAAGTTAATACTTTAAATTTGTATTAGTTCGCTTTTTTTTCAAAATAATATAGTAACTTTTTCTTTCACTAAGAAAGCCTTATTGGTCACCTGGGCACAACGCGTAGAATATGTAACCATTATTATATATCACTGACCGTACATAATTATATATTAAGACAAAGTTATTATAATATACCAACTTTATAAAAGTAGATATTATTTTATAAAAATATCCACCGTATAATATAATAAAATATATAAATAATTTATAAAAATATCCAACGTATTCCTGTTTACTTAAATGAAAATTAATTTTTCATATTTTTTTTAGAGTTTAGGTTCATTTAAATATAATTCATATAGGCTTTTGCATTAATTCTCAATTAATATAAAGTTTTATGTCAGGAAAATTACAAATTATCTTCGTACATATTGTTTCCAAATAAAGTATACTGCAATAAATGAAATGAATTAAAACAATATAAAAACATGTATCGTAGCTTTCTACTGTTTGTTTAATGCCTTTAATCCTACCTCTAATCTATAAAAAAGATGAAAAATGTCGGCCAGTTGCAACTGGAAATATTTTGCAAATGTATAGTTGGGAATTTCGAATCTTTAAGTTGAGAAATTTCTTGTTTCAGCCCCCCGGCCCTGGTTCCCATGCATACTAATTTAGAAGAATTATAACATTTGTACTGCTTTTACTTTAAAATTCAATTGCTAAAATACAAATGACTTATATTTTGTGCAAACATATGCAATTTTTTTTAATGTATGTGAAAAATAATGGCAGATTCGTAAGTATGAAAATTAATTGTGCCCGAATGACAAGTAAACTCAAGCATAATAATCAATAGTTAATGTGAATAAAATATAGTATAAAATAATCTTTTTTTCAAAATAAAAGCCGGCTTTAAAAAAAGCTCTGAAACGTTTTTTTAAAAATAATTATTAATTTAAGGAACAAAAGTGGAATTTTTTTTAAATATTTAAGTATTAATTTTATGGTCATTATCACTTTTTGAAATTGGCTCTAAAATTTAGGTGTGGTTTTTTTGTGAATTGGCACAAATTTTTTAAACAGTGGTAAAAAGTACAAAATTAATTCTAAATGATTATTTTTTTTCCACTAGTCCCTAAATTAAAATTTTGTACTCTAGTATTTTATTTCTTAAATTATATATATATATATATATATATATATATATATATATATATTTAAATCAATCAGCAAAAAAAACCTCTTCGAGCATGTTTGTTTACATAATGGTCTGAAGTGACTGTGATAGTCTGTTCATTTTCCTCGAAAAACCATGGGTGATCTGATGGGACGTGCGTCCCCACTTCTTTTTTTCTGCACACAACCAGTTTCCCTGAACGTTGTCACCCACCAAAAAATAGATTTCCGGTCCGGGATATGTCCCAAAGGCTCAATATTGAAGCGATTTCTTAAAGCGCGCTGGGTTGAAACCACTGAACTTCCGTTGGAAAAATAGGCCTCTACGGCAAATGCACGCTATTCGTTACTCCAACGTATGATGGCGTCTGAACCACAAAGTCACAAAACTTTAAAATCTATTCGATACCACGCCTACCTGCCTGGGGCTGCTGTAAGCTTCAGAGCACTCACTTCAAAAAAGGAAGTTAACTTGCCGCACCCTGCGTATATATATATATATATATATATATATATATATATTTATACACGTGTAAAGTAATCTGACGATCAACCCCCCCCCCCTATAAATTTCCTGTGTACGCCACTGGCTCGAGATGATATCGGTCGTGTGGATTCCCTTCCACAAACATTACTTATTTTTTTCTCTTTTGTTCAGTCATGCTTCTGAATACTTTCTTTTATTATTCGAAAAATGTATTCCCAGTTTCTAAATTTAGCTCACCCCGTCTAGGTTAACTTTCAATAACGAATTTTTCTACTTTCATATTCTTTTAACGTTATCTCCCTGTTTGGCTTTCATTTCAAATATAATATTTAAATTTTCCCCGCTTTCATTCGCTTCATCTGTTCACCGCCCGCCTGGCAAAATGCCAGATGTGGTTTCTCAACAACGTTGGCTTACTTTTACTCTTGTTTTGGCAGTTAGTTAAAAATAATTTGAAAACAGAATCCAAAATACTCAATATACATTATTGTTGTAAACATTTTATTGTAAGCGGGAGGAGGGGGGGGGGGGGAAGGAGGTGGGGGGGCGCGATGAAAATTATGATTGAAAACTGGGCCGCGAATACTGAAAGGTTGAGAATCGCTGTATTAGACATTTGTAGCATTTTAATCTTTTACCGTTGTGTTTAAACGTACTTTAATCCTTTTTCTCGTTTGACAACTTTGACAGTCTTATAATTAAAACGCTGTGATTACGATTAAAAGAAAAAGTAGACCCTCATTTTTTTTTTCTCAATACCTCTGAGTTAAGTAATCAATGAGAATAATAAAACAACACTAACTTTTTTTTTTATAGATATATTTTTCAATATTATTTTAAACTGATTCCATTTTTATTATAATATCTATTATTTATATATTCAGAATGATAACAACTGACTAAGTAGACTTCATATTACGTGTTTTTCTTTATGTATAAAGTGTGAATTGCCTTTCAAAATCCTTTAATCTACATTTTAAACCATCGCATTGAAAATAAGCTATATAAACGAAGGCTTGGTATGGTTTGGTTAATAACGTCGCACTAGAGCTACACAGTGGGCTATTGGCGACGGTTCGGGGTCTATCTCGAAGGAAAGATCCGGGAGCACATACACATTCATACATGCACCTCGTTATTTTAGAACCATGGTCAGATGACGAGGAAACCTGAATTGGCACCCAACGCCTTCAATAGACGTCGGGACTTTGGACCCAGATCCGATTTACCGTGCACCAGTCCCGTATACACGCCGTTAATTTTTGTGGATGTTCTGTACGATTTTTATAGTATTTTGTAACGAAGCTGGCAACCCTCCGATCACAAGTTCACTACTTTTTTTTACTTTTCTTTGTCAAGTCCATCGCCTAGAATCGAACTAGGAATCTTCGTATTCCCAGCTGACGCCTTTAACCGCTCGGCCACGGATGCCTTTAAATCGAAGGCAATAATTACGATTTGATTAGTATCGGGTACTATAAAGGTTTGCTACCCAACCGGTAACATCTTGACATTTATTAAAAGGAACCTTGTTTACGTCTTTTATAACGATTTTAATGCGCCAACTTTAATGTGCTTCTATAAGACGGTGTATCAATATCTTAATTAATAAGATACATATGATACATCTGATAGCAAAAACACCTTTAACATGAGTCTTATTAATATGTATGCCATATTACCAGTATGAAACGTATTGCTTTATTTGTTAGAAATATCGTCTTTATGTTATCTTTGCTGCTTCAAAAGATATGCAATAACAGGCTATTAAAGACGGATAACAAAGGAAGACTTTTTATCCTATAAATTATCAGTTACCTATACCATTAGCTGATAAACGAGCCATTTTAATATCTATGACTGGCACAACTTACGGTTTCCTGTCGTGGTCTGTCCAATTAGTTGTGACAGAAAGAATTAGCAAGTCGTTCCATACTGATAAGCCATTCTATTAGTTTAATATCTCAGATTAATTAGCGTAAATACTTTCCTGTTACCGCTTCGTTTCCGTTTCGCCTTGGGAAATATTCTATTACTATTGTTGATGGTAAAGCACTAACCGAGAAAAGTGCAACACTGTATAGTTAAAGTGTAAAATTAGTGAAGGTAAAAACCTTGTTAAAACCTGAATATGGGGAACTTCGTTTGGGTTGTGTATTGTTTCATTTCATCCCAATTTAAAAGTTTATAATTTAACCCACCTTTAAATTAAGTCACTTTGTTGCTTGTTGTTATAAACTGAAACCTGTTTTTGTGCGGTGGATAGGGACCGCATAAAAAAACGCATAAAAAAATTGCACAAAACTTCATGAGTAGCTATAAAAAATAGTTTTCGAAACACAATTAAATTTTTTTTTATGTGGTGGATAGGGACCGCATAAAAAAAGTCTCACGTAGAAAATGACTCAAAAACTTACGAAATAACTAGGTATTGCTTTTTTAAACGAAATCAAGATACGAGGCTTGGCAGCTACTTGGAATCTCGCCAAACCTTTTGGAATCTGATTTAGAAAATACACATGCGAGCATTTTTAAGTATTTTATTTACATATGTACTTATTTTACACATACAAAACTTTTCAAAACGTATAACCATTATCCTTCGCAGTCTGACTTTCTTGTGGTAAACTGGTTCAAAATCGCTTTCGTCACTTGAAGATACTACCTCGCACTCGTTTAGAGTTGACTTTTTTTCAGTTACCATGTAGTCGGTGATCAGTTTTTGCGACGACTGTTGTTTCAGTAGACACTTGTATATGTCTCGGTAGCCAGATTATCAATTATGTTCCAATTTGATTGAAATTTTCATATACCGCATAAAAAAAATCGCACAAAAAAAGACTGCACAAAAAAAGACCGCACAAAAACAGGGTTGAGTGTATTTTTATATGTTGTAAAATTTATAAAAATCTTTTTTTTCAGTAAGTTTTTGATTCTTAAATTACAGTAGAAAATTACAGTAGAACAATTATCCGAATTTCAGTTATCCGGTTCAAACCAAGCGAATCGCCACTTATCCGGATCGCTTTGAGAAAAAAATCAGCAAAATCCACATCTTAAAAGTTTCTTATCGGTGAATGATATAGATTTTAATAGTCATTAAATTACATTACATACTAAAGCAAAATTCGTTTTTTTAACAACGAAATAACCATTTTTTCGTGAATTATTTAATTATCCGGATAGGATCTGGTCCCAATTGATCCAGATAATAGGAGTTAATTTAAAAAAAATGCATACAGTGGAATCGATTCAATTGTTTAAACTGAAGTATGTTGATTGTAGGAATCAATTATATATATTTAATGTCTATGGATGATTTGAAGTTCGAATTGAAGTTGCAGCTGTAATTAATGTTGTTAATTTTGATGAGTTACAGTTGTAATTAATAAAACTATGTAAGTTTTCGTTTTTTCTATAATTTCCGAACAGAGGTGAGAGTGGATGTAATGGACTAAATGTTCAGGCCTACAATGTTTATGGGAATACTGTCAGTTAACAATATAAGGTTTGCCAAAAATAAGTTGCATTTTCTGTAGTTTTATTTTAAACTGAGTTATTTTTAGTGAACCATTGTTATCGACTTGAGATGAAAAAATTGATTTTTTCTTTTGAATTCTATTTGCTCTTAAATTCTTATAATATTTTTTCTGTACAAAAAAAATATACGGAATATTCGGAATATTTTAACGAAATCAACATGTTTAATTATATCTAATAATTAAAATATTCAGTGCAATTCTGAAAGAAGGCTTACACTTTCTACCCAGCTAGTTGAAACCTGATCTGTTTTAGAATCTAGAGATAATAACAAAACATTCAGACAAGTAATAGTGTCTTAATTGGATCTTCAAATTAAAATTGGGAATTTTGACCTTTAACAATAACATAGTTAAGAATTTAGATGAGAGGAACTAGGGTTGGAACTGTCGCCTCCTAGAAAAGTCTTTACTTTAGTGCATTTGAAAATTCTTTTTGTCACAAATTTAGTTAAAGAAACCAAATTTTTACGAATTTTGCATTATTTTTTTGTTTTGAGCTGGTTATTTATAAAAGTTTTTTTTTTAATGTGCTAGGCGGAGTGTATATTTTCAGGGAGGAGAGAAGGGGAAGGAAAAGTCCTATAGGTGTCAGAATATGAAGTTTGGTCGACAGATTCTGCGCAGCAATCTGTATCCCAAGATGCATTGCACCGATGACTTTTTTTGTTCGCTCCGACCGTTTTTCAAGTTCTGCGCATAACGAAACTGTTGACAGTATCCCAAGATGCATTGCTCTGATGGCTTCTTTTGTGCACTACTGCCCAAGTACTAGGGCCTATCTATCTCCCTCCATTATTCTAGAAAAGGGGATTGTCCATCGTGCCCTCTACCTATAGCTACAAACCGGAATTGTGCAGTCGTAAATTTTACTTAGAATAAATCCTGGTTAAAAAAATATAATTTCCCCTGCTTACAAATTCGAATCATACAACTAGAGCTCGTATGGTGGCCCTATTGAGTTGAAATTCAGGTCTAATGTTTCTCGCTGAAAAAAACAACCAACTAATTTGCGCAGTCTTTTTCACACGACCTCCGCCTGTGCTCTTCCGCTACAAGTGAGAAATCATTATGACTTCCCTCATTAACTGGATTCCCCACTGTGCATCACATCCAACTGTTTCACACGCACTTCTCCTGCAAATATGAACCACATTTAATGAGGACTTAGTCTCTCTCCTATGGAGATAAAAACCGTGGCACAATTCGGCGTTATTGTCCACCAGGATTTTCTCTAATAGACAAAATAGCGATATTTCATTGATATCACATGTAGTCGACTATAATAGATAGGAGTTCCGGAAATTATTTTCAAAATATTTTGTCAAATTTGGGTAATTTAGAGTTTGTTTTTTGAGTTTTTCTGACTTGAAATTATAAAATTGATAGGTTTTTTTAAAAAGCGAAACTAGATTGCTTATAACCAATGTATTTTTGTTATCTTAAAAAAATCTGAGAATCTGAGAATTATTTATATTTATAAGTTTTGTATGCTGATTAAGAAATAATATCACATGTAGTCGACTATAATAGATAGGAGTTCCGGAAATTATTTTCAAAATATTTTGTCAAATTTGGGTAATTTAGAGTTTGTTTTTTGAGTTTTTCTGACTTGAAATTATAAAATTGATAGGTTTTTTTAAAAAGCGAAACTAGATTGCTTATAACCAATGTATTTTTGTTATCTTAAAAAAATCTGAGAATCTGAGAATTATTTATATTTATAAGTTTTGTATGCTGATTAAGAAATAATATCACATGTAGTCGACTATAATAGATAGGAGTTCCGGAAATTATTTTCAAAATATTTTGTCAAATTTGGGTAATTTAGAGTTTGTTTTTTGAGTTTTTCTGACTTGAAATTATAAAATTGATAGGTTTTTTTAAAAAGCGAAACTAGATTGCTTATAACCAATGTATTTTTGTTATCTTAAAAAAATCTGAGAATCTGAGAATTATTTATATTTATAAGTTTTGTATGCTGATTAAGAAATAATATCACATGTAGTCGACTATAATAGATAGGAGATCGGAAATTATTTTTTAAATATTGTGTCAAATTTGGGTAATTTACAGTTTGCTTTTTGCGTTTTTCTGACTTGAAATTATAAAATTGATAGGTTTTTTTAAAAAGCGAAACTAGATTGCTTATAACCAATGTATTTTTGTTATCTTAAAAAAATCTGAGAATCTGAGAATTATTTATATTTATAAGTTTTGTATGCTGATTAAGAAATAATATCACATGTAGTCGACTATAATAGATAGGAGATCGGAAATTATTTTTTAAATATTGTGTCAAATTTGGGTAATTTACAGTTTGCTTTTTGCGTTTTTCTGACTTGAAATTATAAAATTGATAGGTTTTTTTAAAAAGCGAAACTAGATTGCTTATAACCAATGTATTTTTGTTATCTTAAAAAAATCTGAGAATCTGAGAATTATTTATATTTATAAGTTTTGTATGCTGATTAAGAAATAATATCACATGTAGTCGACTATAATAGATAGGAGATCGGAAATTATTTTTTAAATATTGTGTCAAATTTGGGTAATTTACAGTTTGCTTTTTGCGTTTTTCTGACTTGAAAATATAAAATTGATAGGTTTTTTAAAAAGCGAAACTAGATTGCTTATAACCAATGTATTTTTGTTATCTTAAAAAAATCTGAGAATCTGAGAATTATTTATATTTATAAGTTTTGTATGCTGATTAAGAAATAATATCACATGTAGTCGACTATAATAGATAGGAGATCGGAAATTATTTTTTAAATATTGTGTCAAATTTGGGTAATTTACAGTTTGCTATTTGCGTTTTTCTGACTTGAAAATATAAAATTGATAGGTTTTTTAAAAAGCGAAACTAGATTGCTTATAACCAATGTATTTCTGTTATCTTAAAAAAATCTGAGAAATCTGAAAATTATTTATATTTATAAGTTTTGTATGCTGATTTAGAAATAATATCACATGTAGTCGACTATAATAGATAGGAGATCGGAAATTATTTTTTAAATATTGTGTCAAATTTGGGTAATTTACAGTTTGCTTTTTGCGTTTTTCTGACTTGAAAATATAAAATTGATAGGTTTTTTAAAAAGCGAAACTAGATTGCTTATAACCAATGTATTTCTGTTATCTTAAAAAAATCTGAGAAATCTGAAAATTATTTATATTTATAAGTTTTGTATGCTGATTTAGAAATAATATCACATGTAGTCGACTATAATAGATAGGAGATTGGAAATTATTTTTTAAATATTTTGTCAAATTTGGGTAATTTACAGTTTGCTTTTTGAGTTTTTCTGACTTTTCTGACTTGACATTATAAAATTTATATATATATATATTTTTAAACGAAACTAGATTGCTTATAACCAATGTATTTTTGGTATCTTAAAAAAATGATTAATACGAACAAATATTTAGATTTATAAGTTTTGTATGCTGATTAAGAAATAACTAAGAATCTTTAAAAGAAGAGCGTCTGTTATTTTTTTTAACTATTGGGTTAAAAATATAAATGGCAGTCTACTGTATTTTTTTTATTTAATTGTTTTTATTAATTACACCTAAAGGTTTTATGTTAGTAAATTGAGAGATATTAATTCTCTGCGTAAAAAAGTTTTTTAAGGTATCATGCTTAAAAGTTTAGCAGTAAAGAATTAAAAAAACTGCGGTTTTATATAAATTCATTATTTCAGCTGTGTATTTACCTTTATTTTCGTTAAGTAATAAAAGTAATCAATTTTAGATAATAATTTTATTTCAATTTGTCTCCAGTAACAAATATTTTCTAGTAAATTTTTTTATTGATTTTAAATAGTTTTTAATGTGTCTATCTCTCTAGATCAAGCAAACAAAAAGTAATAAATAGTAAATAGACTAATCTCGTAAGCAGACATTTATTTCAATCACTGAATTTTCTTTCAAAACATTCCCCATAAATTTCCTCTATAGAAATTTCATTATTTAATCGAAAATTCGTTTAATTCCTTTAATATTAAAATACAAATATAACGTTAAAACTCCGCAATAAAAATTCATAAAATCCAGACATATTTCGGGAGGCACATTTCCCGTCATCAGCAGAAATGAAAATAAAACTAGAATTGAAAGTGAGAAAGCAAAAACTATTTAAATCGGTTGGTTAAATCGGTTAACTATTGTGTGCAACAAGAAGAAAAAATTCTAACAGCAAAGGTCTCATTAATAACCGAATCAATATTGATAAAAATGTAAAATACCTCCAGCAAGTTAAGTTAGACTGGAGATTTCGGTTTGCAAATTAAATGTGGGTTAGAAAAATTAAGTATATGATTATGTTCCCAAGAGTGCCTGGCAATGGAGGACTTTTTTATTTCTTGTTTCACAGTATGTGCTTGGTGCCCCTTAATGCGAAATTTTAATGCTTTTTTTTACCGATGTATGACAAGTCACATGAACGTGATATACTAAATATATGTCCCAGTTATTAAGGTCGTCAATAGGGTCTTTAAGTTTGAAGGTGACATTATTGATAGATGAAAAAATGGAACGTATGTCGAAATTTTAGAAATTTTATGGCTGATCTGGAGATTATATGGCAAAACAACCAAAGCATTAGAGCGTTAGATTGGAATTTGTAAGCGAATGTTTAAGTTTGAATAGAGGAAATGAAAATACATAAAATATTTCAAATAAATATTTTATGTATTTTTATTGCGTAGTCTTAACGTTGTACTTGTATTTTAATACTCTTAACGCAATGTTCTATACTACGAGTTTTTATCTAATTCCTTTAATAACAAAGTATTTTTGATTGATAAAAATTCAAATTCGATGCCTTTTTCAACAAAGCTATAATTGCAACAGATTTCTGAATATTATTAATAATAATATTATATATTATTAATAATATATATTCATTAATAAAGGCAAAAAGTTCATAGTTGCTTTTAGCACAAGTGTTGTTAAAAAAATACTATTTTTTTTTTTTTTAATAATGAGATTATTTCGAAAACCAAAAATTATCATGTAGTATTTTTAAACGAAAATTGCCTCCGATAAGCTTATTTATCGTAGCTAATCTGTTATCCTTTACAAACTCGATTTCAGTATGAAACGTCTTTAACACCATCGGCTTTTTAATCAGCTTTTCCTATCGTAAACAAGATATATCGAGTAACAAGAAACAATAAACGAATCTCGAAGGCGTTCAACTTCCTATTCCCTACAGGCTAGCTTCAATTAAAGTAATTAACAAGCGCGTGTCTAGGGGGGAGGGAGAAGGAAATAGCACCCCCCCCCCCCCCCTCAAACACAGGTAATGCGTGGGGGGGGGGGGGGGGGGAGAGAGAAGCAGTGGAGCGCAGCTGGTTTTTCAACTTTACAGGTGGGTTGTTAAAGAAGAAAAACCAAATACATAGCTAGTGAATGCTTCGTATAGAGAGCTATTCTCTTATATTGTTAATAGATTATTATTTATTTTTATATTCGATATTTTTAAGAGTTTGGTTTTCTTTGTTTCCAAATTTTCGATTTATTAAAAATCTTTTTCTTTTTTTCGCACAACCATTTCTTTTACCTATTTTATTTTATTTTATATAAAATTTTACTTCACTTCATTTGGCGGAAAATTCTCATTCATTATTAAACTAATTTATGGAAAATAGTTACTTCAATGAAAAATTATATATTAATTTCCTTTTATATAAAAAATATCGTTAATTTTATTTAAAGAAACATGCGAAAATATGTACTTAATACATACAAAAAATTAAACACTGCTAATTTTCTCTACTCTAACATTTTGTCTAGTAATCTGAACCTCAAAAGTAGTTTTCCGTATTTCATATCTTCGCCATTTTTTTATATATATAATCTTTCATTTGAGATTATAAATCCTATTTTAACGAAATTTGTCTTATGAATTTTTGTTATTCTACTCCTTAAATAATAAAAATTCTGCACTGTTTAGTGAACATGACCCATAGAAAGAAAATACATTTTTCTCCTAAGCAGATAAACATCGAGATTTTCCCCTCAACAAATTATCTTACGTAAATTTACGACTAAGTGCCGTGCGCGTCGGTTTAGGAGGAGAAAATCAGTAATTTATTACCTGAACGCCTTTTGAGTTCCTAGTCTTAAAGAAAGTGGGCCCAGGTGCGAAGTAATGGGCAAAAAAGAAGCTTGAATTCGGAAAAGCCGTTAACTAACGGTGAGAATACAACCGCTTTAAATGGATTTAGCCACCCAATAATCATTTACACAGTGAAATCGCTCTTCAGTTTACCTCCAACTTCAAATCATTTTCATTTTGGGGGATAAATTCCTTCTAGGCTCACGATTTTCTTTGGGTTTAAGGCTCATTTGTATACATTGAGTAAAATAAATACCAGAGTATTTAAAGGATCCGGGTGTTTGGATTTTTATAGTGTTTACTTTATGATTTTACAAAAGTAGTAAAATCGGAAATCTTCTACAAATAAAAGTGGAAATGTGTTGTTTTAGTCTTTTGATCCATGGATATTTTTATAGTAGTGGCCACTATAGTGTTCATAAACTGTATATTTACATTGCTACAAAAGATTATGTAAATTTATTGTCGCTGGTTTATTTGCAGTTGTGCAAAGCGTCGCCGTATTTTTCTCATTGAATACTATAAACAATAATCCATTGCAATGCTTCGTAGTTGTGAAGATCTATTAGTATACATTTTTTCTACAGATTTGAAGGGTTCTTAGATAATTGCATTGTAAAAAAGATACTTAAAATAAGTACCTGAACATACTTGTTTTTCTTTGAGTACAATTGCATCGTAAATGAGCGATGACGTACTCAAAGTTAAGTAATCGTACTTTCTCAAAAATGAGCAGTGTGATTTAATAATGCTCAGCTTCTGTTCAAACCATTTTAACGAAGCGACCTGACAAACTTAAAATAGTTGTTGAGAAGAGAGTTTTCCTCATCATTTGATGTCAATTGCTTAAATGGAAACTGAGTTATTACAGCTCAATTATCTTACTTCTCATTCTTTTGGTACACCTTTTTAACATTTCTTCTGTTTATAACTTCTTCACGTCGCCCTGACAGTACAATAGATAAGGGACTGGACTGCGGTGCCTTGGTGTATGGGTTCGATTTCCGGTAAGGCTTGGCTGTAAATGTTGATAATTATTGAAAGTGATTTAAGAAAGCAGCCTACGAAGGCAAGCAACTGCTCCTTTTATTCATTGTACTCATTTTTGAGTACATGTCTTTTTCAAAAATAAAACTTATGTATTCGGAGCTATGATAAGCATCGAATGTACTCAAAAATGAGTAAATGTCACTCATTATTGAGTACCTATTTTTAACAGTGTGGTTTCAACTTTTTACGAACGAACCTTCCCTTTGAAGTAGTGGTTATCTAATTATTGTAATTGTCATAGTATCAATTATGCTAGAGGGCTCGAAAAATATGTTAGAGCCTGTCGTGATTGAATGGAACCTAATTTTAATTATTTTAATATATATTTCGACATACATACAGTTTCAGTAGAGAACACGTTTACATACTTTTAAATTTTAATAATTGTAATTATTAAAATTTAAAAATAATAACGTAACCCGTTTAGTAACCTTTTAAAATTTTCAAAATGATGTATGCTTTCCTCTTTTATAATGATTTTAAACTTAAATTAATAACGTCATACAAAGGAGATTTCTAACAAAAAATCGGTTACTATTTATTCGAATAAAATTTTATGGCATTCGTCCACTCTGAAGGCAAACGCCTCAATATATTTTTAAATAGTATGTAACATAGTTCTTAATTGTAATGAATTAAAATTGAAAATTAATAATACTTTTTAAATACTTTATTGCACGTTTCTTAATTTTATCAACTAAAATGAAAACTTTAAATTATATTTCATAAATGTTTTTCATAGGTGAAGGTGTGGTTCCAGAATAGGAGAACGAAAGAAAAGCGACAAGTTATAGAAGACAAAGAACGAAACGATAAGAACCAGCCATTGCCAGTAAATAAGAGACATTCGTCAATTCCAGATCTAAATTTGTCCCCTTCTGAGAGAAGTGAAACAATCAGTTTATGTGATGAAGACAGCGATACTTCCTATAGCAATGAGGATCGAAATTATCAACGGGAAATTCTTCTGTAACCTAAAGACTCACCAATTTGTGCATTGGAGGTTATGGAATTGCACCTTGAACATCAAACATCTGAGAGTAATTCTTCTGTAACCTGAAGAATCATCAGTTTGTACATTGGAAGTTGACATGAAATTGCAGCTTGAACGTCAAATACCTGAGAATAATTATTCTGTAACCTGAAGAATAATCAGTTTGTACATTGGAAGTTGACATGAAATTGCAGCTTGAACATCAAACATCTGAGAGTAATTTTCTGTAACCTAAAGAATCATCAGTTTGTGCATTGGAGGTTATGGAATTGCAGCTTGAATATCAATCATCTGAGAGTAATTTTTCTGAAACCTAAAGAATCATCAGTTTGTGCATTAGAGGTTGAAATGGAATTGCAGCAAGAGCATCAAACATCTAAGGGACATTCTTCTGTAACATGAAGAATCATCAGTTTGTGCGATAGGAGTTGCATTGAAATTACAGCTAGAACATCTTCAAAAACTTTCTGTAACCTAGAAAATCTTCAGTTTATGCGATAGGATGTTGACATTGAATTGAAATTGGAAGATGAAACATTCGAGGGTAATCTTTCAATTCCTATTTAATATTCTGAGTATTTGAGATAACAAAAAGCCCGACGCTTTCATTCGTTATTGTTGATAGAAATCATCGGAAGAAACCGCGAAAGCTCACCAAAAAGTGCATAGTAGGTATGAAGAAATGAGTTATCTAGAAAAGTTTCCTGAAGTTTATAATAACTGTAGCTGTTTATGATTTGTGTTAAAACTTTGCTTGAAAAGGGTATTGAACCTACTATGCATTTAATGAGTATCTGATTATGTTTTATGAACTGCTTAAACTCAGAAACAACTAATTGGTGCTTCACGAATCCAGTTGATTAAAAGCTGCAAGATTCCAATTGCGTTTATTATGCAATCAGTCACAATCTTTTCATATAGTTTCAGCTGTTTAAAATGTGCATTGATTTTATTTACTTAAACGCTATCAATTAATATGTTGATATTCATAAGTTACAGCTGCTTGAAATGTATATATGCCATTAAACTTTCTGCTATAAGCAGTAAAATACCCATTTTCAGTTGGTCTTGATTGCATGTTTATTATATTCTGTTGATATTTTCATGAAGGATAGCAGGTTTAGATATATGAATTTTTATGAATATGCGTCAATTTCTTGTTATTGACGTGTGCATAAAGCTCTACTGCTGGGCAGACTAGCTTGCAGACAGCACTCGTTTAATATAATTTCACAAAATATAAATTATACTTGTTTAAAAAATGAACCATGATTTGAATATGTCAGACCTATATACAAACTCACAGACATAAATGATTGTTTTGTGTAGTTTTACAATACACTATTGATGCCAAGTACTTTTTATTAAATTCTATAATGTTAAATTAATTGGAAAATGTACAATGACATTTTATATTGTAAATAGAATGATTATGCAAGGATAACTTAAAGAATATTCAAGTGCTAATCTTTTAAACGTTTCAAGTTCCTAATACGTTTTTTGCCATATGTTATGGAAATAATAAACATTTTCATTACTTAACTTTGTCTTTGTATGTATTATATATAAATCAGTTGATGTTCTTGATTTTCCCCTACTCTTTAACATAGCCCAGTTCCTATTACTATATATATATATCAAAAGCATGACATATTGTGTTTATAAATTCATGTTCTGCTAAGTGTCAAAAAACCTTAAAAGTTACGCAAATTAAATAAATGATTGATTGAACTATTTCTAACATAAATAAGAATAAATGAGTGATAACTTTGTACATTGTAAATAACAATATTTGTAATAAAAATAGTTTGAATAGTTTGAAATAGTGTTAGTTTTTATTTCTTCATCATATCCTATCTTTATATTTTAATTTCATATATTTGTGTTATTCATAACAATGTGAAGTATTTTTTTTATGTAATATCCAAAAAACTTTTAAGTTTAAATAAATAGTATTTATTAGTAACACAGTTTTATAGTTTAACACATTGAGTGCCATAGGCTGATTGTAGGTTGATACTTTGTTTTCCAGCTCACAAGAACTAACAAATGATCGATTCCACCAGACGATTTCGCTCACAGTGAGGAAAGGGTTATCAGAGGTTGGATTCCCATCAGGTA
This sequence comes from Troglohyphantes excavatus, assembly GCA_963932185.1. Taxonomy (NCBI): domain Eukaryota; kingdom Metazoa; phylum Arthropoda; class Arachnida; order Araneae; family Linyphiidae; genus Troglohyphantes; species Troglohyphantes excavatus. The sequence continues at coordinate 29,974,871 of OZ010676.1, forward strand.
GTTTCAAAGACGTGTAAACGCGTCCTTGGTTTTACAATAAAATCTTATGACGAGTTAACGGCACTGTGCGTTTAACACACAGAGTGCCAAAACGTCTTTCTAAATTATCCTTGAGCAATAAGTGATAATCCAATATTCTTTTTAAACTCGCGCCTTAAATTTCTCATTCAATAAATAAAATTTGATTATTTTCAAAAAATGTGATAATTATTTTTTTGGAATATATCTACTTATATATATAAAATATATTTAAAAATGAATTATGCTAGCAAAACACGGAGATTCTTGTTTAATTTAAATATGAAACAAATTAAAACAAAAACTTACTTCTAGAATTTTTTAAAACAAGAGTTAAAATATATAAATACTGTTTTTATGTTTATTATACTACTCTCTGAAGTTAGTAGGTATTTACACTAACGTACATAAATGTTAGCATCAATTAAAAAAAATATTAAAATTAATCAATATTTACTTCTCAACACCTGTATAAAAAAATCAATAATACTTAAAAACGTCTTTTCTTTAAGTTATTTTTTTTAAACAAAACGTATTCAATTTCGTACAGCATACATATGTAGATTTATGTACACTGTAAGATGAAGACTGTATTTATGAAGGTAGCTTATGTAAGCTAGCATACGATCTTTTCACGCATTGTACTCATTTTTGAGTACATGTTTTTCTTTAATTGAAACATGTATTCGTAGCCATGTACTTATAAATCGAATGTACTTAAAAATAAGTACATTTTACTTATTTTTAAGTACCTATTTTTAACAGTGTACGAATTTCAATTTACACCAGGACTTATTTTTCTATAAAGACCAAAATATTCAATTCATACATCGCTTCTGGTTTCATACAACGTCCAAACATTCACTCTTGATACCTCAATTTACACCAGGGAGCGTTAGTGCGGGATCACAATCCATAGTCCATTTAAACACCCATTACTCTTTGTACTTTCCTAATGCCATATTTTACAAATACAGAATCTTCGACAGGATCTTTTTACCCGAACACCTTTTATATCACGGGAATAAAAGTCGTTTCAAAGGACAGTCTTATAAAAATACGTATAAAATAGGGAGGATATAGAAACTATTTGTAAGAGGCATTAGAAATGACACAGCATATAAAATATACTCCACCTTTTTTCGAAAAGGTGAAAGATCTCTATCTTTTTGAATTATGCTATTAAATAGTCATCCGATGGCTTATCAGTGATGTATAGGGGAAAAGTTTGCGCCACTTACGGCAGAAGGCGCCTCTTTATGAGATTTTGTTACGGCATTAAAAAGGCGCTCGTGAAGGCATTGTTGGATTGTGACGTCGTCAACAATGCTATTTTGGCGGCGGTGGCGCCGAGTAGGGTTGCAAGAAAAACTCTCGGATTTTTTTTGGTGAAATATGAATTAATCGTTTTAGTAAGTAAAACGCTGGTGGTAAATAATTTCAGTACTAACTCATTTTTGAGACATTCACTCACTATTACGTGAATGAGATTTTTACTAAGTACATTAATTTTTTGTAACATTGTACAGTAAATTTTACCATTTCAATTAAAACAGTTATGTAACTTTCTGTTAATCGCTGTACTGAATTTGTTCAATTTAGTCTTGTAGATTTACATGAACGAAGTCATTTGATATGAAGCAAAATAATTTAGAAAAGTTTTAAATTGATAAAGAGGGACCACGATGGAAAAATAATTTTGGTTGACATAAACATCATTTTATTTCTGGGAAATTATTTAAATTAATTTCTGTGGATTGCCAATTCGGTCCTGATTGTTGAAAGTGCAATTAATTAATTAAGCTATGAAATAATTAATATTTAGAGATATTGCACTATTTTTATGAAATCGTTATTAAATTTATTATACTTGAACTAATATAAAATGTATAAAATATAAAATATGGAGTCACTATATAATCACCAATCATTTGCGTCAAGATTGAGATTGACACAATTATGATTTGTTCTATTAAAATCAATTGTAAATATAATTAATAAAATTAAACGTAATAAATAAAAAAAATTGATAATAACCTTTCTGCAGTGGCGGATTTAAGGAAAAAGGCCCAGGCGGCAAATCCTTCGAGGGGCCCAGTTTCATACATAGGCGGGCGTTCATATATTCCGTCTTACATATTTAGCAGGAGTTCTTTCATGTGTGGTAAGGGGTAGGGGAGGGATCGTTGTGGTTACGCGACATAAGAAAACTTTTTAGAAAATAAATTATAAATTTTGTTGCACAAACTTTGATATAACAAACAGAAACAGTTATTTCTCTTCCGACCATTTTTTAATTTTGGGGGAGAGGGCCCCAAATGGATTCAAAGCAAGGGGGTCCAGGCGGCAATTGTCCATTGGCCGCCTGTTAAATCCGCCACTGCCTTTCTGTATTATACATAATTGTATTTGAATAATATTATATTTTAAAACAACTTAGACAAGCGTGTGTAATGCCCAGTTTGGATATATCCCTCAATTAAAAAAAAATATTCTTAAAAGTAGATCAGAGGTAACAAAACACTCAATAAACACTCTTTTTATTTCATGTATAGAAAGAAAAAAAAAACGCTTGTGAACTCTTTTAAATATCAAAATCGCCCCTTGACTCATACGCCAACTAAGAAGCCAAGTCCGCCAAATGTGAATTGAAGCCGAAATTGAGTTACATGTTCAATAAAGCAGCTAAACGTCAAAATGATGAACTGACCTCCTTTGTCGACATGATGTAGTGCCTATGTATACAACCAATACAACCAGGGGGAGGGTATATCGATACACTTGACTTCACTTCCTCCGCTCACTTCTATTGTGCCAGCCCAGTCGTACTGGTGCCTATACGACACAAAAGAATTAGACATCCAACCGATTCACCACTAAATAACTGCACCGTGAGTTACATGCAAAATGAAAGCATACACAATTTTTTATATTTTTTTATACTAGAATAATTTCTGATAATTTTAATATATTAGGTGATATAATAAGCTTATTTTGTACGTACTTCCAGAGCCTGATTACCAAATAGACCCCCTGATGCCCAGATTTACACTTTACTTTTTTAAGGGGCCCTTCAATCAAACATTTTATATATTTAACACCTCTAGCATAGTTTGCTACTATATTCACAATTTAAGAAAATGAATTATGAACTTTAGTAACAACAACAAAAAATTGTTACTTGTGTTAAATTTGTTCAAATATTGGAAGGGGAAAAATCAAAATATACTGAATTTTAGGAATACTCATTACTCATTAATACATTTTATAATGTTATTTATAATGTGTTTTATTTTAATGGCATTCATTAGCAAGGATATTAGTAAATGTGAAAGCTTGATTTAATGTTCAAGGGTCCATATAAGAGCAAAGGGGACCCCATCTGAAGAAGTTGATTCCTTTGTTTCAATGTCTTAATCGGACCCTGAGTACTTCAATAACCAGTAACATTACTTTTATTCAATTTAAAGTTCAATATAGAAGCAAATTATATTCAAACCCAGTTCAGAAATTTATCTTCGTCTAATATTAACTCTTAATTGTCTAATATTGAGTAATTCTCAAAGTTTTTTTACAAATGCTGTCATTTGAATTCTACTACAATCCGATTTTTATCATTATAACCTTTACATTTATCTAGGAAAAAGAGAGACAATTCTTAAGATATTATTTCATTAGTTTTAAAGTAAAAAATCATGAAATCTACAACAAAGTATGCGCATAACGTTTAATATTTGCTCAAATTTCCTTGTCCCTCTTCGAAAATTAAAACAAAACAAAAAAACAAAACAAGGAGTAATAACAGTAAAAATATTTTTTTATTAGTAATAACATGTATGAAAGCTATGTTCTTGGCTCTCTATCACACCTGAAATGACTTTATTTATTAAGCATTTTTTTTTTACAGCTTTGTATATTTTGTCCTTCAGAAACTTTTTTTTAATGTCCACTATGTTACCAAAGTTTTTTCATAGCATAAGTTGCTAATTGATAACTTATTGTTATCCCTAACTTCTTCTATGGTTACTTACTGTATCTGGATAATTCTGTTATTGAAAAAAAAAAATATTGATTGAAATATTAAGGTAAGTACGTTTTTTCAATGTCCGCTATGTTACCTTTATTTTATGTTAAACCGTTAAGTAATTAAGATAAAGCTTTTTTAAGCTTTGTTTGTCATTATTTTTTCTCATTATTTAATGATAATGAGTTGGAAGTTAAGTCTAAATTGAATAAACAAAATGAGTAAACCCAAAGTAAAGAGTTTTTGTCCACACTGTTAATAATACATTCTCCTATGTTACCAAGACTGAAGTAACAGAGCGGACAGATAATTAAATTACAAAATATTTCGTTGTTTAATAAGTTTGTTGAAAAAGGGAATAAAAAAAAACTTCGTAATTTCAACAACAAAAAAGTTATTTCGGGAATCGTTCTTGAATTTGTGTAATAATTTTTAATAGTGATTTGTGTAGCAGTATTCCAATTTTAAAATAGAAATACAACGTTAAAATACGCAATAAAAATCCATCAAATCTGGACATGTTTCGGGAGATACGTCTCCCTTCATTAGCAGAGAAAAAGTCTGTGCAATAAAATAAAATAAATAAACCTAGAAATTGAAAGTGCCAAAGAAAAAAACCGATTGAAATAGTCTTTTTGTTTTTTTCTTTGACAACACTTTCAATTTCTAGGTTTATTTATTTTTATTATATTACACAGACTTTTTCTCTGCTGATGAAGGGAGACGTATCTCCCGAAACAAGTCCAGATTTGATGGATTTTTATTGCGTATTTTAACGTTGTATTTGTATTTTAAAATTCTATAACCCAATGTTTCTATAAGACGAGTTTTTATCTTAAGTATTCCAATTAATCATTTTTTATTGAAGTAGTAAAATACTGAAAAATATGGTTCATACTTTTTAGTTAATTCTTTGTGTAATGCTAGAATATTTTTAGTTAACTTTTGTACAATTCAGGAATATTAATGAAATTTACTTTTATGAGAAACTTAAAGTTGAAGAATTATTCTTTAGTTATTTTATTTTCAGATGCATAAACTAATATAATTTTAAAATATGCTAAAATAGGAATGATCTACGGATGTAGTCTAAAATGAAATATACAAAAAAAATTTGAAGTTGAAGGAAAAAGGAGAGTGAAACAAACAGTAGTTTCAGAACTTATTTTCAGAATGTATGACAGAGAAGAAACTAAGTGGTTACACTTTTACGTTTAAGCGTTTTTATGGAGTCCTTTTAAAACACATTTTTTTTTGGAGAAATAGGTATGACCAGGGGTGCCCACAGGGGGGGATCATGGCGCAAGGTGCGCCATCAAAATTTTTGGGGGGGATTTTTTTTACATGGCTTTTTTTTATTATTATTTTTAAATTTTTAGGGGGGAAATTTTTTGGGCAAAAAATTATTTAATAAGTATAATATATTATATTATATAATGTGCCTTCAATCTCTGGAATTTCCAGAGATTTCGAGAACGCCTCTTCGGCACATTAGCTGACGACATTGTAAAATAAAATTACGTACACGTTTATCGATCTGTATCCGGTTCAAACATTCAGAATACACTTCAGTGCTGGCTGAGATTGAAATTAAAAAACGGTGTGAGGCAATAAATTTTCCATTAGAGAGAATGTATAAATAATAAATATGAAGAGTGCTATAAACTCAGGACCTGGAATCTCATTTCATATACTTATATAATAAATTACGATTACATTACAAAACATCTAAGCAATTGCTTTGATAAACATGAGGGTGGGTCAATTTGTTGATACTATTTTTATGCTGATTCGATTCACTAGCTGAGCAACTATTAAAACACATCCAATATTCATACTACACTTTGGAAAAGAAAACGCTGACTACAACAAATTTTACTTTTCCGCTTGTGATGAGGCATATATGTTTTAAAAAAAACTGCAATGAAGCAGACTGTCTCCTCATCTCAATAACACGTATAACATAAATTACGATTTTTATATACAACTCCAATAGAAACTAATTACTTTCATACGTTTGTTTACTAGTAAGTGTAGACGATTTTACTGTATTTGGGTTTCGTCTTGGCCGGTCGAATCAGTTTTAATAACTTCAATGGTGTTACAGCAAAAGAACAGATAATATATTTCAGTCAACAAGAATGCTTATTCTTTCTGAACTTACTGTTGCAATGTGGAGCAAAGTTACAATTATTTAAATTGTAAAAAAGAAAGAACCTTAATTAAAAGTATTTTCTGAGTTTGAGATACTGTAGTGGTAAGTGGATAAATATTATACGGCATTTTTAAATTAAAGTTTAATTTTATAAGGTTTCTGAAAATTCGATAAAATGAAGTTTTGCATTTAATAGTCATAGTTAATATATCCAAATATAAGAATGGGGGAACTAAATTGTCTTCCAGTGTTCAAAAAGGGCTACAACCCGTTCAACCTCAAGACAGGTTTGTAGTTAGACAATATATAGTTAGCAAAAATATTTCCAGGAATGGGAAAAGAAAGAAAATAGTTTTGTTATTTATTTCCATAGCCCCTTATGAAACTGTGTATAAAATTATGTGCAGTTATTCAGCTCAAAAACTTCCTTTTTGTACATAATATTTGCCCGCTTTTTGACATTGAAAGTTTTACAAAATTGTAAAGGTTTTGTAAATTACTTTTTAACGTGTAAGAATGCTTTGATATTGAATAATAAGCTTTAAAATAAAAACTCATATTAGGAGGCACTCCAAAATCCTCCTAAATTACCTCATATGGTTGATTAACTTTATATATAATTTACAACTTTAAGAAATAAATGTTTTAAATGCCTTTAATTTAAAATATACATTATTCATTGTGTAATTTAATTTTGTTTTTAACAAAATATAAAATAAAAATAAATTTTAATTTATTCTATATTATATTTAATATTTTTAAAACCTTTCAAAATAGCAAGTACGAAGCAAAACTGAAAAAAAGTGCGTATTATTGGTTAAATCTAAAGATTACAATAAAAATATTCATATACTTAAAGAATTGAATTCTCATAATTTCAAATCGTTAAAATTACTGAGAATTTTTCCCCGTTCCTCCATTTTTGCAGCAATGAAACTATATATAACGGAGATGTAGCCGAATATTTTATTCAATTATATGTATCGTTTGAAATAAATTTAAAAAATATTATTCGAATTTCTCCAAAAGTGTCAGTGCCATTTCAAAATAGTCCGTGGTCTTATTTTTTTGTCAGTCACTATAAAAGTTTTACAAGATCATTTAATGCAAAATATACTTAAAGTACTTTATTTAATATTATAAAATTCTGTACAAAATCAGACGCGTAGGTAAGGGGGTCGGGGGGTTCAAACCCCTCCCATTGTAAATGAAATAAATTTAATTTATGGAACTAATATTTATTGGTAATAAGTAAATAATTGTCTCTGAATTAAATTGTGTATATTTAATGTTTAATTTAAAATTAGCAGTGGCGATTGGGTTGCAAAATACCATGCAATTTCGTGTGTTTTGACTCCCACTATACTTTAGATCATGTAGCCTTTATAATTTATATTATTCTTTACCAGTTTTGGTCAACTGAAACACTCATTAGATCTTTAAACTATCATAACTATAAATTATCTAACTAATCGTTATCCCACATATATTGTAAGGATTCTCAAACTTAAAATTTGTTCTCTAAATTTATTTCAAAATTATGAAGTGATTTACTAATTTTAAAAGTACGTAGTTATTGATAACTGTTAAAAGTAGTTAATGACAGTGATAACTGTGGCTGCCTCGGTATTCAAATACCAACGTATTCCTCTTTACTAATGAAAATTAATAATTTTTTTTAGAAAAAAAAAAGGGGGTCACTGAAGATAAACAAGCTGTTTCGTCTGACGCCAGTCTTTTGCCCCTCCCCCCCCCCCCGTCGTCTCGTATATTTGCTTTATATCATAATTTTATACGCATAAGCACACCTATTTCCTATTAAACGATGCCAAATCTATGTCGTGTGCTATTCGACACGTGTCGAAATGGAACCTTATCATATTTCTATCGTAACATATTACAAACGAAACATATTACAAATGTTTTCACGTTTCACGTTAAAAACCGATTTTCTGATTTTTTTAAAGAAATTGTTTCTTTATCAACGCGGGGCCCCACATAAAGCTGCGGCATCTGAGGCACACCCTTAATGGTGACCCTGCTTATATAGATGTGTCTGTTGAAAACGAATATGCAACTAGGAGATTATTGTAGTTTCTAAAAGTTGCTGGTCTGGTACATGTTGAATAATAATAAAAAAAAGAAAAATTAGAGATAGAAATGGGGAGTGAATTTACGTAATGTAATTAAGTAGGGGGGGGGGGTGGCCTATGACTTGAAGAGGGGAGAGGGTGTCCGAACCTTAACCTGAAGAGGAGGTCCCCCCCCCCCTTTGGCTACGTCCATGGGGAGGGAAGGACAGGGAAAATTTTTGGGGGGGATTTGCGCCATTGGGTTTGGGGGGGATGGGCACCCCTGGGTATGACAACCAGTGGCCCTGCCTGTGATACCGATTCCGACACCAATAGTTTGAAGAAAATCATTATATAGAAACTCTTAGAAAAATAACTTTTCAAAAATAACTCACATCCCACTCTGAAAATAAATTTGTTTAAATACACCAAGCACAGATAAATGCGGTTGAAACAAAGAGCATTTACATTTAACTCTTACAACTACAACAACATTTAATTAAAAAAGTTATAAACCCATTTTTTCACTTTTGCCTTTTCAATGTTTTTTTTATAATTAGAACTTATCGAAGGAGATTACTTTGTGGCGCCATCTAAGAACTTAAAATGTAACTAAATATTGTGCTAAAGGTAAATAGATGTGCGGATATACGATAATTTTGGAATACCGCATTTTTTGTAATATTTAAAAATTTTAAACAATTTAATATCGTTAATCAAGTGTGTAATTAGCAGGAGAATATGCAAAATATTCAATTGAAGTTTAAATATTTTACATATCTACATTGTAAATTTCCATTCCCATTTTTATATTGCATATTGAAATGCAATACTTCCGGAAAACTGCTAGAGTAAAGGTAGTTTCCAAAAAAGTCATGGTATTTTTATAATAATTTTTGTTAAAATAATAATAATATTTTTTTTTAACGATAATTAATGAACATAATTTCAAAGAACTAATACGAAAAAACTCCTTGTCATGTATTTTATTTTATTACACGAGGGAATAGTGATAATGAAATCTGTAGATTTCAGATTTCATAAATGATTTCTGTAGTAAAAATCTATATACAAATGTAGTCTAAAAAGAAACATAAAAGATTTATTGTGGTTGAAGAAGAATAGGCTGAAACAGGTATTGCCGAAACTAATTTTCAATGTGTATGACAAAGAAAATATTTTTACGTTTAAGTATTTTTTATGGAATCCTTTTACAACGCACTTTTTTTAGCGAAAATAGGTATGGCAGCCAGCGGCCGTACGTGGCATACCGGTTCCGGCACCAATAGGTTAAAAGAAATTATTATATAGAAACTCTTAGAAAAAAAACTTTTCATTCACATTTCCAACATCCTAATTTGAAAATAAATATAACGTCGGTTTTTCTTTCGTTACTATTTGTTTAAATACAACAAGCAGAGACAAATACTGTTTAAACAAGGAGCATTTGCATTTAACTCTTCCAATTTCAACAAAATTTATATAAAAAGAAATTACAAATCCATTTTTTCATTTTTGTGTTTCCATATATCATAACCAACATTTATCGAGCGATAGTTTTGTGGCGCCATCTATGTAATATAACTGTAACTAAATATTGTGCTGATGAGAAATAGAAATAGAGATGCATAACGAAATTTGGGAACACTGCATGTTTTATAATATTTAAATATTCTAAACATTATAATATCGTTAATCCAAATTGTATTTAGAAAGAGGATATGCAAAATATTCTATTAAAGGTTAAATGTTTTGCTGTTAAACCAGATTAATAATTGCTGTTAAACCAGATTAATAATTGCTGTTAAACCAGATTAATAATTGTTGTTAAAACAGTAATAATTATTCTTAAACATCGATCTAATAAAAATATTATTATTTTAATAATGATAAAATTATTGTTGATGTAACTTAAAGCACAATAATATGATAATTAGTAAAAAAATTAGTAGAATAAACAAATTTAGTAGAATAAACAAAAAAACAAAAAGTTTCATATGAAACAGAAGTTCTATACACAAAAGTGCTGAAATGTTTTAAAAAAAACGAATAATGTTGGTAATATTAAGAATAATTTTTAATGTTAAGGAGACACAGTATAGTATAAAAGAATTGTAAAATTCTCGATTTTTGTTTATTTGATTAAATTATAGTTTAGAATCTTCTAAATATGCTTGCAAAATTCTAGAACTGTACCTATGTTTTTTTATGAGTTATATGAGATTTTATGCTGTATGACAAGTATGTTTTCCAAGGAACGAAACTTTAATCGTTTTTTTCCTGTGTTTGGTTTCCTTAATATTAAGTTTTTCGAAATGTTAATTTTTTTTATATTATTAAAAAATTGTGTGATTTTTAAAGCATATTGTAATATATGTGTATATAATAATTTTGCATGCAAATTAGCTCTATATGAGTAGTTGTTTGTTTTTTAAATTACTAAAGTAAAAAAAAAATATTTATAAGGAACTTTTTTGTGTATTTAAGAATAAATACTTATATAAACTTAAATACATGTAGTATGCAAACAATTTATGCCAATTCTTCTATCGATTATAGTTCAAATGATATCTGAGAAAAAAAAATTTAAAAAATATTAAGATTTAAAAGCAGCTTTAGCGTTTTATAATTTTTTTTTTTTAATTTAAAAGTTTAAAAATTGAAAACAAATAAAACAATTATGGTTTTTTTTGAGTGAAATATTGTTTTCTTATATACACTTAAATAATATACATTACATTTTTATTCAAAAAGTCAAAAAATAAAAAAAAAAACATTTATATCTTGTCTCCTAAGGAAAGTTCTGAAATATCCTCATGGCGCCACCTCTTGGCTCTTTTAGAAACAAATTATCCAATTTATTTATGCTCCTATAATAAGACTATTATTATTCCCCCCCCCCCCCCTTTTTTTTAAGATGGGTATTTAAAGTCAATATTTGTGAATTGAATTTTGGGAAAGTGGAATACTCAGTTAAATGTAATCGTACACTAGTTTGAGCATATAATGATGGCTAACAAAAGTTAATATGTCGTAAGTTTTATTTAATGTTCACATTATAATACGATTTATTCTTTTGAAATTTTAAAGCAAAAGTATGTTACAAATTATGTTTCTTAAAAATTACAATATTTAGTAGTGTAAAATATTAAAAAAAAGTTAAATATATAGAGAAATTTGAAAAATTGTGAAAATATAGGATAAATAGCAATTCCGTATTACTATTTATTATATTATAATTAATACGATTAATTATCTTAGAATATTTCAATTATTTTACAGGGTGTACAAATAATTCATTAATTATCTTAGGATATTTAAATTATTTTACAGAGTGTAAAAAAAAAGTATAAATACTCTTAAAAAAATTATTTAAAAAAGCGATCAAAAACAGAACAAAGAAAGCGCCTATTGCATAGTATGGTAATTAGGCCCCTGTCAGTTGCCTTGCTCTGCCTATTAAAAAAAAATCTTGATTAATTAATTTGCTTCGCAAACCAATGCGCGTTTTGCTTGCTAGAGCCTAAAAAACACATTTATATTCTAAAATATTTCTGAAAGCGAAGTGCCGCTTTCTTTCTCCTATACTGAGAGATCACTGCTACGACTAATAAGTGCTCGCAAGATTGTAAGATGCGTTACTATGTGTCCAAAAACAAATGAGCAGCAAACATTAAAAACGTGTTTTTTTACATTAAGAAGATTCATGGGAAACCGCGAATAACTTTTCGCCAATGCATTGACTTGCATACACACTGTTAAAAAAAGGCACTTAAAAATATGTACCTGAAAAAGACCAGAAATTGGGATCAACTCTATTTTTTTTTATTAAACGCAAATATTCCATTCGTAGCTCGACTTGCCCTTAGTCCATGCAGCTCGAATGGGAAAAAATATATAACTTTTATAAATGGTAAAATTATATGCACTGATACTCCTGATAGGAACAATGGATATGATGCAACTACAGGTAGAGAATTATTTCGCTATACTTTTTAGAAAACGCAATTGTAAAACAGGAATTCCCACTTGTGCTAAAGCAATACAAAATTATTCAAGATCCCTTGAAACTGCTTTTTTTTCTTCTCAAAATTTGAGAAAATTTTGTTACACGATGAAAAAATTTATTTTTAAAAATAATTTGACGGCAGTTTGATGCTGGCAGTTAATACAGTTAAAAACAATATACACACTCCATTAATGAAATCAATTCAAAGGACCAATATTTATGAGTGTTTATTTTTAAAAACAAGTAATATGACGATTTTTTAAAAAATTTAAATTAAATGTTTCGAAAAACATTCACTTATTAGTTTTTAATAATTTAAGAAATAAAAATACAAAATTTAAAACACATAATTTCACAATAAAAAATATGTTTATATACATTTAGTCTCCTTCTAAAAACAAGTAACGAATGTACAAGCATTCCTCATCGAAACCAGTTAAATCTTGCACATCAAACAAACAAATATAAAAATTTGCCTGGATGTTAAAACATTGACAAACGATACACTATAAAGCAATCTGGCTTTATTCTCAATTATCTTTTATAACTGTTCTTTCTGTTGACATATATATTATATATATATATAAAAAACCCTACAAAGAGCTTTCAAGTCTAGTACTTGGATTACTCGAACCCGATCATAATTTCGGGAAGGTAAAAAGAAATCGCGTTAGTTCCGCTTGAGACAGAAAGTTTTTTTTAGAAAACAACACACAGAAGTATACGTGCGCTTTAAATTGACTATATTAATAATAAATTGCTTGTCACTTACCTTAAATATTGGGAATTGTCTTTATTTGATCATAACACATAATGAAATTCAGAACGATTTTCATTATAAACAACGCACGGAATTACAAATCTTCCTACGTACAACACGGTTTCAAAGCAGGCGCCAAGAAAAATGTGCTTTGTACATGTCAAAATCTTTGTGGTTTGGTTAATTAACGTCGCAGTAGAGCTGTATAGTGGGCTATTGGCGACGGTTCGGGGTCTATCTCGAAGGAAAGATCCGAGTACACATTCATACACACATTCATACATGCACCTCGTTATTTTAGAACCATGGTCAGATGACGATCAAAATATTTGTGACTTCAAGTAAGTGAAGAGGCCTCCGTGGCCGAGCGGTTAAAGGCGTCAGCTGGGAATCCGAAGATTCCTGGTTCGATCCTAGGCGATGGACTTGACAAAGAAAAGTAAAAAAAAACTAGTGATCTTGTGATCGGAGGGTTGCCAGCTAGTCGCTCTAGAGCTGCACAGTGGGCTATTGGCGACGGTTCGGGTTCTATCTCGAAGGAACGATCCGGGAACACATACACATTCACAGACACACTTCGTTATTTTAGAACCATTGTCAGATGACGAGGAAACACCTGAACTGGCACCCAACGCCTTCAATCTTGGTAAACCAACGCCTTTCGCTGAGGTGTTCATGAACGTCGGGACTTTGTACCCCGATCAGATTTATCGTGCACCAGTCCCGTATACACGCCGTTAATTTTTGCGGATGTTCTGGACGACTTTTCTAGTATTTTGTAGCGAAGCTGGCAACCCTCCGATCACACGATCACTACTTTTTACTTTTCTTTGTCAAGTCTATCGCCTGGCATTGAACCAGGAACCTTCGTATTCCCAGCTGAGGCCTTTAACCGCTCGGCCACGGAGGCTGATGTACTTAAAAAAGAAAAATTACAATGTTCTCTTGCGATCCAGGATCCAGGATCTTGCGATCGAAAGATTGCTAGGTTCGCCACTATATTATGATTGGTTGGTTGGTTTATTAATTAACGTCCCAATAGAGCTGCATAGTGAGCTATTGGCGACGGTTCGGGGTCTCTCTAGAAGGAAAGATCTTGCGATCGGAGGGTTGCCAGCGTCGCTACAAAAATACTAGAAAGTCGTCCAGAATATCCAACAAATTATACTGGCGTGTATACGGGACTGGTGCACGATAAATATGATCGGGGTCCAAAGTCCCGACGTCTATTGAAGGCGTTGGGTGCCAGTTCAGGTGTTTCCTCGTCATCTGACCATGGTTCTAAAATAACGAGGTGCATGAATGAATGTATGTATGAATGTGTGTGTGAATCTGTATGTGTTCCCGGGTCTTTCCTTCGAGATTGACCCCGAACCGTCGCCAATAGCCCACTGTGCAGCTCTAGTGCGACGTTAATTAACAAAACCAAACCAAACCAAACCTTGAAGGAAAGACGCTGGAACGATGCCTCGTATTTTTGAACCATGGTCAGATGACAAGAAATCATCTGAACTGGTGCCCAACGCATTCAATATACTTCGGGACTTTGGACCCCGATCAGATTTATCGTGCACCCGTATACACGCCGATAAGTTTTGTGGATGTTCTGGATGACTTTTCTAGTATTTTGTAACGGAGCTGGCAACCCTCCGATCACCAGATCGCTACTTTTTTTACTATTCTTTGTCAAGTCCGTCGCACAGGATCGAACTTGGAATCCTCTGATTCCCAGCTGACGCTTTTATCCACTGGGCCACGGAGGCCTACTATACTAGGAAGTCGTCTAAAATATCCAACAAATTATACTGGAGTGTATACGGAACTGGTGCACGATAAAGCTGATCGGGGTCCAATGCTCTGACGCCTATTCAGACTGCGTCGAGTGCCAGCTCAGGTGTTGTCCTCGTTATTTGACCATGGTTCAAAAATACGGAGCATCGTTCCCGGGTCTTTTTTTCGAGATAGGCTCCGAACCGTCGAAAACCTTTTTTTAACAGTGCATATTCCTATTTTTGCAAGTTAATTTCAATGGGTTGGTTTGGTTTGGTTTGTTAATTAACGTCGCACTAGAGCTGCACATTGGGCTAATGGCGACGGTTCGGGGTCAATCTCGAAGGAAAGACCCGTAATTTCAATGGGATAAAAATTGTTTTGGATCAAATAAAATAGTTCCATTAGATAGAAAATTCGAAGGCCAATTCAATGATGTAATAATCCACTTTTTAGAAATTTTATACAAAACACGGTTTGAATGTTTGCTTCTCTAATATACTTGGTCATGTCATTTGCGTCCCCGAAGGCAGATTATCTAAAACATTCTAATATGATTTTTTTAAATATAAAAAAACTTTGTCGAAACGTAGAATTGATGAATTGCCCTCTATTATCCACTCAAAGGTGGGGATGTCAAGTAAATTTCATTAGCACAAAATTCTTTTGTATAAAATAAAATAGTATAATTCAATAGAAAATTCAAAGACCAATTCTATGATATAATAATCTAGTTTTTAGAAATTTTATACAAAACACGATTCGAATGTTTGCTCTTCAAATATACTTGGTCATGGCAATTGAGTCCCCGAGGGCAGTTTACTAATATGATTTTTTTAAATAAAGAAAACTTTTATCAAACGTAGAATTGATGAATTGCCCTCTATTATCCACTCAAAGGTGGGGATGTCAAGTAAATTTCATTAGCACAAAATTCTTTTGTATAAAATAAAACAGTATAATTCAATAGAAAATTCAAAGACCAAATTCTATGATATAATAATCTAGTTTTTAGAAATTTTATACAAAACACGATTCGAATGTTTGCTCTTCAAATATACTTGGCCATGGCATTTGAGTCCCCGAGGGCAGTTTACTAATATGATTTTTTTTTAAATAAAGAAAACTTTGTTCAAACGTAGAATTGATGAATTGCCCTCTATTATCCACTCAAAGGTGGGGATGTCAAGTAAATTTCATTAGCACAAAATTCTTTTGTATAAAATAAAATAGTATAATTCAATAGAAAATTCAAAGACAAATTCTATGATATAATAATCTAGTTTTTAGAAATTTTATACAAAACACGATTCGAATGTTTGCTCTTCAAATATACTTGGTCATGGCATTTGAGTCCCCGAGGGCAGTTTACTAATATGATTTTTTTTAAGTAAAGAAAACTTTGTTCAAACGTAGAATTGATGAATTGCCCTCTATTATCCACTCAAAGGTGGGGGTGTCACCTCGGCCAGGAGGCTCGTTGTTGCCCAATTTTGACCAAGGATAATTAAAGTAGTTAATTTAGATACTTCAGTGCTGGCACCAGAAATACCCTAGGGCAGTGACGGCTCATTAGGCGCAATGTAGCAGTGCTGAATATTGTTATAAACTGTAAATTGAAGAATAATCTTAATGCAATATTAAAAAATAAATAGTAACTAAAACATTTAAATCATTTATAAATTAACTTTTTTTTAGTCGAACAGTCTTTTAACAGTACAGACATTATATTTGACGCAGTAATTTTCAGTAAAGCCAACTACGAAAAAATTATTTTCTGCAAGTGCAAAAAAATCATTGTATAAATTAGTTGATGAAAATAATGCAATCGGTTGGTTTCAAACCGAAAAACGGAAGGATTGATATTTTGTTTTGCTTGATTATATATATTTTCACCTTTACCTAAAAAGAACAGTTCGTATGAAAAACAGCTTAAAGAGCAGAAATTGGGATCAACTCTAATTTTTAACGAACGCAAATATTCCATTCGTAGTTCGACTTGCCCTTAGTCTATGCAACTCGAATGGGAAAAAATATAACTTTTATAAATGGTAAAATTATATGCACTGATACTCCTGCTTGGCACAATGGAAATGTAGCAATTACAGATAGAGAATTATTTCGCTATGCTTTTTAGAAAACGCAATTGTAAAATAGGCATTCCCACTTGTGCTAAAGATACAAAATTATTCAAGATCCATTGAAACTTCTTTTTTTTTTCTTTAAAATTTGAGAAAATTTTGTTATACGATGAAAAAATCTATTTTTTAAAACATAATTTGACGGTAGTTTGATGCAGCACATATTGACGAGCCGCCACTGCCCTAGGGTGTGTGGGGGGGGGGGGGGGGAGTAACTGTATTACGTCATTAATTAATGCATTATAACAATATATTTTTTTAATATTATTTTAATGGGTAGAAAGATTGAGTAACTTTATCCTGCTGAATGTTGTGATTGTATGATAACAAAATGAACAAGTGAGATAACAGAGCATATTCCTATAACCTTTAACAAAAGGCAGTAGCTGATGTTATGATTCCTATTCAAAATATTATCTAAAATATTTACATTTCATAATATACATGACAAATTAAAAAAAACTATTTGGAAATTGTCATCAATACAAAATTAAAAAAAAAAACCTATTTATAAATCATAGGTGTCTCTAGTGACCAATGGCCAATTTCTGACAACTAAAAATTTGGATTAGCATTTGTTTTGCAATTAATATAGCTGTGTGTTTATTGAATTCTTTATCAAATTGTTGGAATTTGAATTCCTAAACAGAATGTTGCAAAAATATATTAAAATAATACTAATTCTCATCTTCTACGATGTCAAAGAATTCGAAACCCACACTTGTTGTCAGATTCCTGGTGCCACCACAGGAAGATTTGCAAAAAAAAGCCGAAGAAATTAAAGAATGAATTCAATGATTTTAAAGGATATGACATAACAATAAATAATAAATTATAAATGACGATAAAAATTTGTACTTACTGTAAAGAATTCAGGGACATCTTTTCAAAATTTTATAGCATCGTTTATTGCCGTACATAACATATAGTCACGATATTACGCAAACAGTTACCACAACTTTTATTTTCTTATGGTTCTATGAATAAAAAAACCCTCAACTTTATAATTGTTATTAATTTCGAGGGTCAGGCTCAAAAGTTACAAGTTCAAAAAGTATTATAAGGTCAGTAATTACTTATAAATTGTAATACTTACTTAACAATTCTTACTTATGAACACTTTAAATGCCCCAATTTCGTATACTTTGTATAATAATATAATAAATCGTAAACTTAAAATACAAAAAATATTATTATTTTATTCAATTATACTATAATTATACTTATACTATAAATATACTATAATAAAACAGCAATATAAAAATAACAAATATAAAGAAATATAGCAAACAAAATATACTAAAATAATTTTTTTAAATATACCAGAAACATTTAAAAAAAAAAAGCAGTAAATATTCGATAATCAAGTAAAATACATATTTAACACCAAAGTATGTAAAAATATAAAGTACTACATTATTTTTGCATTTAATATAATTTGAACTGTAAAATTGTCATATATAATGCCGAAACAGTTTAATAGTATGAAAATTAAAATAAAAAATATGATCAAAACTCAATTTACATGACTGCAATATTGGAGTTCTACTACTATAGTTTTCAACACTTACTTTCTCAATCAACACAAATAGAAAAGTGTCTATAATTAAAAAATTTTCCTTAAATTATCTATGATGTTATATATAGATATACAAATCCACAACCATAATATTTTGCAGTATATATATTTATGTTACAATTACAAATTTGCTAATAAGTTTTCTCAAATAAAGAATTTATATTCAAAACCAACATAAATACCAATACCCTCATTAACAGTTTTAAAACTTATCCCAAATTCTTAATTATAAACAGTTTACATTGACTAATATGTGCTTACTTTGTCTAATAAAAATTATTAATCACAAACCAACAATATAAAAATACTAATATTCATGTAGCTATAGAACTAAGGTTAAACTTCAATATAGCCTGCTTAACGAAAAGTATATACAAAAAATATATAAAAATAAAATTAAAAACTGTAGTAAATAATAAAATTATAATTATGCATAACAAAACAGAACTTTAAACAAACAATGAATATAAAGAAATAAGAAAAACAATTATAACAATACCTCTTCGTCTAAACAAACCTGAAAATATATGAAAAAAGAAAAGAAAAAAAAATACGAAAATAAATTCAAACTCATACAAAAGATCAATAAACAACAAACACAACTCAAATTGTAAAGAACTACACCTTTTTCCGTAAACTGAAATTTTAACTTCAAACTTGTCACAAGCACAGCATGAAGAGATTAAAAACATTCAAATTATTTTTTATAATAAATATAATATTAATCATAAGAATTGTGAAACACGCCAGCCCACAATCTTCGACTAACATTTCTTACTCTTACCTGAAATTTCTACAGTTATTAAGAATATAGTTTCCTTAAAATGGTGTTTTTCCTTAACACTAAACAACTTAAATTAAAAAACTTGAATGATATCATTACTTACATTAACATTTTAACCAAATTCTAATATATAACCTCATAAAAATGAATTGTACGGTCTTACTTTGTCTATTAAACATTATTATTCGCAAACTTACAACATAAAAAGATTAATTTTCCTGAAGCCTTAAAACTAAAGTAAAACTTGAAGAAACATTCATAATGAAAAAACAAAAAAATATATTGA
Source organism: Troglohyphantes excavatus (assembly GCA_963932185.1). Taxonomy (NCBI): domain Eukaryota; kingdom Metazoa; phylum Arthropoda; class Arachnida; order Araneae; family Linyphiidae; genus Troglohyphantes; species Troglohyphantes excavatus. The sequence continues at coordinate 29,994,469 of OZ010676.1, forward strand.
AATAATGTTAAAAACTAAAAATTAATAAATTTATAATTATACTTCACAAAAAAAATATTGTTATAAAGAAAGACGGTAAATAAAATTAAAAATATTACATTTTTTTCTGAACAAACCTGCACGTATTTTTTGAAAAAGCAGAAAACTACAACTTTATGCAACCATCATATAGTACGAGAAAAAAACTTATTTTAATAATAACGTTCAATTTTAAACTTTATCCTCATCAGTTTAAAAATGACTTCTTGTATTAAATGTATTTTTAAATTGATAAATTATAATGAATATAGTTGGTTTAAAATTAAGTTTTTTCACTACACTAAAGTACTTAAATTCAAAAACTACTAAGTAAACAGTACTTACATTAAAATTTTTACTCTTACCTTAAAATTATTACTTATAAACCCCTTGCATTGACTAATATGTGCTTCCTTTGTCTGTTAAATGTTATTAATCACAAAATTACAATATGAAAACATTACATAGGGCTTAAAATGAAGTTTTCTCAACAAAAACGACCTTCAATTAAAATAAAATTATATTATCAGTACTTACTTTAACATTTTTAACTCTTACCTCCAAATACTTACATATATACTTTTAACATTGACTAATACTGACTTACGTTGTCTATTAAACATTATTATTCGCAAACTTACAACATAAAAAGATTAATTTTCCTGAAGCCTTAGAACTAAAGTAAAACTAGAATAAACATTCATAACGAAAAAACAATAAAATATATTGAAATAATGTTAAAGACTAAATATTAATTAATTTATAATTATACTTCACAAACCAAATAATGTTATAAAGAAAGACGGTAAATAAAATTTAAAATATTACAATTTTGAAAGAACAAACCTGAACGTATTTTTTCAAAAAGCAGAAAACTATACTAAAATAACTTAAAACACATAACAAACAGCAAAGTAAGACAAAACACAAATCAAAAAGTTCAGAATTACGCGTTTTACGTAAAATGCAATTTGAACTTCAAATTATTCACAAGAGAACTGCTTAAAGGGTTTAAAATCATTGAACACAATTTTAAAAACAAATATATTACTAATCATAACAATTTTATAAAACGCGCCAGTCCACAATCCCCGACCAACCTCCCCAAACAAAAGCACAATTTTTGTACATACATGTAACTAGAACAGTAAAGTTTATATGTCTAACATTTTAAAAATAATAGCTTTTGAAATTTAAAATCACATACCTCTTTAAATCCTAATAAAAAAATATTGTTACAATCATATACATTTTAATACTCTTATTAGTTAAAATAAAATCCTAAACTAAAATTACTAGAATGTAATATTGTAGTTTTATTACTTAATATTCATTACTTACTTTAACATTCGAATACCACTTACTAAAAAAGCGTTACTTTACCTCCAACATCACTGGTTCTGCTTTGGAAAACCAAACACCAAAAATAACATAATGGAAAAGTGTGGAATAAAAAAAATCCAGTAGTTCTATGGTTTCTTATGACAACATGGTTTAAAATCATATGATTAGAAAATATTCTTCACACAAAACTGCTTGAACAGCAAATTTAAATTTAGCCAAGTAAAACTTTAAAACTGGAATTGCTCACAATACCCAGACAAATGTCTTTTAAGGGTACTATATACAGTAAAACGGCCCTACAGACGTTTTGGAAACCTTATGTTTCAACACGATTATGAGTCAAACAGTTTGACAGTCGCTGTTTTATTTTCTAGTTGGACAAAAATCCATAATATAAGATTAGTGATGTCACATAAAAAAATGTAACTAAAGCACTACCATTAAATATTCTTAAAACCAGAACAAACATCCGACTTCAAGAATAAAATAGCAAAAATTTAGAATGTCATTACTATAAAATTGTTTATTACGTTAAGAGAAACTTTATCAAAATGTGGAACGAAACTCACGAAAAACAGTGTTATAATTGGCAAGAATGCAAACTAAAGAGTAACACTTCCAAATAATAGAAGATATAGCATAAAACACTCCTATGTCCCATTCATTGGTGTAATATTCAATTTAAGCATTTAATATGCTTTTTAAAACTTTCAAATGTACAAATTAGTCCAATATTAGCATTACCAGAAATGCAGCTAGAATTTTTTTTAAAAAATTGAACGAATTCTTCAACAAATAATGAGAAAAAGGCCACAATTGTTGCAAAAAAATACAACAGTATACAAATTTCTTTTAATTATACCACAAAAAGACTCAGTGAATTTGGTAAATCAATACTGATAATTTAATTCCATTGAACGAATAAGGACACACCAAAAATAATAAACTTAACAAGTACAAATATGCAACCATCATATAGTACGAGAAAAAAACTTATTTTAATAATAACGTTCAATTTTAAACTTTATCCTCATCAGTTTAAAAATGACTTCTTGTATTAAATGTATTTTTAAATTGATAAATTATAAAGAATATAGTTGGTTTAAAATTAAGTTTTTTCGCTACACTAAAGTACTTAAATTCAAAAACTACTAAATAAACAGTACTTACATTAAAAGTTTTACTCTTACCTTAAAATTATTACTTATAAACCCCTTGCATTGACTAATATGTGCTTCCTTTGTCTGTTAAATGTTATTAATCACAAAATTACAATATGAAAACATTACATAGGGCTTAAAATGAAGTTTTCTCAACAATAACGACCTTCAAATTAAAAAAAATTATATTATCAGTACTTACTTTAACATTTTTAACTCTTACCTCCAAGTACTTACATATATACTTTTAACATTGACTAATACTGACTTACGTTGTCTATTAAACATTATTATTCGCAAACTTACAACATAAAAAGATTAATTTTCCTGAATCCTTAGAACTAAAGTAAAACTTGAATAAACATTCATAACGAAAAAACAATAAAATATATTGAAATAATGTTAAAAACTAAATATTAATTAATTTATAATTATACTTCACAAACCAAATAATGTTATAAAGAAAGACGGTAAATAAAATTTAAAATACTACATTTTTGCCTGAACAAACCTGATCGTATTTTTTCAAAAAGAAGAAAACTATACTAAAATAACTTAAAACACATAACAAACAGCAAAGTAAGACAAAACACAAATCAAAAAGTTCAGAATTACGCGTTTTACGTAAAATGCAATTTGAACTTCAAATTATTCACAAGAGGACTGCTTAAAGGGTTTAAAATCATTGAACACAATTTTAAAAACAAATATATTACTAATCATAACAATTTTGTAAAACGCGCCAGTCCACAATCCCCGACCAACCTCCCCAAACAAAAGCACAATTTTTGTACATACATATAACTAGAACAGTAAAGTTTAAATGTCTAACATTTTAAAAATAATAGCTTTTGAAATTTAAAATCACATACCTCTTTAAATCCTAATAAAAAAATATTGTTACAATCATATACATTTTAATACTCTTATTAGTTAAAATAAAATCCTAAACTAAACTTACTAGAATGTAATATTGTAGTTTTATTACTTAATATTCATTACTTACTTTAACATTCGAATACCACTTACTAAAAAAGCGTTACTTTACCTCCAACATCACTGGTTCTGCTTTGGAAAACCAAAAACCAAAAATAACATAATGGAAAAGTGTGGAATAAAAAAAATCCAGTAGTTCCATGGTTTCTTATGACAACATGGTTTAAAATCATATGATTATAAAATATTCCTCACACAAAACTGCTTGAACAGCAAATTTAACTTTAGCCAAGTAAAACTTTAAAACCGGAATTGCTCACAATACCCAGACAAATGTCTTTTAAGGGTACTATATACAGTAAAACGGCCCTACAGACGTTTTGGAAACCTTATGTTTCAACACGATTATGTGCCAAACAGTTTGACAGTCGCTGTTTTATTTTCTAGTTGGACAAAAATCCATAATATAAGTTTAGTGATGTAGTACTGTCACATAAAAAAATGTAACTAAAGCACTACCTCTAAATATACTTAAAACCAAAACAAACATCCGACTTCAAGAATAAAATAGCAAAAATTCAGAATGTCATTACTATAAAATTGTTTATTACGTTAAGAGAAACTTTATCAAAATGTGGAACGAAACTCACGAAAAACAGTTTTATAATTGGCAAGAATGCAAACTAAAGAGTAACAATTCCAAATAATAGAAGATATAGCATAAAAGACTCCTATGTCCCATTCATTGGTGTAATATTCAATTTAAGCATTTAATATGCTTTTTAAAACTGCAAATGTACAAATTAGTCCAATATTAGCATTACCAGAAATGCAGCTAGAATTTTTTTTAAAAAATTGAACGAATTCTTCAGCAAATAATGAGAAAAAGGCCACAATTGTTGCAAAAAAATACAACAGTATAAAAATTTCTTTTAATTATACCACAAAAAGACTCAGTGAATTTGGTAAATCAATACTGATAATTTCATTCCTTTGAACGAATAAGGACACACCAAAAATAATAAACTTAACAAGTACAAATATGCAACCATCATATAGTACGAGAAAAAAACTTATTTTAATAATAACGTTCAATTTTAAACTTTATCCTCATCAGTTTAAAAATTACTTCTTGTATTAAATGTATTTTTAAATTGATAAATTATAAAGAATATAGTTGGTTTAAAATTAAGTTTTTTCGCTACACTAAAGTACTTAAATTCAAAAACTACTAAATAAACAGTACTTACATTAAAAGTTTTACTCTTACCTTAAAATTATTACTTATAAACCCCTTGCATTGACTAATATGTGCTTCCTTTGTCTGTTAAATGTTATTAATCACAAAATTACAATATGAAAACATTACATAGGGCTTAAAATGAAGTTTTCTCAACAATAACGACCTTCAAATTAAAAAAAATTATATTATCAGTACTTACTTTAACATTTTTAACTCTTACCTCCAAGTACTTACATATATACTTTTAACATTGACTAATACTGACTTACGTTGTCTATTAAACATTATTATTCGCAAACTTACAACATAAAAAGATTAATTTTCCTGAATCCTTAGAACTAAAGTAAAACTTGAATAAACATTCATAACGAAAAAACAATAAAATATATTAACATAATGATAAAAACTAAATATTAATTAATTTATAATTATACTTCACAAACCAAATAATGTTATAAAGAAAGACGGTAAATAAAATTTAAAATACTACATTTTTGCCTGAACAAACCTGATCGTATTTTTTCAAAAAGAAGAAAACTATACTAAAATAACTTAAAACACATAACAAACAGCAAAGTAAGACAAAACACAAATCAAAAAGTTCAGAATTACGCGTTTTACGTAAAATGCAATTTGAACTTCAAATTATTCACAAGAGGACTGCTTAAAGGGTTTAAAATCATTGAACACAATTTTAAAAACAAATATATTACTAATCATAACATTTTTGTAAAACGCGCCAGTCCACAATCCCCGACCAACCTCCCCAAACAAAAGCACAATTTTTGTACATACATATAACTAGAACAGTAAAGTTTAAATGTCTAACATTTTAAAAATAATAGCTTTTGACATTTAAAATCACATACCTCTTTAAATCCTAATAAAAAAATATTGTTACAATTATATACATTTTAATACTCTTATTACTTAAAATGAAATCCTAAACTAAACTTACTAGAATGTAATATTGTAGTTTTATTACTTAATATTCATTACTTACTTTAACATTCGAATACCACTTACTAAAAAAGCGTTACTTTTCCTCCAAAATCACTGGTTCTGCTTTGGAAAACCAAAAACCAAAAATAACATAATGGAAAAGTGTGGAATAAAAAAAATCCAGTAGTTCCATGGTTTCTTATGACAACATGGTTTAAAATCATATGATTAGAAAATATTCCTTACACAAAACTGCTTGAACAGCAAATTTAACTTTAGCCAAGTAAAACTTTAAAACCGGAATTGCTCACAATACCCAGACAAATGTCTTTTAAGGGTACTATATACAGTAAAACGGCCCTACAGACGTTTTGGAAACCTTATGTTTCAACACGATTATGTGTCAAACAGTTTGACAGTCGCTGTTTTATTTTCTAGTTGGACAAAAATCCATAATATAAGTTTAGTGATGTAGTACTGTCACATAAAAAAATGTAACTAAAGCACTACCTCTAAATATACTTAAAACCAGAACAAACATCCGACTTCAAGAATAAAATAGCAAAAATTCAGAATGTCATTACTATAAAATTGTTTATTACGTTAAGAGAAACTTAATCAAAATGTGGAACGAAACTCACGAAAAACAGTGTTATAATTGTCAAGAATGCAAACTAAAGAGTAACACTTCCAAATAATAGAAGATATAGCATAAAACACTCCTATGTCCCATTCATTGGTGTAATATTCAATTTAAGCATTTAATATGCTTTTTAAAACTGCAAATGTACAAATTAGTCCAATATTAGCATTACCAGAAATGCAGCTAGAATTTTTTTTAAAAAATTGAACGAATTCTTCAGCAAATAGTGAGAAAAAGGCCACAATTGTTGCAAAAAAATACAACAGTATAAAAATTTCTTTTAATTATACCACAAACAGACTCAGTGAATTTGGTAAATCAATACTGATAATTTCATTCCATTGAACGAATAAGGACACACCAAAAATAATAAACTTAACAAGTACAAATATGCAACCATCATATAGTACGAGAAAAAAACTTATTTTAATAATAACGTTCAATTTTAAACTTTATCCTCATCAGTTTAAAAATGACTTCTTGTATTAAATGTATTTTTAAATTGATAAATTATAAAGAATATAGTTGGTTTAAAATTAAGTTTTTTCGCTACACTAAAGTACTTAAATTCAAAAACTACTAAATAAACAGTACTTACATTAAAAGTTTTACTCTTACCTTAAAATTATTACTTATAAACCCCTTGCATTGACTAATATGTGCTTCCTTTGTCTGTTAAATGTTATTAATCACAAAATTACAATATGAAAACATTACATAGGGCTTAAAATGAAGTTTTCTCAACAATAACGACCTTCAAATTAAAAAAAATTATATTATCAGTACTTACTTTAACATTTTTAACTCTTACCTCCAAGTACTTACATATATACTTTTAACATTGACTAATACTGACTTACGTTGTCTATTAAACATTATTATTCGCAAACTTACAACATAAAAAGATTAATTTTCCTGAATCCTTAGAACTAAAGTAAAACTTGAATAAACATTCATAACGAAAAAACAATAAAATATATTAACATAATGATAAAAACTAAATATTAATTAATTTATAATTATACTTCACAAACCAAATAATGTTATAAAGAAAGACGGTAAATAAAATTTAAAATACTACATTTTTGCCTGAACAAACCTGATCGTATTTTTTCAAAAAGAAGAAAACTATACTAAAATAACTTAAAACACATAACAAACAGCAAAGTAAGACAAAACACAAATCAAAAAGTTCAGAATTACGCGTTTTACGTAAAATGCAATTTGAACTTCAAATTATTCACAAGAGGACTGCTTAAAGGGTTTAAAATCATTGAACACAATTTTAAAAACAAATATATTACTAATCATAACATTTTTGTAAAACGCGCCAGTCCACAATCCCCGACCAACCTCCCCAAACAAAAGCACAATTTTTGTACATACATATAACTAGAACAGTAAAGTTTAAATGTCTAACATTTTAAAAATAATAGCTTTTGACATTTAAAATCACATACCTCTTTAAATCCTAATAAAAAAATATTGTTACAATTATATACATTTTAATACTCTTATTACTTAAAATGAAATCCTAAACTAAACTTACTAGAATGTAATATTGTAGTTTTATTACTTAATATTCATTACTTACTTTAACATTCGAATACCACTTACTAAAAAAGCGTTACTTTTCCTCCAAAATCACTGGTTCTGCTTTGGAAAACCAAAAACCAAAAATAACATAATGGAAAAGTGTGGAATAAAAAAAATCCAGTAGTTCCATGGTTTCTTATGACAACATGGTTTAAAATCATATGATTAGAAAATATTCCTTACACAAAACTGCTTGAACAGCAAATTTAACTTTAGCCAAGTAAAACTTTAAAACCGGAATTGCTCACAATACCCAGACAAATGTCTTTTAAGGGTACTATATACAGTAAAACGGCCCTACAGACGTTTTGGAAACCTTATGTTTCAACACGATTATGTGTCAAACAGTTTGACAGTCGCTGTTTTATTTTCTAGTTGGACAAAAATCCATAATATAAGTTTAGTGATGTAGTACTGTCACATAAAAAAATGTAACTAAAGCACTACCTCTAAATATACTTAAAACCAGAACAAACATCCGACTTCAAGAATAAAATAGCAAAAATTCAGAATGTCATTACTATAAAATTGTTTATTACGTTAAGAGAAACTTAATCAAAATGTGGAACGAAACTCACGAAAAACAGTGTTATAATTGTCAAGAATGCAAACTAAAGAGTAACACTTCCAAATAATAGAAGATATAGCATAAAACACTCCTATGTCCCATTCATTGGTGTAATATTCAATTTAAGCATTTAATATGCTTTTTAAAACTGCAAATGTACAAATTAGTCCAATATTAGCATTACCAGAAATGCAGCTAGAATTTTTTTTAAAAAATTGAACGAATTCTTCAGCAAATAGTGAGAAAAAGGCCACAATTGTTGCAAAAAAATACAACAGTATAAAAATTTCTTTTAATTATACCACAAACAGACTCAGTGAATTTGGTAAATCAATACTGATAATTTCATTCCATTGAACGAATAAGGACACACCAAAAATAATAAACTTAACAAGTACAAATATGCAACCATCATATAGTACGAGAAAAAAACTTATTTTAATAATAACGTTCAATTTTAAACTTTATCCTCATCAGTTTAAAAATGACTTCTTGTATTAAATGTATTTTTAAATTGATAAATTATAAAGAATATAGTTGGTTTAAAATTAAGTTTTTTCGCTACACTAAAGTACTTAAATTCAAAAACTACTAAATAAACAGTACTTACATTAAAAGTTTTACTCTTACCTTAAAATTATTACTTATAAACCCCTTGCATTGACTAATATGTGCTTCCTTTGTCTGTTAAATGTTATTAATCACAAAATTACAATATGAAAACATTACATAGGGCTTAAAATGAAGTTTTCTCAACAATAACGACCTTCAAATTTAAAAAAATTATATTATCAGTACTTACTTTAACATTTTTAACTCTTACCTCCAAGTACTTACATATATACTTTTAACATTGACTAATACTGACTTACGTTGTCTATTAAACATTATTATTCGCAAACTTACAACATAAAAAGATTAATTTTCCTGAATCCTTAGAACTAAAGTAAAACTTGAATAAACATTCATAACGAAAAAACAATAAAATATATTGAAATAATGTTAAAAACTAAATATTAATTAATTTATAATTATACTTCACAAACCAAATAATGTTATAAAGAAAGACGGTAAATAAAATTTAAAATACTACATTTTTGCCTGAACAAACCTGATCGTATTTTTTCAAAAAGCAGAAAACTATACTAAAATAACTTAAAACACATAACAAACAGCAAAGTAAGACAAAACACAAGTCAAAAAGTTCAGAATTACGCGTTTTACGTAAAATGCAATTTGAACTTCAAATTATTCACAAGAGGACTGCTTAAAGGGTTTAAAATCATTGAACACAATTTTAAAAACAAATATATTACTAATCATAACATTTTTGTAAAACGCGCCAGTCCACAATCCCCGACCAACCTCCCCAAACAAAAGCACAATTTTTGTACATACATATAACTAGAACAGTAAAGTTTAAATGTCTAACATTTTATAAATAATAGCTTTTGAAATTTAAAATCACATACCTCTTTAAATCCTAATAAAAAAATATTGTTACAATCATATACATTTTAATACTCTTATTAGTTAAAATAAAATCCTAAACAAAACTTACTAGAATGTAATATTGTAGTTTTATTACTTAATATTCATTACTTACTTTAACATTCGAATACCACTTACTAAAAAAGCGTTACTTTACCTCCAACATCACTGGTTCTGCTTTGGAAAACCAAAAACCAAAAATAACATAATGGAAAAGTGTGGAATAAAAAAAATCCAGTAGTTCCATGGTTTCTTATGACAACATGGTTTAAAATCATATGATTATAAAATATTCCTCACACAAAACTGCTTGAACAGCAAATTTAACTTTAGCCAAGTAAAACTTTAAAACCGGAATTGCTCACAATACCCAGACAAATGTCTTTTAAGGGTACTATATACAGTAAAACGGCCCTACAGACGTTTTGGAAACCTTATGTTTCAACACGATTATGTGCCATACAGTTTGACAGTCGCTGTTTTATTTTCTAGTTGGACAAAAATCCATAATATAAGTTTAGTGATGTAGTACTGTCACATAAAAAAATGTAACTAAAGCACTACCTCTAAATATACTTAAAACCAGAACAAACATCCGACTTCAAGAATAAAATAGCAAAAATTCAGAATGTCATTACTATAAAATTGTTTATTACGTTAAGAGAAACTTTATCAAAATGTGGAACGAAACTCACGAAAAACAGTGTTAAAATTGTCAAGAATGCAAACTAAAGAGTAACACTTCCAAATAATAGAAGATATAGCATAAAACACTCCTATGTCCCATTCATTGGTGTAATATTCAATTTAAGCATTTAATATGCTTTTTAAAACTGCAAATGTACAAATTAGTCCAATATTAGCATTACCAGAAATGCAGCTAGAATTTTTTTTAAAAAATTGAACGAATTCTTCAGCAAATAATGAGAAAAAGGCCACAATTGTTGCAAAAAAATACAACAGTATAAAAATTTCTTTTAATTATACCACAAAAAGACTCAGTGAATTTGGTAAATCAATACTGATAATTTCATTCCATTGAACGAATAAGGACACACCAAAAATAATAAACTTAACAAGTACAAATATGCAACCATCATATAGTACGAGAAAAAAACTTATTTTAATAATAACGTTCAATTTTAAACTTTATCCTCATCAGTTTAAAAATGACTTCTTGTATTAAATGTATTTTTAAATTGATAAATTATAAAGAATATAGTTGGTTTAAAATTAAGTTTTTTCGCTACACTAAAGTACTTAAATTCAAAAACTACTAAATAAACAGTACTTACATTAAAAGTTTTACTCTTACCTTAAAATTATTACTTATAAACCCCTTGCATTGACTAATATGTGCTTCCTTTGTCTGTTAAATGTTATTAATCACAAAATTACAATATGAAAACATTACATAGGGCTTAAAATGAAGTTTTCTCAACAATAACGACCTTCAAATTTAAAAAAATTATATTATCAGTACTTACTTTAACATTTTTAACTCTTACCTCCAAGTACTTACATATATACTTTTAACATTGACTAATACTGACTTACGTTGTCTATTAAACATTATTATTCGCAAACTTACAACATAAAAAGATTAATTTTCCTGAATCCTTAGAACTAAAGTAAAACTTGAATAAACATTCATAACGAAAAAACAATAAAATATATTGAAATAATGTTAAAAACTAAATATTAATTAATTTATAATTATACTTCACAAACCAAATAATGTTATAAAGAAAGACGGTAAATAAAATTTAAAATACTACATTTTTGCCTGAACAAACCTGATCGTATTTTTTCAAAAAGCAGAAAACTATACTAAAATAACTTAAAACACATAACAAACAGCAAAGTAAGACAAAACACAAGTCAAAAAGTTCAGAATTACGCGTTTTACGTAAAATGCAATTTGAACTTCAAATTATTCACAAGAGGACTGCTTAAAGGGTTTAAAATCATTGAACACAATTTTAAAAACAAATATATTACTAATCATAACATTTTTGTAAAACGCGCCAGTCCACAATCCCCGACCAACCTCCCCAAACAAAAGCACAATTTTTGTACATACATATAACTAGAACAGTAAAGTTTAAATGTCTAACATTTTATAAATAATAGCTTTTGAAATTTAAAATCACATACCTCTTTAAATCCTAATAAAAAAATATTGTTACAATCATATACATTTTAATACTCTTATTAGTTAAAATAAAATCCTAAACAAAACTTACTAGAATGTAATATTGTAGTTTTATTACTTAATATTCATTACTTACTTTAACATTCGAATACCACTTACTAAAAAAGCGTTACTTTACCTCCAACATCACTGGTTCTGCTTTGGAAAACCAAAAACCAAAAATAACATAATGGAAAAGTGTGGAATAAAAAAAATCCAGTAGTTCCATGGTTTCTTATGACAACATGGTTTAAAATCATATGATTATAAAATATTCCTCACACAAAACTGCTTGAACAGCAAATTTAACTTTAGCCAAGTAAAACTTTAAAACCGGAATTGCTCACAATACCCAGACAAATGTCTTTTAAGGGTACTATATACAGTAAAACGGCCCTACAGACGTTTTGGAAACCTTATGTTTCAACACGATTATGTGCCATACAGTTTGACAGTCGCTGTTTTATTTTCTAGTTGGACAAAAATCCATAATATAAGTTTAGTGATGTAGTACTGTCACATAAAAAAATGTAACTAAAGCACTACCTCTAAATATACTTAAAACCAGAACAAACATCCGACTTCAAGAATAAAATAGCAAAAATTCAGAATGTCATTACTATAAAATTGTTTATTACGTTAAGAGAAACTTTATCAAAATGTGGAACGAAACTCACGATAAACATTGCAATAATTGGCAAGAATGCAAACTAAAGAGTAACAATTCCAAATAATAGAAGATGTAGCATAAAACACTCCTATGTCCCATTGATTGGTGTAATATTCAATTTAAGCATTTAATATGCTTTTTAAAACTGCAAATGTACAAATTAGTCCAATATTAGCATTACCAGAAATGCAGCTAGAATTTTTTTTAAAAAATTGAACGAATTCTTCAGCAAATAATGAGAAAAAGGCCACAATTGTTGCAAAAAAATACAACAGTATAAAAATTTCTTTTAATTATACCACAAACAGACTCAGTGAATTTGGTAAATCAATACTGATAATTTCATTCCATTGAACGAATAAGGACACACCAAAAATAATAAACTTAACAAGTACAAATATGCAACCATCATATAGTACGAGAAAAAAACTTATTTTAATAATAACGTTCAATTTTAAACTTTATCCTCATCAGTTTAAAAATGACTTCTTGTATTAAATGTATTTTTAAATTGATAAATTATAAAGAATATAGTTGGTTTAAAATTAAGTTTTTTCGCTACACTAAAGTACTTAAATTCAAAAACTACTAAATAAACAGTACTTACATTAAAAGTTTTACTCTTACCTTAAAATTATTACTTATATCCCCCTTGCATTGACTAATATGTTCTTCCTTTGTCTGTTAAATGTTATTAATCACAAAATTACAATATGAAAACATTACATAGGGCTTAAAATGAAGTTTTCTCAACAATAACGACCTTCAAATTAAAAAAAATTATATTATCAGTACTTACTTTAACATTTTTAACTCTTACCTCCAAGTACTTACATATATACTTTTAACGTTGATTAATACTGACTTACGTTGTCTATTAAACATTATTATTCGCAAACTTACAACATAAAAAGATTAATTTTCCTGAATCCTTAGAACTAAAGTAAAACTTGAATAAACATTCATAACGAAAAAACAATAAAATATATTGAAATAATGTTAAAAACTAAATATTAATTAATTTATAATTATACTTCACAAACCAAATAATGTTATAAAGAAAGACGGTAAATAAAATTTAAAATACTACATTTTTGCCTGAACAAACCTGATCGTATTTTTTCAAAAAGCAGAAAACTATACTAAAATAACTTAAAACACATAACAAACAGCAAAGTAAGACAAAACACAAGTCAAAAAGTTCAGAATTACGCGTTTTACGTAAAATGCAATTTGAACTTCAAATTATTCACAAGAGGACTGCTTAAAGGGTTTAAAATCATTGAACACAATTTTAAAAACAAATATATTACTAATCATAACATTTTTGTAAAACGCGCCAGTCCACAATCCCCGACCAACCTCCCCAAACAAAAGCACAATTTTTGTACATACATATAACTAGAACAGTAAAGTTTAAATGTCTAACATTTTATAAATAATAGCTTTTGAAATTTAAAATCACATACCTCTTTAAATCCTAATAAAAAAATATTGTTACAATCATATACATTTTAATACTCTTATTAGTTAAAATAAAATCCTAAACAAAACTTACTAGAATGTAATATTGTAGTTTTATTACTTAATATTCATTACTTACTTTAACATTCGAATACCACTTACTAAAAAAGCGTTACTTTACCTCCAACATCACTGGTTCTGCTTTGGAAAACCAAAAACCAAAAATAACATAATGGAAAAGTGTGGAATAAAAAAAATCCAGTAGTTCCATGGTTTCTTATGACAACATGGTTTAAAATCATATGATTATAAAATATTCCTCACACAAAACTGCTTGAACAGCAAATTTAACTTTAGCCAAGTAAAACTTTAAAACCGGAATTGCTCACAATACCCAGACAAATGTCTTTTAAGGGTACTATATACAGTAAAACGGCCCTACAGACGTTTTGGAAACCTTATGTTTCAACACGATTATGTGCCATACAGTTTGACAGTCGCTGTTTTATTTTCTAGTTGGACAAAAATCCATAATATAAGTTTAGTGATGTAGTACTGTCACATAAAAAAATGTAACTAAAGCACTACCTCTAAATATACTTAAAACCAGAACAAACATCCGACTTCAAGAATAAAATAGCAAAAATTCAGAATGTCATTACTATAAAATTGTTTATTACGTTAAGAGAAACTTTATCAAAATGTGGAACGAAACTCACGAAAAACAGTGTTAAAATTGTCAAGAATGCAAACTAAAGAGTAACACTTCCAAATAATAGAAGATATAGCATAAAACACTCCTATGTCCCATTCATTGGTGTAATATTCAATTTAAGCATTTAATATGCTTTTTAAAACTGCAAATGTACAAATTAGTCCAATATTAGCATTACCAGAAATGCAGCTAGAATTTTTTTTAAAAAATTGAACGAATTCTTCAGCAAATAATGAGAAAAAGGCCACAATTGTTGCAAAAAAATACAACAGTATAAAAATTTCTTTTAATTATACCACAAAAAGACTCAGTGAATTTGGTAAATCAATACTGATAATTTCATTCCATTGAACGAATAAGGACACACCAAAAATAATAAACATAACAAGTACAAATATGCAACCATCATATAGTACGAGAAAAAAACTTATTTTAATAATAACGTTCAATTTTAAACTTTATCCTCATCAGTTTAAAAATGACTTCTTGTATTAAATGTATTTTTAAATTGATAAATTATAAAGAATATAGTTGGTTTAAAATTAAGTTTTTTCGCTACACTAAAGTACTTAAATTCAAAAACTACTAAATAAACAGTACTTACATTAAAAGTTTTACTCTTACCTTAAAATTATTACTTATAAACCCCTTGCATTGACTAATATGTGCTTCCTTTGTCTGTTAAATGTTATTAATCACAAAATTACAATATGAAAACATTACATAGGGCTTAAAATGAAGTTTTCTCAACAATAACGACCTTCAAATTTAAAAAAATTATATTATCAGTACTTACTTTAACATTTTTAACTCTTACCTCCAAGTACTTACATATATACTTTTAACATTGACTAATACTGACTTACGTTGTCTATTAAACATTATTATTCGCAAACTTACAACATAAAAAGATTAATTTTCCTGAATCCTTAGAACTAAAGTAAAACTTGAATAAACATTCATAACGAAAAAACAATAAAATATATTGAAATAATGTTAAAAACTAAATATTAATTAATTTATAATTATACTTCACAAACCAAATAATGTTATAAAGAAAGACGGTAAATAAAATTTAAAATACTACATTTTTGCCTGAACAAACCTGATCGTATTTTTTCAAAAAGCAGAAAACTATACTAAAATAACTTAAAACACATAACAAACAGCAAAGTAAGACAAAACACAAGTCAAAAAGTTCAGAATTACGCGTTTTACGTAAAATGCAATTTGAACTTCAAATTATTCACAAGAGGACTGCTTAAAGGGTTTAAAATCATTGAACACAATTTTAAAAACAAATATATTACTAATCATAACATTTTTGTAAAACGCGCCAGTCCACAATCCCCGACCAACCTCCCCAAACAAAAGCACAATTTTTGTACATACATATAACTAGAACAGTAAAGTTTAAATGTCTAACATTTTATAAATAATAGCTTTTGAAATTTAAAATCACATACCTCTTTAAATCCTAATAAAAAAATATTGTTACAATCATATACATTTTAATACTCTTATTAGTTAAAATAAAATCCTAAACAAAACTTACTAGAATGTAATATTGTAGTTTTATTACTTAATATTCATTACTTACTTTAACATTCGAATACCACTTACTAAAAAAGCGTTACTTTACCTCCAACATCACTGGTTCTGCTTTGGAAAACCAAAAACCAAAAATAACATAATGGAAAAGTGTGGAATAAAAAAAATCCAGTAGTTCCATGGTTTCTTATGACAACATGGTTTAAAATCATATGATTATAAAATATTCCTCACACAAAACTGCTTGAACAGCAAATTTAACTTTAGCCAAGTAAAACTTTAAAACCGGAATTGCTCACAATACCCAGACAAATGTCTTTTAAGGGTACTATATACAGTAAAACGGCCCTACAGACGTTTTGGAAACCTTATGTTTCAACACGATTATGTGCCATACAGTTTGACAGTCGCTGTTTTATTTTCTAGTTGGACAAAAATCCATAATATAAGTTTAGTGATGTAGTACTGTCACATAAAAAAATGTAACTAAAGCACTACCTCTAAATATACTTAAAACCAGAACAAACATCCGACTTCAAGAATAAAATAGCAAAAATTCAGAATGTCATTACTATAAAATTGTTTATTACGTTAAGAGAAACTTTATCAAAATGTGGAACGAAACTCACGATAAACATTGCAATAATTGGCAAGAATGCAAACTAAAGAGTAACAATTCCAAATAATAGAAGATGTAGCATAAAACACTCCTATGTCCCATTGATTGGTGTAATATTCAATTTAAGCATTTAATATGCTTTTTAAAACTGCAAATGTACAAATTAGTCCAATATTAGCATTACCAGAAATGCAGCTAGAATTTTTTTTAAAAAATTGAACGAATTCTTCAGCAAATAATGAGAAAAAGGCCACAATTGTTGCAAAAAAATACAACAGTATAAAAATTTCTTTTAATTATACCACAAACAGACTCAGTGAATTTGGTAAATCAATACTGATAATTTCATTCCATTGAACGAATAAGGACACACCAAAAATAATAAACTTAACAAGTACAAATATGCAACCATCATATAGTACGAGAAAAAAACTTATTTTAATAATAACGTTCAATTTTAAACTTTATCCTCATCAGTTTAAAAATGACTTCTTGTATTAAATGTATTTTTAAATTGATAAATTATAAAGAATATAGTTGGTTTAAAATTAAGTTTTTTCGCTACACTAAAGTACTTAAATTCAAAAACTACTAAATAAACAGTACTTACATTAAAAGTTTTACTCTTACCTTAAAATTATTACTTATATCCCCCTTGCATTGACTAATATGTTCTTCCTTTGTCTGTTAAATGTTATTAATCACAAAATTACAATATGAAAACATTACATAGGGCTTAAAATGAAGTTTTCTCAACAATAACGACCTTCAAATTAAAAAAAATTATATTATCAGTACTTACTTTAACATTTTTAACTCTTACCTCCAAGTACTTACATATATACTTTTAACGTTGATTAATACTGACTTACGTTGTCTATTAAACATTATTATTCGCAAACTTACAACATAAAAAGATTAATTTTCCTGAATCCTTAGAACTAAAGTAAAACTTGAATAAACATTCATAACGAAAAAACAATAAAATATATTGAAATAATGTTAAAAACTAAATATTAATTAATTTATAATTATACTTCACAAACCAAATAATGTTATAAAGAAAGACGGTAAATAAAATTTAAAATACTACATTTTTGCCTGAACAAACCTGATCGTATTTTTTCAAAAAGCAGAAAACTATACTAAAATAACTTAAAACACATAACAAACAGCAAAGTAAGACAAAACACAAGTCAAAAAGTTCAGAATTACGCGTTTTACGTAAAATGCAATTTGAACTTCAAATTATTCACAAGAGGACTGCTTAAAGGGTTTAAAATCATTGAACACAATTTTAAAAACAAATATATTACTAATCATAACATTTTTGTAAAACGCGCCAGTCCACAATCCCCGACCAACCTCCCCAAACAAAAGCACAATTTTTGTACATACATATAACTAGAACAGTAAAGTTTAAATGTCTAACATTTTATAAATAATAGCTTTTGAAATTTAAAATCACATACCTCTTTAAATCCTAATAAAAAAATATTGTTACAATCATATACATTTTAATACTCTTATTAGTTAAAATAAAATCCTAAACAAAACTTACTAGAATGTAATATTGTAGTTTTATTACTTAATATTCATTACTTACTTTAACATTCGAATACCACTTACTAAAAAAGCGTTACTTTACCTCCAACATCACTGGTTCTGCTTTGGAAAACCAAAAACCAAAAATAACATAATGGAAAAGTGTGGAATAAAAAAAATCCAGTAGTTCCATGGTTTCTTATGACAACATGGTTTAAAATCATATGATTATAAAATATTCCTCACACAAAACTGCTTGAACAGCAAATTTAACTTTAGCCAAGTAAAACTTTAAAACCGGAATTGCTCACAATACCCAGACAAATGTCTTTTAAGGGTACTATATACAGTAAAACGGCCCTACAGACGTTTTGGAAACCTTATGTTTCAACACGATTATGTGCCATACAGTTTGACAGTCGCTGTTTTATTTTCTAGTTGGACAAAAATCCATAATATAAGTTTAGTGATGTAGTACTGTCACATAAAAAAATGTAACTAAAGCACTACCTCTAAATATACTTAAAACCAGAACAAACATCCGACTTCAAGAATAAAATAGCAAAAATTCAGAATGTCATTACTATAAAATTGTTTATTACGTTAAGAGAAACTTTATCAAAATGTGGAACGAAACTCACGAAAAACAGTGTTAAAATTGTCAAGAATGCAAACTAAAGAGTAACACTTCCAAATAATAGAAGATATAGCATAAAACACTCCTATGTCCCATTCATTGGTGTAATATTCAATTTAAGCATTTAATATGCTTTTTAAAACTGCAAATGTACAAATTAGTCCAATATTAGCATTACCAGAAATGCAGCTAGAATTTTTTTTAAAAAATTGAACGAATTCTTCAGCAAATAATGAGAAAAAGGCCACAATTGTTGCAAAAAAATACAACAGTATAAAAATTTCTTTTAATTATACCACAAAAAGACTCAGTGAATTTGGTAAATCAATACTGATAATTTCATTCCATTGAACGAATAAGGACACACCAAAAATAATAAACTTAACAAGTACAAATATGCAACCATCATATAGTACGAGAAAAAAACTTATTTTAATAATAACGTTCAATTTTAAACTTTATCCTCATCAGTTTAAAAATGACTTCTTGTATTAAATGTATTTTTAAATTGATAAATTATAAAGAATATAGTTGGTTTAAAATTAAGTTTTTTCGCTACACTAAAGTACTTAAATTCAAAAACTACTAAATAAACAGTACTTACATTAAAAGTTTTACTCTTACCTTAAAATTATTACTTATAAACCCCTTGCATTGACTAATATGTGCTTCCTTTGTCTGTTAAATGTTATTAATCACAAAATTACAATATGAAAACATTACATAGGGCTTAAAATGAAGTTTTCTCAACAATAACGACCTTCAAATTTAAAAAAATTATATTATCAGTACTTACTTTAACATTTTTAACTCTTACCTCCAAGTACTTACATATATACTTTTAACATTGACTAATACTGACTTACGTTGTCTATTAAACATTATTATTCGCAAACTTACAACATAAAAAGATTAATTTTCCTGAATCCTTAGAACTAAAGTAAAACTTGAATAAACATTCATAACGAAAAAACAATAAAATATATTGAAATAATGTTAAAAACTAAATATTAATTAATTTATAATTATACTTCACAAACCAAATAATGTTATAAAGAAAGACGGTAAATAAAATTTAAAATACTACATTTTTGCCTGAACAAACCTGATCGTATTTTTTCAAAAAGCAGAAAACTATACTAAAATAACTTAAAACACATAACAAACAGCAAAGTAAGACAAAACACAAGTCAAAAAGTTCAGAATTACGCGTTTTACGTAAAATGCAATTTGAACTTCAAATTATTCACAAGAGGACTGCTTAAAGGGTTTAAAATCATTGAACACAATTTTAAAAACAAATATATTACTAATCATAACATTTTTGTAAAACGCGCCAGTCCACAATCCCCGACCAACCTCCCCAAACAAAAGCACAATTTTTGTACATACATATAACTAGAACAGTAAAGTTTAAATGTCTAACATTTTATAAATAATAGCTTTTGAAATTTAAAATCACATACCTCTTTAAATCCTAATAAAAAAATATTGTTACAATCATATACATTTTAATACTCTTATTAGTTAAAATAAAATCCTAAACAAAACTTACTAGAATGTAATATTGTAGTTTTATTACTTAATATTCATTACTTACTTTAACATTCGAATACCACTTACTAAAAAAGCGTTACTTTACCTCCAACATCACTGGTTCTGCTTTGGAAAACCAAAAACCAAAAATAACATAATGGAAAAGTGTGGAATAAAAAAAATCCAGTAGTTCCATGGTTTCTTATGACAACATGGTTTAAAATCATATGATTATAAAATATTCCTCACACAAAACTGCTTGAACAGCAAATTTAACTTTAGCCAAGTAAAACTTTAAAACCGGAATTGCTCACAATACCCAGACAAATGTCTTTTAAGGGTACTATATACAGTAAAACGGCCCTACAGACGTTTTGGAAACCTTATGTTTCAACACGATTATGTGCCATACAGTTTGACAGTCGCTGTTTTATTTTCTAGTTGGACAAAAATCCATAATATAAGTTTAGTGATGTAGTACTGTCACATAAAAAAATGTAACTAAAGCACTACCTCTAAATATACTTAAAACCAGAACAAACATCCGACTTCAAGAATAAAATAGCAAAAATTCAGAATGTCATTACTATAAAATTGTTTATTACGTTAAGAGAAACTTTATCAAAATGTGGAACGAAACTCACGATAAACATTGCAATAATTGGCAAGAATGCAAACTAAAGAGTAACAATTCCAAATAATAGAAGATGTAGCATAAAACACTCCTATGTCCCATTGATTGGTGTAATATTCAATTTAAGCATTTAATATGCTTTTTAAAACTGCAAATGTACAAATTAGTCCAATATTAGCATTACCAGAAATGCAGCTAGAATTTTTTTTAAAAAATTGAACGAATTCTTCAGCAAATAATGAGAAAAAGGCCACAATTGTTGCAAAAAAATACAACAGTATAAAAATTTCTTTTAATTATACCACAAACAGACTCAGTGAATTTGGTAAATCAATACTGATAATTTCATTCCATTGAACGAATAAGGACACACCAAAAATAATAAACTTAACAAGTACAAATATGCAACCATCATATAGTACGAGAAAAAAACTTATTTTAATAATAACGTTCAATTTTAAACTTTATCCTCATCAGTTTAAAAATGACTTCTTGTATTAAATGTATTTTTAAATTGATAAATTATAAAGAATATAGTTGGTTTAAAATTAAGTTTTTTCGCTACACTAAAGTACTTAAATTCAAAAACTACTAAATAAACAGTACTTACATTAAAAGTTTTACTCTTACCTTAAAATTATTACTTATATCCCCCTTGCATTGACTAATATGTTCTTCCTTTGTCTGTTAAATGTTATTAATCACAAAATTACAATATGAAAACATTACATAGGGCTTAAAATGAAGTTTTCTCAACAATAACGACCTTCAAATTAAAAAAAATTATATTATCAGTACTTACTTTAACATTTTTAACTCTTACCTCCAAGTACTTACATATATACTTTTAACGTTGATTAATACTGACTTACGTTGTCTATTAAACATTATTATTCGCAAACTTACAACATAAAAAGATTAATTTTCCTGAATCCTTAGAACTAAAGTAAAACTTGAATAAACATTCATAACGAAAAAACAATAAAATATATTGAAATAATGTTAAAAACTAAATATTAATTAATTTATAATTATACTTCACAAACCAAATAATGTTATAAAGAAAGACGGTAAATAAAATTTAAAATACTACATTTTTGCCTGAACAAACCTGATCGTATTTTTTCAAAAAGCAGAAAACTATACTAAAATAACTTAAAACACATAACAAACAGCAAAGTAAGACAAAACACAAGTCAAAAAGTTCAGAATTACGCGTTTTACGTAAAATGCAATTTGAACTTCAAATTATTCACAAGAGGACTGCTTAAAGGGTTTAAAATCATTGAACACAATTTTAAAAACAAATATATTACTAATCATAACATTTTTGTAAAACGCGCCAGTCCACAATCCCCGACCAACCTCCCCAAACAAAAGCACAATTTTTGTACATACATATAACTAGAACAGTAAAGTTTAAATGTCTAACATTTTATAAATAATAGCTTTTGAAATTTAAAATCACATACCTCTTTAAATCCTAATAAAAAAATATTGTTACAATCATATACATTTTAATACTCTTATTAGTTAAAATAAAATCCTAAACAAAACTTACTAGAATGTAATATTGTAGTTTTATTACTTAATATTCATTACTTACTTTAACATTCGAATACCACTTACTAAAAAAGCGTTACTTTACCTCCAACATCACTGGTTCTGCTTTGGAAAACCAAAAACCAAAAATAACATAATGGAAAAGTGTGGAATAAAAAAAATCCAGTAGTTCCATGGTTTCTTATGACAACATGGTTTAAAATCATATGATTATAAAATATTCCTCACACAAAACTGCTTGAACAGCAAATTTAACTTTAGCCAAGTAAAACTTTAAAACCGGAATTGCTCACAATACCCAGACAAATGTCTTTTAAGGGTACTATATACAGTAAAACGGCCCTACAGACGTTTTGGAAACCTTATGTTTCAACACGATTATGTGCCATACAGTTTGACAGTCGCTGTTTTATTTTCTAGTTGGACAAAAATCCATAATATAAGTTTAGTGATGTAGTACTGTCACATAAAAAAATGTAACTAAAGCACTACCTCTAAATATACTTAAAACCAGAACAAACATCCGACTTCAAGAATAAAATAGCAAAAATTCAGAATGTCATTACTATAAAATTGTTTATTACGTTAAGAGAAACTTTATCAAAATGTGGAACGAAACTCACGATAAACATTGCAATAATTGGCAAGAATGCAAACTAAAGAGTAACAATTCCAAATAATAGAAGATGTAGCATAAAACACTCCTATGTCCCATTGATTGGTGTAATATTCAATTTAAGCATTTAATATGCTTTTTAAAACTGCAAATGTACAAATTAGTCCAATATTAGCATTACCAGAAATGCAGCTAGAATTTTTTTTAAAAAATTGAACGAATTCTTCAGCAAATAATGAGAAAAAGGCCACAATTGTTGCAAAAAAATACAACAGTATAAAAATTTCTTTTAATTATACCACAAACAGACTCAGTGAATTTGGTAAATCAATACTGATAATTTCATTCCATTGAACGAATAAGGACACACCAAAAATAATAAACTTAACAAGTACAAATATGCAACCATCATATAGTACGAGAAAAAAACTTATTTTAATAATAACGTTCAATTTTAAACTTTATCCTCATCAGTTTAAAAATGACTTCTTGTATTAAATGTATTTTTAAATTGATAAATTATAAAGAATATAGTTGGTTTAAAATTAAGTTTTTTCGCTACACTAAAGTACTTAAATTCAAAAACTACTAAATAAACAGTACTTACATTAAAAGTTTTACTCTTACCTTAAAATTATTACTTATATCCCCCTTGCATTGACTAATATGTTCTTCCTTTGTCTGTTAAATGTTATTAATCACAAAATTACAATATGAAAACATTACATAGGGCTTAAAATGAAGTTTTCTCAACAATAACGACCTTCAAATTAAAAAAAATTATATTATCAGTACTTACTTTAACATTTTTAACTCTTACCTCCAAGTACTTACATATATACTTTTAACGTTGATTAATACTGACTTACGTTGTCTATTAAACATTATTATTCGCAAACTTACAACATAAAAAGATTAATTTTCCTGAATCCTTAGAACTAAAGTAAAACTTGAATAAACATTCATAACGAAAAAACAATAAAATATATTGAAATAATGTTAAAAACTAAATATTAATTAATTTATAATTATACTTCACAAACCAAATAATGTTATAAAGAAAGACGGTAAATAAAATTTAAAATACTACATTTTTGCCTGAACAAACCTGATCGTATTTTTTCAAAAAGCAGAAAACTATACTAAAATAACTTAAAACACATAACAAACAGCAAAGTAAGACAAAACACAAGTCAAAAAGTTCAGAATTACGCGTTTTACGTAAAATGCAATTTGAACTTCAAATTATTCACAAGAGGACTGCTTAAAGGGTTTAAAATCATTGAACACAATTTAAAAACAAATATATTACTAATCATAACATTTTTGTAAAACAAGCCAGTCCACAATCCCCGACCAACCTCCCCAAACAAAAGCACAATTTTTGTACATACATATAACTAGAACAGTAAAGTTTAAATGTCTAACATTTTAAAAATAATAGCTTTTGACATTTAAAATCACATACCTCTTTAAATCCTAATAAAAAAATATTGTTACAATCATATACATTTTAATACTCTTATTAGTTAAAATAAAATCCTAAACAAAACTTACTAGAATGTAATATTGTAGTTTTATTACTTAATATTCATTACTTACTTTAACATTCGAATACCACTTACTAAAAAAGCGTTACTTTACCTCCAACATCACTGGTTCTGCTTTGGAAAACCAAAAACCAAAAATAACATAATGGAAAAGTGTGGAATAAAAAAATCCAGTAGTTCCATGGTTTCTTATGACAACATGGTTTAAAATCATATGATTATAAAATATTCCTCACACAAAACTGCTTGAACAGCAAATTTTACTTTAGCCAAGTAAAACTTTAAAACCGGAATTGCTCA
Source organism: Troglohyphantes excavatus (assembly GCA_963932185.1). NCBI lineage: Eukaryota > Metazoa > Arthropoda > Arachnida > Araneae > Linyphiidae > Troglohyphantes > Troglohyphantes excavatus. Next base: position 30,020,004 of record OZ010676.1, read on the forward strand.
CAATACCCAGACAAATGTCTTTTAAAGGTACTATATACAGTAAAACGGCCCTACAGACGTTTTGGAAACCTTATGTTTCAACACGATTATTTGTCTAACAGTTTGACAGTCGCTGTTTTATTTTCTAGTTGGACAAAAATCCATAATATAAGTTTAGTGATGTCACATAAAAAAATGTAACTAAAGTACTACCTCTAAATATTCTTAAAACCAGAACAAACATCCGACTTCAAGAATAAAATAGCAAAAATTCAGAATGTCATTACTATAAAATTGTTTATTACGTTAAGAGAAACTTTATCAAAATGTGGAACGAAACTCACGAAAAACAGTGTTATAATTGGCAAGAATGCAAACTAAAGAGTAACAATTCCAAATAATAGAAGATGTAGCATAAAACACTCCTATGTCCCATTGATTGGTGTAATATTCAATTTAAGCATTTAATATGCTTTTTAAAACTGCAAATGTACAAATTAGTCCAATATTAGCATTACCAGAAATGCAGCTAGAATTTTTTTAAAAAAAATTGAACGAATTCTTCAGCAAATAATGAGAAAAAGGCCACAATTGTTGCAAAAAAATACAACAGTATAAAAATTTCTTTTAATTATACCACAAAAAGATTCAGTGAATTTGGTAAATCAATACTGATAATTTCATCCCATTGAACGAATAAGGACACAACAAAACTAATAAATTTAACAAGTACACCTATGCAACCATCATATAGTACGAGAAAAAAACTTATTTTAATAATAACGTTCAATTTTAAACTTTATCCTCATCAGTTAAAAAATGACTTCTTGTATTAAATGTATTTTTAAATTGATAAATTATAAAGAATATAGTTGGTTTAAAATTAAGTTTTTTCGCTACACTAAAGTACTTAAATTCAAAAACTACTAAATAAACAGTACTTACATTAAAAGTTTTACTCTTACCTTAAAATTATTACTTATAAACCCCTTGCATTGACTAATATGTGCTTCCTTTGTCTGTTAAATGTTGTTAATCACAAAATTACAATATGAAAACATAACATACGGCTTAAAATGAAGTTTTCTCAACAATAACGACCTTCAATTAAAAAAAAATTATATTATCAGTACTTACTTTAACATTTTTAACTCTTACCTCCAAGTACTTACATATATACTTATAACATTGACTAATACTGACTTACGTTGTCTATTAAACATTATTATTCGCAAACTTACAACATAAAAAGATTAATTTTCCTGAATCCTTAGAACTAAAGTAAAACTTGAATAAACATTCATAACCAAAAAACAATAAAATATATTGAAATAATGTTAAAAACTAAATATTATTTAATTTATAATTATACTTCACAAACCAAATAATGTTATAAAGAAAGACGGTAAATAAAATTTAAAATACTACATTTTTGCCTGAACAAACCTGATCGTATTTTTTCAAAAAGCAGAAAACTATACTAAAATAACTTAAAACACATAACAAACAGCAAAGTAAGACAAAACACAAGTCAAAAAGTTCAGAATTACGCGTTTTACGTAAAATGCAATTTGAACTTCAAATTATTCACAAGAGGACTGCTTAAAGGGTTTAAAATCATTGAACACAATTTTAAAAACAAATATATTACTAATCATAACATTTTTGTAAAACGCGCCAGTCCACAATCCCCGACCAACCTCCCCAAACAAAAGCACAATTTTTGTACATACATATAACTAGAACAGTAAAGTTTAAATGTCTAACATTTTATAAATAATAGCTTTTGAAATTTAAAATCACATACCTCTTTAAATCCTAATAAAAAAATATTGTTACAATCATATACATTTTAATACTCTTATTAGTTAAAATAAAATCCTAAACAAAACTTACTAGAATGTAATATTGTAGTTTTATTACTTAATATTCATTACTTACTTTAACATTCGAATACCACTTACTAAAAAAGCGTTACTTTACCTCCAACATCACTGGTTCTGCTTTGGAAAACCAAAAACCAAAAATAACATAATGGAAAAGTGTGGAATAAAAAAAATCCAGTAGTTCCATGGTTTCTTATGACAACATGGTTTAAAATCATATGATTATAAAATATTCCTCACACAAAACTGCTTGAACAGCAAATTTAACTTTAGCCAAGTAAAACTTTAAAACCGGAATTGCTCACAATACCCAGACAAATGTCTTTTAAGGGTACTATATACAGTAAAACGGCCCTACAGACGTTTTGGAAACCTTATGTTTCAACACGATTATGTGCCATACAGTTTGACAGTCGCTGTTTTATTTTCTAGTTGGACAAAAATCCATAATATAAGTTTAGTGATGTAGTACTGTCACATAAAAAAATGTAACTAAAGCACTACCTCTAAATATACTTAAAACCAGAACAAACATCCGACTTCAAGAATAAAATAGCAAAAATTCAGAATGTCATTACTATAAAATTGTTTATTACGTTAAGAGAAACTTTATCAAAATGTGGAACGAAACTCACGAAAAACAGTGTTATAATTGTCAAGAATGCAAACTAAAGAGTAACACTTCCAAATAATAGAAGATATAGCATAAAACACTCCTATGTCCCATTCATTGGTGTAATATTCAATTTAAGCATTTAATATGCTTTTTAAAACTGCAAATGTACAAATTAGTCCAATATTAGCATTACCAGAAATGCAGCTAGAATTTTTTTTAAAAAATTGAACGAATTCTTCAGCAAATAATGAGAAAAAGGCCACAATTGTTGCAAAAAAATACAACAGTATAAAAATTTCTTTTAATTATACCACAAAAAGACTCAGTGAATTTGGTAAATCAATACTGATAATTTCATTCCATTGAACGAATAAGGACACACCAAAAATAATAAACTTAACAAGTACAAATATGCAACCATCATATAGTACGAGAAAAAAACTTATTTTAATAATAACGTTCAATTTTAAACTTTATCCTCATCAGTTTAAAAATGACTTCTTGTATTAAATGTATTTTTAAATTGATAAATTATAAAGAATATAGTTGGTTTAAAATTAAGTTTTTTCGCTACACTAAAGTACTTAAATTCAAAAACTACTAAATAAACAGTACTTACATTAAAAGTTTTACTCTTACCTTAAAATTATTACTTATAAACCCCTTGCATTGACTAATATGTGCTTCCTTTGTCTGTTAAATGTTATTAATCACAAAATTACAATATGAAAACATTACATAGGGCTTAAAATGAAGTTTTCTCAACAATAACGACCTTCAAATTTAAAAAAATTATATTATCAGTACTTACTTTAACATTTTTAACTCTTACCTCCAAGTACTTACATATATACTTTTAACATTGACTAATACTGACTTACGTTGTCTATTAAACATTATTATTCGCAAACTTACAACATAAAAAGATTAATTTTCCTGAATCCTTAGAACTAAAGTAAAACTTGAATAAACATTCATAACGAAAAAACAATAAAATATATTGAAATAATGTTAAAAACTAAATATTAATTAATTTATAATTATACTTCACAAACCAAATAATGTTATAAAGAAAGACGGTAAATAAAATTTAAAATACTACATTTTTGCCTGAACAAACCTGATCGTATTTTTTCAAAAAGCAGAAAACTATACTAAAATAACTTAAAACACATAACAAACAGCAAAGTAAGACAAAACACAAGTCAAAAAGTTCAGAATTACGCGTTTTACGTAAAATGCAATTTGAACTTCAAATTATTCACAAGAGGACTGCTTAAAGGGTTTAAAATCATTGAACACAATTTTAAAAACAAATATATTACTAATCATAACATTTTTGTAAAACGCGCCAGTCCACAATCCCCGACCAACCTCCCCAAACAAAAGCACAATTTTTGTACATACATATAACTAGAACAGTAAAGTTTAAATGTCTAACATTTTATAAATAATAGCTTTTGAAATTTAAAATCACATACCTCTTTAAATCCTAATAAAAAAATATTGTTACAATCATATACATTTTAATACTCTTATTAGTTAAAATAAAATCCTAAACAAAACTTACTAGAATGTAATATTGTAGTTTTATTACTTAATATTCATTACTTACTTTAACATTCGAATACCACTTACTAAAAAAGCGTTACTTTACCTCCAACATCACTGGTTCTGCTTTGGAAAACCAAAAACCAAAAATAACATAATGGAAAAGTGTGGAATAAAAAAAATCCAGTAGTTCCATGGTTTCTTATGACAACATGGTTTAAAATCATATGATTATAAAATATTCCTCACACAAAACTGCTTGAACAGCAAATTTAACTTTAGCCAAGTAAAACTTTAAAACCGGAATTGCTCACAATACCCAGACAAATGTCTTTTAAGGGTACTATATACAGTAAAACGGCCCTACAGACGTTTTGGAAACCTTATGTTTCAACACGATTATGTGCCATACAGTTTGACAGTCGCTGTTTTATTTTCTAGTTGGACAAAAATCCATAATATAAGTTTAGTGATGTAGTACTGTCACATAAAAAAATGTAACTAAAGCACTACCTCTAAATATACTTAAAACCAGAACAAACATCCGACTTCAAGAATAAAATAGCAAAAATTCAGAATGTCATTACTATAAAATTGTTTATTACGTTAAGAGAAACTTTATCAAAATGTGGAACGAAACTCACGATAAACATTGCAATAATTGGCAAGAATGCAAACTAAAGAGTAACAATTCCAAATAATAGAAGATGTAGCATAAAACACTCCTATGTCCCATTGATTGGTGTAATATTCAATTTAAGCATTTAATATGCTTTTTAAAACTGCAAATGTACAAATTAGTCCAATATTAGCATTACCAGAAATGCAGCTAGAATTTTTTTTAAAAAATTGAACGAATTCTTCAGCAAATAATGAGAAAAAGGCCACAATTGTTGCAAAAAAATACAACAGTATAAAAATTTCTTTTAATTATACCACAAACAGACTCAGTGAATTTGGTAAATCAATACTGATAATTTCATTCCATTGAACGAATAAGGACACACCAAAAATAATAAACTTAACAAGTACAAATATGCAACCATCATATAGTACGAGAAAAAAACTTATTTTAATAATAACGTTCAATTTTAAACTTTATCCTCATCAGTTTAAAAATGACTTCTTGTATTAAATGTATTTTTAAATTGATAAATTATAAAGAATATAGTTGGTTTAAAATTAAGTTTTTTCGCTACACTAAAGTACTTAAATTCAAAAACTACTAAATAAACAGTACTTACATTAAAAGTTTTACTCTTACCTTAAAATTATTACTTATATCCCCCTTGCATTGACTAATATGTTCTTCCTTTGTCTGTTAAATGTTATTAATCACAAAATTACAATATGAAAACATTACATAGGGCTTAAAATGAAGTTTTCTCAACAATAACGACCTTCAAATTAAAAAAAATTATATTATCAGTACTTACTTTAACATTTTTAACTCTTACCTCCAAGTACTTACATATATACTTTTAACGTTGATTAATACTGACTTACGTTGTCTATTAAACATTATTATTCGCAAACTTACAACATAAAAAGATTAATTTTCCTGAATCCTTAGAACTAAAGTAAAACTTGAATAAACATTCATAACGAAAAAACAATAAAATATATTGAAATAATGTTAAAAACTAAATATTAATTAATTTATAATTATACTTCACAAACCAAATAATGTTATAAAGAAAGACGGTAAATAAAATTTAAAATACTACATTTTTGCCTGAACAAACCTGATCGTATTTTTTCAAAAAGCAGAAAACTATACTAAAATAACTTAAAACACATAACAAACAGCAAAGTAAGACAAAACACAAGTCAAAAAGTTCAGAATTACGCGTTTTACGTAAAATGCAATTTGAACTTCAAATTATTCACAAGAGGACTGCTTAAAGGGTTTAAAATCATTGAACACAATTTAAAAACAAATATATTACTAATCATAACATTTTTGTAAAACAAGCCAGTCCACAATCCCCGACCAACCTCCCCAAACAAAAGCACAATTTTTGTACATACATATAACTAGAACAGTAAAGTTTAAATGTCTAACATTTTAAAAATAATAGCTTTTGACATTTAAAATCACATACCTCTTTAAATCCTAATAAAAAAATATTGTTACAATCATATACATTTTAATACTCTTATTAGTTAAAATAAAATCCTAAACAAAACTTACTAGAATGTAATATTGTAGTTTTATTACTTAATATTCATTACTTACTTTAACATTCGAATACCACTTACTAAAAAAGCGTTACTTTACCTCCAACATCACTGGTTCTGCTTTGGAAAACCAAAAACCAAAAATAACATAATGGAAAAGTGTGGAATAAAAAAATCCAGTAGTTCCATGGTTTCTTATGACAACATGGTTTAAAATCATATGATTATAAAATATTCCTCACACAAAACTGCTTGAACAGCAAATTTTACTTTAGCCAAGTAAAACTTTAAAACCGGAATTGCTCACAATACCCAGACAAATGTCTTTTAAAGGTACTATATACAGTAAAACGGCCCTACAGACGTTTTGGAAACCTTATGTTTCAACACGATTATTTGTCTAACAGTTTGACAGTCGCTGTTTTATTTTCTAGTTGGACAAAAATCCATAATATAAGTTTAGTGATGTCACATAAAAAAATGTAACTAAAGTACTACCTCTAAATATTCTTAAAACCAGAACAAACATCCGACTTCAAGAATAAAATAGCAAAAATTCAGAATGTCATTACTATAAAATTGTTTATTACGTTAAGAGAAACTTTATCAAAATGTGGAACGAAACTCACGAAAAACAGTGTTATAATTGGCAAGAATGCAAACTAAAGAGTAACAATTCCAAATAATAGAAGATGTAGCATAAAACACTCCTATGTCCCATTGATTGGTGTAATATTCAATTTAAGCATTTAATATGCTTTTTAAAACTGCAAATGTACAAATTAGTCCAATATTAGCATTACCAGAAATGCAGCTCGAATTTTTTAAAAAAAAATTGAACGAATTCTTCAGCAAATAATGAGAAAAAGGCCACAATTGTTGCAAAAAAATACAACAGTATAAAAATTTCTTTTAATTATACCACAAAAAGATTCAGTGAATTTGGTAAATCAATACTGATAATTTCATCCCATTGAACGAATAAGGACACAACAAAACTAATAAATTTAACAAGTACACCTATGCAACCATCATATAGTACGAGAAAAAAACTTATTTTAATAATAACGTTCAATTTTAAACTTTATCCTCATCAGTTTAAAAATGACTTCTTGTATTAAATGTATTTTTAAATTGATAAATTATAAAGAATATAGTTGGTTTAAAATTAAGTTTTTTCGCTACACTAAAGTACTTCAATTCAAAAACTACTAAATAAACAGTACTTACATTAAAAGTTTTACTCTTACCTTAAAATTATTACTTATAAACCCCTTGCATTGACTAATATGTTCTTCCTTTGTCTGTTAAATGTTATTAATCACAAAATTACAATATGAAAACATTACATAGGGCTTAAAATGAAGTTTTCTCAACAATAACGACCTTCAAATTAAAAAAAATTATATTATCAGTACTTACTTTAACATTTTTAACTCTTACCTCCAAGTACTTACATATATACTTTTAACGTTGATTAATACTGACTTACGTTGTCTATTAAACATTATTATTCGCAAACTTACAACATAAAAAGATTAATTTTCCTGAATCCTTAGAACTAAAGTAAAACTTGAATAAACATTCATAACGAAAAAACAATAAAATATATTGAAATAATGTTAAAAACTAAATATTAATTAATTTATAATTATACTTCACAAACCAAATAATGTTATAAAGAAAGACGGTAAATAAAATTTAAAATACTACATTTTTGCCTGAACAAACCTGATCGTTTTTTTTCAAAAAGCAGAAAACTATACTAAAATAACTTAAAACACATAACAAACAGCAAAGTAAGACAAAACACAAGTCAAAAAGTTCAGAATTACGCGTTTTACGTAAAATGCAATTTGAACTTCAAATTATTCACAAGAGGACTGCTTAAAGGGTTTAAAATCATTGAACACAATTTAAAAACAAATATATTACTAATCATAACATTTTTGTAAAACAAGCCAGTCCACAATCCCCGACCAACCTCCCCAAACAAAAGCACAATTTTTGTACATACATATAACTAGAACAGTAAAGTTTAAATGTCTAACATTTTAAAAATAATAGCTTTTGACATTTAAAATCACATACCTCTTTAAATCCTAATAAAAAAATATTGTTACAATCATATACATTTTAATACTCTTATTAGTTAAAATAAAATCCTAAACAAAACTTACTAGAATGTAATATTGTAGTTTTATTACTTAATATTCATTACTTACTTTAACATTCGAATACCACTTACTAAAAAAGCGTTACTTTACCTCCAACATCACTGGTTCTGCTTTGGAAAACCAAAAACCAAAAATAACATAATGGAAAAGTGTGGAATAAAAAAATCCAGTAGTTCCATGGTTTCTTATGACAACATGGTTTAAAATCATATGATTATAAAATATTCCTCACACAAAACTGCTTGAACAGCAAATTTTACTTTAGCCAAGTAAAACTTTAAAACCGGAATTGCTCACAATACCCAGACAAATGTCTTTTAAAGGTACTATATACAGTAAAACGGCCCTACAGACGTTTTGGAAACCTTATGTTTCAACACGATTATTTGTCTAACAGTTTGACAGTCGCTGTTTTATTTTCTAGTTGGACAAAAATCCATAATATAAGTTTAGTGATGTCACATAAAAAAATGTAACTAAAGTACTACCTCTAAATATTCTTAAAACCAGAACAAACATCCGACTTCAAGAATAAAATAGCAAAAATTCAGAATGTCATTACTATAAAATTGTTTATTACGTTAAGAGAAACTTTATCAAAATGTGGAACGAAACTCACGAAAAACAGTGTTATAATTGGCAAGAATGCAAACTAAAGAGTAACAATTCCAAATAATAGAAGATGTAGCATAAAACACTCCTATGTCCCATTGATTGGTGTAATATTCAATTTAAGCATTTAATATGCTTTTTAAAACTGCAAATGTACAAATTAGTCCAATATTAGCATTACCAGAAATGCAGCTAGAATTTTTTTAAAAAAAATTGAACGAATTCTTCAGCAAATAATGAGAAAAAGGCCACAATTGTTGCAAAAAAATACAACAGTATAAAAATTTCTTTTAATTATACCACAAAAAGATTCAGTGAATTTGGTAAATCAATACTGATAATTTCATCCCATTGAACGAATAAGGACACAACAAAACTAATAAATTTAACAAGTACACCTATGCAACCATCATATAGTACGAGAAAAAAACTTATTTTAATAATAACGTTCAATTTTAAACTTTATCCTCATCAGTTAAAAAATGACTTCTTGTATTAAATGTATTTTTAAATTGATAAATTATAAAGAATATAGTTGGTTTAAAATTAAGTTTTTTCGCTACACTAAAGTACTTAAATTCAAAAACTACTAAATAAACAGTACTTACATTAAAAGTTTTACTCTTACCTTAAAATTATTACTTATAAACCCCTTGCATTGACTAATATGTGCTTCCTTTGTCTGTTAAATGTTGTTAATCACAAAATTACAATATGAAAACATAACATACGGCTTAAAATGAAGTTTTCTCAACAATAACGACCTTCAATTAAAAAAAAAATTATATTATCAGTACTTACTTTAACATTTTTAACTCTTACCTCCAAGTACTTACATATATACTTATAACATTGACTAATACTGACTTACGTTGTCTATTAAACATTATTATTCGCAAACTTACAACATAAAAAGATTAATTTTCCTGAATCCTTAGAACTAAAGTAAAACTTGAATAAACATTCATAACCAAAAAACAATAAAATATATTGAAATAATGTTAAAAACTAAATATTATTTAATTTATAATTATACTTCACAAACCAAATAATGTTATAAAGAAAGACGGTAAATAAAATTTAAAATACTACATTTTTGCCTGAACAAACCTGATCGTATTTTTTCAAAAAGCAGAAAACTATACTAAAATAACTTAAAACACATAACAAACAGCAAAGTAAGACAAAACACAAGTCAAAAAGTTCAGAATTACGCGTTTTACGTAAAATGCAATTTGAACTTCAAATTATTCACAAGAGGACTGCTTAAAGGGTTTAAAATCATTGAACACAATTTTAAAAACAAATATATTACTAATCATAACATTTTTGTAAAACGCGCCAGTCCACAATCCCCGACCAACCTCCCCAAACAAAAGCACAATTTTTGTACATACATATAACTAGAACAGTAAAGTTTAAATGTCTAACATTTTATAAATAATAGCTTTTGAAATTTAAAATCACATACCTCTTTAAATCCTAATAAAAAAATATTGTTACAATCATATACATTTTAATACTCTTATTAGTTAAAATAAAATCCTAAACAAAACTTACTAGAATGTAATATTGTAGTTTTATTACTTAATATTCATTACTTACTTTAACATTCGAATACCACTTACTAAAAAAGCGTTACTTTACCTCCAACATCACTGGTTCTGCTTTGGAAAACCAAAAACCAAAAATAACATAATGGAAAAGTGTGGAATAAAAAAAATCCAGTAGTTCCATGGTTTCTTATGACAACATGGTTTAAAATCATATGATTATAAAATATTCCTCACACAAAACTGCTTGAACAGCAAATTTAACTTTAGCCAAGTAAAACTTTAAAACCGGAATTGCTCACAATACCCAGACAAATGTCTTTTAAGGGTACTATATACAGTAAAACGGCCCTACAGACGTTTTGGAAACCTTATGTTTCAACACGATTATGTGCCATACAGTTTGACAGTCGCTGTTTTATTTTCTAGTTGGACAAAAATCCATAATATAAGTTTAGTGATGTAGTACTGTCACATAAAAAAATGTAACTAAAGCACTACCTCTAAATATACTTAAAACCAGAACAAACATCCGACTTCAAGAATAAAATAGCAAAAATTCAGAATGTCATTACTATAAAATTGTTTATTACGTTAAGAGAAACTTTATCAAAATGTGGAACGAAACTCACGAAAAACAGTGTTATAATTGTCAAGAATGCAAACTAAAGAGTAACACTTCCAAATAATAGAAGATATAGCATAAAACACTCCTATGTCCCATTCATTGGTGTAATATTCAATTTAAGCATTTAATATGCTTTTTAAAACTGCAAATGTACAAATTAGTCCAATATTAGCATTACCAGAAATGCAGCTAGAATTTTTTTTAAAAAATTGAACGAATTCTTCAGCAAATAATGAGAAAAAGGCCACAATTGTTGCAAAAAAATACAACAGTATAAAAATTTCTTTTAATTATACCACAAAAAGACTCAGTGAATTTGGTAAATCAATACTGATAATTTCATTCCATTGAACGAATAAGGACACACCAAAAATAATAAACTTAACAAGTACAAATATGCAACCATCATATAGTACGAGAAAAAAACTTATTTTAATAATTACGTTCAATTTTAAACTTTATCCTCATCAGTTTAAAAATGACTTCTTGTATTAAATGTATTTTTAAATTGATAAATTATAAAGAATATAGTTGGTTTAAAATTAAGTTTTTTCGCTACACTAAAGTACTTAAATTCAAAAACTACTAAATAAACAGTACTTACATTAAAAGTTTTACTCTTACCTTAAAATTATTACTTATAAACCCCTTGCATTGACTAATATGTGCTTCCTTTGTCTGTTAAATGTTATTAATCACAAAATTACAATATGAAAACATTACATAGGGCTTAAAATGAAGTTTTCTCAACAATAACGACCTTCAAATTTAAAAAAATTATATTATCAGTACTTACTTTAACATTTTTAACTCTTACCTCCAAGTACTTACATATATACTTTTAACATTGACTAATACTGACTTACGTTGTCTATTAAACATTATTATTCGCAAACTTACAACATAAAAAGATTAATTTTCCTGAATCCTTAGAACTAAAGTAAAACTTGAATAAACATTCATAACGAAAAAACAATAAAATATATTGAAATAATGTTAAAAACTAAATATTAATTAATTTATAATTATACTTCACAAACCAAATAATGTTATAAAGAAAGACGGTAAATAAAATTTAAAATACTACATTTTTGCCTGAACAAACCTGATCGTATTTTTTCAAAAAGCAGAAAACTATACTAAAATAACTTAAAACACATAACAAACAGCAAAGTAAGACAAAACACAAGTCAAAAAGTTCAGAATTACGCGTTTTACGTAAAATGCAATTTGAACTTCAAATTATTCACAAGAGGACTGCTTAAAGGGTTTAAAATCATTGAACACAATTTAAAAACAAATATATTACTAATCATAACATTTTTGTAAAACAAGCCAGTCCACAATCCCCGACCAACCTCCCCAAACAAAAGCACAATTTTTGTACATACATATAACTAGAACAGTAAAGTTTAAATGTCTAACATTTTAAAAATAATAGCTTTTGACATTTAAAATCACATACCTCTTTAAATCCTAATAAAAAAATATTGTTACAATCATATACATTTTAATACTCTTATTAGTTAAAATAAAATCCTAAACAAAACTTACTAGAATGTAATATTGTAGTTTTATTACTTAATATTCATTACTTACTTTAACATTCGAATACCACTTACTAAAAAAGCGTTACTTTACCTCCAACATCACTGGTTCTGCTTTGGAAAACCAAAAACCAAAAATAACATAATGGAAAAGTGTGGAATAAAAAAATCCAGTAGTTCCATGGTTTCTTATGACAACATGGTTTAAAATCATATGATTATAAAATATTCCTCACACAAAACTGCTTGAACAGCAAATTTTACTTTAGCCAAGTAAAACTTTAAAACCGGAATTGCTCACAATACCCAGACAAATGTCTTTTAAAGGTACTATATACAGTAAAACGGCCCTACAGACGTTTTGGAAACCTTATGTTTCAACACGATTATTTGTCTAACAGTTTGACAGTCGCTGTTTTATTTTCTAGTTGGACAAAAATCCATAATATAAGTTTAGTGATGTCACATAAAAAAATGTAACTAAAGTACTACCTCTAAATATTCTTAAAACCAGAACAAACATCCGACTTCAAGAATAAAATAGCAAAAATTCAGAATGTCATTACTATAAAATTGTTTATTACGTTAAGAGAAACTTTATCAAAATGTGGAACGAAACTCACGAAAAACAGTGTTATAATTGGCAAGAATGCAAACTAAAGAGTAACAATTCCAAATAATAGAAGATGTAGCATAAAACACTCCTATGTCCCATTGATTGGTGTAATATTCAATTTAAGCATTTAATATGCTTTTTAAAACTGCAAATGTACAAATTAGTCCAATATTAGCATTACCAGAAATGCAGCTCGAATTTTTTAAAAAAAAATTGAACGAATTCTTCAGCAAATAATGAGAAAAAGGCCACAATTGTTGCAAAAAAATACAACAGTATAAAAATTTCTTTTAATTATACCACAAAAAGATTCAGTGAATTTGGTAAATCAATACTGATAATTTCATCCCATTGAACGAATAAGGACACAACAAAACTAATAAATTTAACAAGTACACCTATGCAACCATCATATAGTACGAGAAAAAAACTTATTTTAATAATAACGTTCAATTTTAAACTTTATCCTCATCAGTTTAAAAATGACTTCTTGTATTAAATGTATTTTTAAATTGATAAATTATAAAGAATATAGTTGGTTTAAAATTAAGTTTTTTCGCTACACTAAAGTACTTCAATTCAAAAACTACTAAATAAACAGTACTTACATTAAAAGTTTTACTCTTACCTTAAAATTATTACTTATAAACCCCTTGCATTGACTAATATGTTCTTCCTTTGTCTGTTAAATGTTATTAATCACAAAATTACAATATGAAAACATTACATAGGGCTTAAAATGAAGTTTTCTCAACAATAACGACCTTCAAATTAAAAAAAATTATATTATCAGTACTTACTTTAACATTTTTAACTCTTACCTCCAAGTACTTACATATATACTTTTAACGTTGATTAATACTGACTTACGTTGTCTATTAAACATTATTATTCGCAAACTTACAACATAAAAAGATTAATTTTCCTGAATCCTTAGAACTAAAGTAAAACTTGAATAAACATTCATAACGAAAAAACAATAAAATATATTGAAATAATGTTAAAAACTAAATATTAATTAATTTATAATTATACTTCACAAACCAAATAATGTTATAAAGAAAGACGGTAAATAAAATTTAAAATACTACATTTTTGCCTGAACAAACCTGATCGTTTTTTTTCAAAAAGCAGAAAACTATACTAAAATAACTTAAAACACATAACAAACAGCAAAGTAAGACAAAACACAAGTCAAAAAGTTCAGAATTACGCGTTTTACGTAAAATGCAATTTGAACTTCAAATTATTCACAAGAGGACTGCTTAAAGGGTTTAAAATCATTGAACACAATTTAAAAACAAATATATTACTAATCATAACATTTTTGTAAAACAAGCCAGTCCACAATCCCCGACCAACCTCCCCAAACAAAAGCACAATTTTTGTACATACATATAACTAGAACAGTAAAGTTTAAATGTCTAACATTTTAAAAATAATAGCTTTTGAAATTTAAAATCACATACCTCTTTAAATCCTAATAAAAAAATATTGTTACAATCATATACATTTTAATACTCTTATTAGTTAAAATAAAATCCTAAACAAAACTTACTAGAATGTAATATTTTAGTTTTATTACTTAATATTCATTACTTACTTTAACATTCGAATACCACTTACTAAAAAAGCGTTACTTTACCTCCAACATCACTGGTTCTATTTTGGAAAACCAAAAACCAAAAATAACATAATGGAAAAGTGTGGAATAAAAAAAATCCAGTAGTTCCATGGTTTCTTATGACAACATGGTTTAAAATCATATGATTATAAAATATTCCTCACACAAAACTGCTTGAACAGCAAATTTAACTTTAGCCAAGTAAAACTTTAAAACCGGAATTGCTCACAATACCCAGACAAATGTCTTTTAAGGGTACTATATATAGTAAAACGGCCCTACAGACGTTTTGGAAACCTTATGTTTCAACACGATTATGTGCCAAACAGTTTGACAGTCGCTGTTTTATTTTCTAGTTGGACAAAAATCCATAATATAAGATTAGTGATGTCACATAAAAAAATGTAACTAAAGCACTACCTCTAAATATTCTTAAAAACAGAACAAACATCCGACTTCAAGAATAAAATAGCAAAAATTCAGAATGTCATTACTATAAAATTGTTTATTACGTTAAGAGAAACTTTATCAAAATGTGGAACGAAACTCACGATAAACATTGCAATAATTGGCAAGAATGCAAACTAAAGAGTAACAATTCCAAATAATAGAAGATGTAGCATAAAACACTCCTATGTCCCATTGATTGGTGTAATATTCAATTTAAGCATTTAATATGCTTTTTAAAACTGCAAATGTACAAATTAGTCCAATATTAGCATTACCAGAAATGCAGCTAGAATTTTTTTTTAAAAAATTGAACGAATTCTTCAGCAAATAATGAGAAAAAGGCCACAATTGTTGCAAAAAAATACAACAGTATAAAAATTTCTTTTAATTATACCACAAAAAGATTCAGTGAATTTGGTAAATCAATACTGATAATTTCATCCCATTGAACGAATAAGGACACAACAAAACTAATAAACTTAACAAGTACACCTATGCAACCATCATATAGTACGAGAAAAAAACTTATTTTAATAATAACGTTCAATTTTAAACTTTATCCTCATCAGTTAAAAAATGACTTCTTGTATTAAATGTATTTTTAAATTGATAAATTATAAAGAATATAGTTGGTTTAAAATTAAGTTTTTTCGCTACACTAAAGTACTTAAATTCAAAAACTACTAAATAAACAGTACTTACATTAAAAGTTTTACTCTTACCTTAAAATTATTACTTATAAACCCCTTGCATTGACTAATATGTTCTTCCTTTGTCTGTTAAATGTTATTAATCACAAAATTACAATATGAAAACATTACATAGGGCTTAAAATGAAGTTTTCTCAACAATAACGACCTTCAAATTAAAAAAAATTATATTATCAGTACTTACTTTAACATTTTTAACTCTTACCTCCAAGTACTTACATATATACTTTTAACGTTGATTAATACTGACTTACGTTGTCTATTAAACATTATTATTCGCAAACTTACAACATAAAAAGATTAATTTTCCTGAATCCTTAGAACTAAAGTAAAACTTGAATAAACATTCATAACGAAAAAACAATAAAATATATTGAAATAATGTTAAAAACTAAATATTAATTAATTTATAATTATACTTCACAAACCAAATAATGTTATAAAGAAAGACGGTAAATAAAATTTAAAATACTACATTTTTGCCTGAACAAACCTGATCGTATTTTTTCAAAAAGCAGAAAACTATACTAAAATAACTTAAAATACATAACAAACAGCAAAGTAAGACAAAACACAAATCAAAAAGTTCAGAATTACACGTTTTACGTAAAATGCAATTTGAACTTCAAATTATTCACAAGAGGACTGCTTAAAGGGTTTAAAATCATTGAACACAATTTTAAAAACAAATATATTACTAATCATAACAATTTTGTAAAACGCGCCAGTCCACAATCCCCGACCAACCTCCCCAAACAAAAGCACAATTTTTGTACATACATATAACTAGAACAGTAAAGTTTAAATGTCTAACATTTTAAAAATAATAGCTTTTGAAATTTAAAATCACATACCTCTTTAAATCCTAATAAAAAAATATTATTACAATCATATACATTTTAATACTTTTATTAGTTAAAATAAAATCCTAAACTAAACTTACTAGAATGTAATATTGTAGTTTTATTACTTGATATTCATTACTTACTTTAACATTCGAATACCACTTACTAAAAAAGCGTTACTTTACCTCCAACATCACTGGTTCTGCTATGGAAAACCAAAAACCAAAAATAACATAATGGAAAAGTGTGGAATAAAAAAATCCAGTAGTTCCATGGTTTCTTATGACATAATAGTTTAAAATCATATGATTATAAAATATTCCTCACACAAAACTGCTTGAACAGCAAATTTTACTTTAGCCAAGTAAAACTTTAAAACCGGAATTGCTCACAATACCCAGACAAATGTCTTTTAAAGGTACTATATACAGTAAAACGGCCCTACAGACGTTTTGGAAACCTTATGTTTCAACACGATTATTTGTCTAACAGTTTGACAGTCGCTGTTTTATTTTCTAGTTGGACAAAAATCCATAATATAAGTTTAGTGATGTCACATAAAAAAATGTAACTAAAGCACTACCTCTAAATATTCTTAAAACCAGAACAAACATCCGACTTCAAGAATAAAATAGCAAAAATTCAGAATGTCATTACTATAAAATTGTTTATTACGTTAAGAGAAACTTTATCAAAATGTGGAACGAAACTCACGAAAAACAGTGTTATAATTGGCAAGAATGCAAACTAAAGAGTAACAATTCCAAATAATAGAAGATGTAGCATAAAACACTCCTATGTCCCATTGATTGGTGTAATATTCAATTTAAGCATTTAATATGCTTTTTAAAACTGCAAATGTACAAATTAGTCCAATATTAGCATTACCAGAAATGCAGCTAGAATTTTTTTTAAAAAAATTGAACGAATTCTTCAGCAAATAATGAGAAAAAGGCCACAATTGTTGCAAAAAAATACAACAGTATAAAAATTTCTTTTAATTATACCACAAAAAGATTCAGTGAATTTGGTAAATCAATACTGATAATTTCATCCCATTGAACGAATAAGGACACAACAAAACTAATAAACTTAACAAGTACACCTATGCAACCATCATATAGTACGAGAAAAAAACTTATTTTAATAATAACGTTCAATTTTAAACTTTATCCTCATCAGTTTAAAAATGACTTCTTGTATTAAATGTATTTTTAAATTGATAAATTATAAAGAATATAGTTGGTTTAAAATTAAGTTTTTTCGCTACACTAAAGTACTTCAATTCAAAAACTACTAAATAAACAGTACTTACATTAAAAGTTTTACTCTTACCTTAAAATTATTACTTATAAACCCCTTGCATTGACTAATATGTTCTTCCTTTGTCTGTTAAATGTTATTAATCACAAAATTACAATATGAAAACATTACATAGGGCTTAAAATGAAGTTTTCTCAACAATAACGACCTTCAAATTAAAAAAAATTATATTATCAGTACTTACTTTAACATTTTTAACTCTTACCTCCAAGTACTTACATATATACTTTTAACGTTGATTAATACTGACTTACGTTGTCTATTAAACATTATTATTCGCAAACTTACAACATAAAAAGATTAATTTTCCTGAATCCTTAGAACTAAAGTAAAACTTGAATAAACATTCATAACGAAAAAACAATAAAATATATTGAAATAATGTTAAAAACTAAATATTAATTAATTTATAATTATACTTCACAAACCAAATAATGTTATAAAGAAAGACGGTAAATAAAATTTAAAATACTACATTTTTGCCTGAACAAACCTGATCGTATTTTTTCAAAAAGCAGAAAACTATACTAAAATAACTTAAAATACATAACAAACAGCAAAGTAAGACAAAACACAAATCAAAAAGTTCAGAATTACACGTTTTACGTAAAATGCAATTTGAACTTCAAATTATTCACAAGAGGACTGCTTAAAGGGTTTAAAATCATTGAACACAATTTTAAAAACAAATATATTACTAATCATAACAATTTTGTAAAACGCGCCAGTCCACAATCCCCGACCAACCTCCCCAAACAAAAGCACAATTTTTGTACATACATATAACTAGAACAGTAAAGTTTAAATGTCTAACATTTTAAAAATAATAGTTTTTGAAATTTAAAATCACATACCTCTTTAAATCCTAATAAAAAAATATTATTACAATCATATACATTTTAATACTTTTATTAGTTAAAATAAAATCCTAAACTAAACTTACTAGAATGTAATATTGTAGTTTTATTACTTGATATTCATTACTTACTTTAACATTCGAATACCACTTACTAAAAAAGCGTTACTTTACCTCCAACATCACTGGTTCTGCTATGGAAAACCAAAAACCAAAAACAACATAATGGAAAAGTGTGGAATAAAAAAATCCAGTAGTTCCATGGTTTCTTATGACATAATAGTTTAAAATCATATGATTATAAAATATTCCTCACACAAAACTGCTTGAACAGCAAATTTTACTTTAGCCAAGTAAAACTTTAAAACCGGAATTGCTCACAATACCCAGACAAATGTCTTTTAAAGGTACTATATACAGTAAAACGGCCCTACAGACGTTTTGGAAACCTTATGTTTCAACACGATTATTTGTCTAACAGTTTGACAGTCGCTGTTTTATTTTCTAGTTGGACAAAAATCCATAATATAAGTTTAGTGATGTCACATAAAAAAATGTAACTAAAGCACTACCTCTAAATATTCTTAAAACCAGAACAAACATCCGACTTCAAGAATAAAATAGCAAAAATTCAGAATGTCATTACTATAAAATTGTTTATTACGTTAAGAGAAACTTTATCAAAATGTGGAACGAAACTCACGAAAAACAGTGTTATAATTGGCAAGAATGCAAACTAAAGAGTAACAATTCCAAATAATAGAAGATGTAGCATAAAACACTCCTATGTCCCATTGATTGGTGTAATATTCAATTTAAGCATTTAATATGCTTTTTAAAACTGCAAATGTACAAATTAGTCCAATATTAGCATTACCAGAAATGCAGCTAGAATTTTTTTTAAAAAAATTGAACGAATTCTTCAGCAAATAATGAGAAAAAGGCCACAATTGTTGCAAAAAAATACAACAGTATAAAAATTTCTTTTAATTATACCACAAAAAGATTCAGTGAATTTGGTAAATCAATACTGATAATTTCATCCCATTGAACGAATAAGGACACAACAAAACTAATAAACTTAACAAGTACACCTATGCAACCATCATATAGTACGAGAAAAAAACTTATTTTAATAATAACGTTCAATTTTAAACTTTATCCTCATCAGTTAAAAAATGACTTCTTGTATTAAATGTATTTTTAAATTGATAAATTATAAAGAATATAGTTGGTTTAAAATTAAGTTTTTTCGCTACACTAAAGTACTTAAATTCAAAAACTACTAAATAAACAGTACTTACATTAAAAGTTTTACTCTTACCTTAAAATTATTACTTATAAACCCCTTGCATTGACTAATATGTGCTTCCTTTGTCTGTTAAATGTTGTTAATCACAAAATTACAATATGAAAACATAACATACGGCTTAAAATGAAGTTTTCTCAACAATAACGACCTTCAATTAAAAAAAAATTATATTATCAGTACTTACTTTAACATTTTTAACTCTTACGTCCAAGTACTTACATATATACTTATAACATTGACTAATACTGACTTACGTTGTCTATTAAACATTATTATTCGCAAACTTACAACATAAAAAGATTAATTTTCCTGAATCCTTAGAACTAAAGTAAAACTTGAATAAACATTCATAACGAAAAAACAATAAAATATATTGAAATAATGTTAAAAACTAAATATTAATTAATTTATAATTATACTTCACAAACCAAATAATGTTATAAAGAAAGACGGTAAATAAAATTTAAAATACTACATTTTTGCCTGAACAAACCTGATCGTATTTTTTCAAAAAGCAGAAAACTATACTAAAATAACTTAAAATACATAACAAACAACAAAGTAAGACAAAACACAAATCAAAAAGTTCAGAATTACACGTTTTACGTAAAATGCAATTTGAACTTCAAATTATTCACAAGAGGACTGCTTAAAGGGTTTAAAATCATTGAACACAATTTTAAAAACAAATATATTACTAATCATAACAATTTTGTAAAACGCGCCAGTCCACAATCCCCGACCAACCTCCCCAAACAAAAGCACAATTTTTGTACATACATATAACTAGAACAGTAAAGTTTAAATGTCTAACATTTTAAAAATAATAGCTTTTGAAATTTAAAATCACATACCTCTTTAAATCCTAATAAAAAAATATTATTACAATCATATACATTTTAATACTTTTATTAGTTAAAATAAAATCCTAAACTAAACTTACTAGAATGTAATATTGTAGTTTTATTACTTGATATTCATTACTTACTTTAACATTCGAATACCACTTACTAAAAAAGCGTTACTTTACCTCCAACATCACTGGTTCTGCTATGGAAAACCAAAAACCAAAAACAACATAATGGAAAAGTGTGGAATAAAAAAATCCAGTAGTTCCATGGTTTCTTATGACATAATAGTTTAAAATCATATGATTATAAAATATTCCTCACACAAAACTGCTTGAACAGCAAATTTTACTTTAGCCAAGTAAAACTTTAAAACCGGAATTGCTCACAATACCCAGACAAATGTCTTTTAAAGGTACTATATACAGTAAAACGGCCCTACAGACGTTTTGGAAACCTTATGTTTCAACACGATTATTTGTCTAACAGTTTGACAGTCGCTGTTTTATTTTCTAGTTGGACAAAAATCCATAATATAAGTTTAGTGATGTCACATAAAAAAATGTAACTAAAGCACTACCTCTAAATATTCTTAAAACCAGAACAAACATCCGACTTCAAGAATAAAATAGCAAAAATTCAGAATGTCATTACTATAAAATTGTTTATTACGTTAAGAGAAACTTTATCAAAATGTGGAACGAAACTCACGAAAAACAGTGTTATAATTGGCAAGAATGCAAACTAAAGAGTAACAATTCCAAATAATAGAAGATGTAGCATAAAACACTCCTATGTCCCATTGATTGGTGTAATATTCAATTTAAGCATTTAATATGCTTTTTAAAACTGCAAATGTACAAATTAGTCCAATATTAGCATTACCAGAAATGCAGCTAGAATTTTTTTTAAAAAAATTGAACGAATTCTTCAGCAAATAATGAGAAAAAGGCCACAATTGTTGCAAAAAAATACAACAGTATAAAAATTTCTTTTAATTATACCACAAAAAGATTCAGTGAATTTGGTAAATCAATACTGATAATTTCATCCCATTGAACGAATAAGGACACAACAAAACTAATAAACTTAACAAGTACACCTATGCAACCATCATATAGTACGAGAAAAAAACTTATTTTAATAATAACGTTCAATTTTAAACTTTATCCTCATCAGTTAAAAAATGACTTCTTGTATTAAATGTATTTTTAAATTGATAAATTATAAAGAATATAGTTGGTTTAAAATTAAGTTTTTTCGCTACACTAAAGTACTTAAATTCAAAAACTACTAAATAAACAGTACTTACATTAAAAGTTTTACTCTTACCTTAAAATTATTACTTATAAACCCCTTGCATTGACTAATATGTGCTTCCTTTGTCTGTTAAATGTTGTTAATCACAAAATTACAATATGAAAACATAACATACGGCTTAAAATGAAGTTTTCTCAACAATAACGACCTTCAATTAAAAAAAAATTATATTATCAGTACTTACTTTAACATTTTTAACTCTTACCTCCAAGTACTTACATATATACTTATAACATTGACTAATACTGACTTACGTTGTCTATTAAACATTATTATTCGCAAACTTACAACATAAAAAGATTAATTTTCCTGAATCCTTAGAACTAAAGTAAAACTTGAATAAACATTCATAACGAAAAAACAATAAAATATATTGAAATAATGTTAAAAACTAAATATTATTTAATTTATAGTTATACTTCACAAACCAAATAATGTTATAAAGAAAGACGGTAAATAAAATTTAAAATACTACATTTTTGCCTGAACAAACCTGATCGTATTTTTTCAAAAAGCAGAAAACTATACTAAAATAACTTAAAACACATAACAAACAGCAAAGTAAGACAAAACACAAATCAAAAAGTTCAGAATTACGCGTTTTACGTAAAATGCAATTTGAACTTCAAATTATTCACAAGAGGACTGCTTAAAGGGTTTAAAATCATTGAACACAATTTTAAAAACAAATATATTACTAATCATAACAATTTTGTAAAACGCGCCAGTCCACAATCCCCGACCAACCTCCCCAAACAAAAGCACAATTTTTTTACATACATATAACTAGAACAGTAAAGTTTAAATGTCTAACATTTTAAAAATAATAGCTTTTGAAATTTAAAATCACATACCTCTTTAAATCCTAATAAAAAAATATTGTTACAATCATATACATTTTAATACTCTTATTAGTTAAAATAAAATCCTAAACAAAACTTACTAGAATGTAATATTGTAGTTTTATTACTTAATATTCATTACTTACTTTAACATTCGAATACCACTTACTAAAAAAGCGTTACTTTACCTCCAACATCACTGGTTCTGCTTTGGAAAACCAAAAACCAAAAATAACATAATGGAAAAGTGTGGAATAAAAAAAATCCAGTAGTTCCATGGTTTCTTATGACAACATGGTTTAAAATCATATGATTATAAAATATTCCTCACACAAAACTGCTTGAACAGCAAATTTAACTTTAGCCAAGTAAAACTTTAAAACCGGAATTGCTCACAATACCCAGACAAATGTCTTTTAAGGGTACTATATATAGTAAAACGGCCCTACAGACGTTTTGGAAACCTTATGTTTCAACACGATTATGTGCCAAACAGTTTGACAGTCGCTGTTTTATTTTCTAGTTGGACAAAAATCCATAATATAAGTTTAGTGATGTCACATAAAAAAATGTAACTAAAGCACTACCTCTAAATATTCTTAAAAACAGAACAAACATCCGACTTCAAGAATAAAATAGCAAAAATTCAGAATGTCATTACTATAAAATTGTTTATTACGTTAAGAGAAACTTTATCAAAATGTGGAACGAAACTCACGATAAACATTGCAATAATTGGCAAGAATGCAAACTAAAGAGTAACAATTCCAAATAATAGAAGATGTAGCATAAAACACTCCTATGTCCCATTGATTGGTGTAATATTCAATTTAAGCATTTAATATGCTTTTTAAAACTGCAAATGTACAAATTAGTCCAATATTAGCATTACCAGAAATGCAGCTAGAATTTTTTTTTAAAAAATTGAACGAATTCTTCAGCAAATAATGAGAAAAAGGCCACAATTGTTGCAAAAAAATACAACAGTATAAAAATTTCTTTTAATTATACCACAAAAAGATTCAGTGAATTTGGTAAATCAATACTGATAATTTCATCCCATTGAACGAATAAGGACACAACAAAACTAATAAACTTAACAAGTACACCTATGCAACCATCATATAGTACGAGAAAAAAACTTATTTTAATAATAACGTTCTATTTTAAACTTTATCCTCATCAGTTTAAAAATGACTTCTTGTATTAAATGTATTTTTAAATTGATAAATTATAAAGAATATAGTTGGTTTAAAATGAAGTATTTTCACTACACTAAACTACTTAAATTCAAAAACTACTAAATAAACAGTACTTACATTAACATTTTTACTCTTACCTTAAAATTATTACTTATAAACCCCTTGCATTGACTAAATGTGCTTTCTTTGTCTGTTAAATGTTATTAATCACAAAATTACAATATGAAAACATAACATACGGCTTAAAATGAAGTTTTCTCAACAATAACGACCTTCAATTAAAAAAAATTATATTATCAGTACTTACTTTAACATTTTTAACTCTTACCTCCAAGTACTTACATATATACTTATAACATTGACTAATACTGACTTACGTTGTCTATTAAACATTATTATTCGCAAACTTACAACATAAAAAGATTAATTTTCCTGAATCCTTAGAACTAAAGTAAAACTTGAATAAACATTCATAACGAAAAAACAATAAAATATATTGAAATAATGTTAAAAACTAAATATTAATTAATTTATAATTATACTTCACAAACCAAATAATGTTATAAAGAAAGACGGTAAATAAAATTTAAAATACTACATTTTTGCCTGAACAAACCTGATCGTATTTTTTCAAAAAGCAGAAAACTATACTAAAATAACTTAAAATACATAACAAACAGCAAAGTAAGACAAAACACAAATCAAAAAGTTCAGAATTACACGTTTTACGTAAAATGCAATTTGAACTTCAAATTATTCACAAGAGGACTGCTTAAAGGGTTTAAAATCATTGAACACAATTTTAAAAACAAATATATTACTAATCATAACAATTTTGTAAAACGCGCCAGTCCACAATCCCCGACCAACCTCCCCAAACAAAAGCACAATTTTTGTACATACATATAACTAGAACAGTAAAGTTTAAATGTCTAACATTTTAAAAATAATAGCTTTTGAAATTTAAAATCACATACCTCTTTAAATCCTAATAAAAAAATATTATTACAATCATATACATTTTAATACTTTTATTAGTTAAAATAAAATCCTAAACTAAACTTACTAGAATGTAATATTGTAGTTTTATTACTTGATATTCATTACTTACTTTAACATTCGAATACCACTTACTAAAAAAGCGTTACTTTACCTCCAACATCACTGGTTCTGCTATGGAAAACCAAAAACCAAAAATAACATAATGGAAAAGTGTGGAATAAAAAAATCCAGTAGTTCCATGGTTTCTTATGACATAATAGTTTAAAATCATATGATTATAAAATATTCCTCACACAAAACTGCTTGAACAGCAAATTTTACTTTAGCCAAGTAAAACTTTAAAACCGGAATTGCTCACAATACCCAGACAAATGTCTTTTAAAGGTACTATATACAGTAAAACGGCCCTACAGACGTTTTGGAAACCTTATGTTTCAACACGATTATTTGTCTAACAGTTTGACAGTCGCTGTTTTATTTTCTAGTTGGACAAAAATCCATAATATAAGTTTAGTGATGTCACATAAAAAAATGTAACTAAAGCACTACCTCTAAATATTCTTAAAACCAGAACAAACATCCGACTTCAAGAATAAAATAGCAAAAATTCAGAATGTCATTACTATAAAATTGTTTATTACGTTAAGAGAAACTTTATCAAAATGTGGAACGAAACTCACGAAAAACAGTGTTATAATTGGCAAGAATGCAAACTAAAGAGTAACAATTCCAAATAATAGAAGATGTAGCATAAAACACTCCTATGTCCCATTGATTGGTGTAATATTCAATTTAAGCATTTAATATGCTTTTTAAAACTGCAAATGTACAAATTAGTCCAATATTAGCATTACCAGAAATGCAGCTAGAATTTTTTTTTAAAAAATTGAACGAATTCTTCAGCAAATAATGAGAAAAAGGCCACAATTGTTGCAAAAAAATACAACAGTATAAAAATTTCTTTTAATTATACCACAAAAAGATTCAGTGAATTTGGTAAATCAATACTGATAATTTCATCCCATTGAACGAATAAGGACACAACAAAACTAATAAACTTAACAAGTACACCTATGCAACCATCATATAGTACGAGAAAAAAACTTATTTTAATAATAACGTTCTATTTTAAACTTTATCCTCATCAGTTTAAAAATTACTTCTTGTATTAAATGTATTTTTAAATTGATAAATTATAAAGAATATAGTTGGTTTAAAATGAAGTATTTTCACTACACTAAACTACTTAAATTCAAAAACTACTAAATAAACAGTACTTACATTAACATTTTTACTCTTACATTAAAATTATTACTTATAAACCCCTTGCATTGACTAAATGTGCTTTCTTTGTCTGTTAAATGTTATTAATCACAAAATTACAATATGAAAACATAACATAGGGCTTAAAATGAAGTTTTCTCAACAATAACGACCTTCAATTAAAAAAAATTATATTATCAGTACTTACTTTAAAATTTTTAACTCTTACCTCCAAGTACTTACATATATACTTAAATGAAGAACTCAAAGAATGACACAAAGGCCACAATTGTTGCAAAAAAAAATAACAGTATAAAAATTTCTTTTAATTATACCACAAAAAGATTCAGTGAATTTGGTAAATCAATGCTGATAATTTCATCACATTGAACGAATAAGGACACATCAAAACTAATAAACTTAACAAGTACACCTATGCAACCATCATATAGTACGAGAAAAAAACTTATTTTAATAATAACGTTCAATTTTAAACTTTATCCTCATCAGTTTAAAAATGACTTCTTGTATTAAATGTATTTTTAATTTGATAAATTAAAAAGAATATAGTTGGTTTAAAATTAAGTTTTTTCACTACACTAAAGCACTTAAATTCAAAAACTACTAAATAAACAGTACTCACATTAACATTTTTACTCTTACCTTAAAATTATTACTTATAAACCCCTTGCATTGACTAATATGTGCTTCCTTTGTCTGTTAAATGTTATTAATCACAAAATTACAATATGAAAACATAACATAGGGCTTAAAATGAAGTTTTCTCAACAATAACGACCTTCAATTAAAAAAAATTATATTATCAGTACTTACTTTAAAATTTTTAACTCTTACCTCCAAGTACTTACATATATACTTATAACATTGACTAATACTGACTTACGTTGTCTATTAACCATTATTATTCGCAAACTTACAACATAAAAAGATTAATTTTCCTGAATCCTTAGAACTAAAGTAAAACTTGAATAAACATTCATAACGAAAAACAATAAAATATATTGAAATAATGTTAAAAAATAAATATTTATTAATTTATAATTATACTTCACAAACCAAATAATGTTATAAAGAAAGACGGTAAATAAAATTTACAATATTACATTTTTGCCTGAACAAACCTGAACGTATTTTTTCCAAAAGCAGAAAACTATACTAAAATAACATAAAACACATAACAAACAGCAAAGTAAGACAAAACACAAATCAAAACGTTCAGAATTACCCGTTTTACGTGAAATGCAATTTGAACTTCAAATTATTCACAAGAGGACTGCTTAAAGGGTTTTAAATCATTGAACACAATTTTAAAAACAAATATATTACTAATCATAACAATTTTGTAAAACGCGCCAGTCCACAATCCCCGACCAACCTTTCCAAACAAATGCACAATTTTTGTACATACATATAACTGGAACAGTAAAGTTTAAATGTCTAACATTTTAAAAATAATAGCTTTTGAAATTTAAAATCACATACCTCTTTAAATCCTAATAAAAAAATATTATTACAATCATATACATGTTAATACTCTTTTTAGTAAAAATAAAATCCTAAACTAAACTTACTAGAATGTAATATTGTAGTTTTATTATTGATATTCATTACTTACTTTAACATTCGAATACCACTACTAAAAAAGCGTTACTTTACCTCCAACATCACTGGTTCTGCTTTGGAAAACCTAAAACCAAAAATAACATATTGGAAAAGTGTGGAATAAAAAAATCCAGGAGTTCCATGGTTTCTTATGACAACATGGTTTAAAATCATATGATTAGAAAATATTCCTCACACTAAACTGCTTGAACAGCAAATTTAACTTTAGCCAAGTAAAACTTTAAAACCGGAATTGCTCACAATACCCAGACAAATGTCTTTTAAGGGTACTATATACAGCAAAACGGCCCTACAGACGTTTTGGAAACCTTATGTTTGAACACGATTATGTGTCAAACAATTTGACAGTCGCTGTTTTATTTTCTAGTTGGACAAAAATCCATAACATAAGTTTAGTGATGTAGTACAGTCACATAAAAAAATGTAACTAAAGCACTACCTCTAAATATACTTAAAACAATAACAAACATCCGACATCAAGAATAAAATAGCAAAAATTCAGAATGTCCTTACTATAAAATTGTTTATAATTCTAGAAGAAACTTTATCAAAATGTGGAACGACACCCACGAAATACATTGTTATAATTGGCAAGAATGCAAACTAAAGAGTAACAATTCCAAATAATAGAAGATGTAGCATAACACACTCCTATGTCCCATTGATTGGTGTAATATTCAATTTAAACATTTAATATGCTTTTTAAAACTGCAAATGTACAAATTATTCCAACATTAGCATTACCAGAAATGCAGCTAGAATTTTTTTTAAAAATTGAACGAATTCTTCAGCAAAGAATGACACAAAGGCCACAATTGTTGCAAAAAAAAATAACAGTATAAAAATTTCTTTTAATTATACCACAAAAAGATTCAGTGAATTTGGTAAATCAATGCTGATAATTTCATCCCATTGAACAAATAAGGACACATCAAAACTAATAAACTTAACAAGTACACCTATGCAACCATCATATAGTACGAGAAAAAAACTTTTTTTAATAATAACGTTCAATTTTAAACTTTATCCTCATCAGTTTAAAAATGACTTCTTGTATTAAATGTATTTTTAATTTGATAAATTAAAAAGAATATAGTTGGTTTAAAATTAAGTTTTTTCACTACACTAAAGCACTTAAATTCAAAAACTACTAAATAAACAGTACTCACATTAACATTTTTACTCTTACCTTAAAATTATTACTTATAAACCCCTTGCATTGACTAATATGTGCTTCCTTTGTCTGTTAAATGTTATTAATCACAAAATTACAATATGAAAACATAACATAGGGCTTAAAATGAAGTTTTCTCAACAATAACGACCTTCAATTAAAAAAAATTATATTATCAGTACTTACTTTAAAATTTTTAACTCTTACCTCCAAGTACTTACATATATACTTATAACATTGACTAATACTGACTTACGTTGTCTATTAAACATTATTATTCGCAAACTTACAACATAAAAAGATTAATTTTCCTGAATCCTTAGAATTAAAGAAAAACTTGAATAAACATTCATAACGAAAAAACAATAAAATATATTGAAATAATGTTAAAAACTAAATATTAATTAATTTATAATTATACTTCACAAACCAAATAATGTTATAAAGAAAGACGGTAAGTAAAATTTAAAATACTACATTTTTGCCTGAACAAACCTGATCGTATTTTTTCAAAAAGCAGAAAACTATACTAAAATAACTTAAAACACATAACGAACAGCAAAGTAAGACAAAACACAAATCAAAAAGTAAGATGTAATATAAAATAGTCCTATTCTTCCAATCAATACTGTAATATTCAATTTATGAATATAATGTGCTTTTTAAAACAACTGCCAAATTAGAAATTATTCTAATATTAGCATTACCCAAAATTCATTTTGAAAATCCTTTGAAAAATTAAATGCAATATTCTGCAAAGACTGACACAAAGACCCAAATTGTTGCAAAACAATACAATAGTTTGAAAGTTTCTTTTAATAATACCACAAAAAGAATCAGTGAATTTGGTAAATCAATACTCATAATTTCATCCCCTTGAAAAAAAAGGACACACAAAACTAACAAACTTAACAAGCACACCTAGGCAACAATCATATAGTGCGAGAAAAAAACTTATTTTAATACTAACTTTCAATGTTGAACTTTATCTTTCTCAGTTAAAAATGAATTCTTATTTTAAATGTATTTTTTGTAATTAATTATACTTAAATAGGTAGTATAAAAAGTTTCACTATTAACTAAAATTTCTACAATTATTAATAATATAGTTGCTTTAAAATAAAATTTTCCTCTACTCTAAAGAACTTAAATTCAAAATCTGTTAAAATATCAATACTTATAATACATTTTGACTCTTACCTCAAAATTCTTACATATAAACCCCTTGCATGGACTAATACTATGTGCTTACTTTGTTTGTTAAATATTATTAATTACAATATGAAAACATTACATAGATTTGGCTTAAATTGAAGTTTTCTCAACACTAAAGAATTTAAATTAAAAAACTTTTATAATATTAGTACTTACTTTAACATTTTCAACTTTTACCTACAACTTCTTACATATACACTCTCAACATTAAATAATACTGACTTACTTTGTCTATTAAAATTTTTAATCGCAAACTTACATCATGAAAAGATTAATTTTCATGGAGATTTATAACTACTGCAAAACATGAATAAATATGTATTACGAAAAAAACATTACTATCTATTAAAATATAGTTAAAAACTAAAGATTTATAAATTGATAATCATACTTCACAAAGCAAATAATGTTATAAAGAAAGTTGTCAAATAAAGTGTAATAATGTTACATTTTTGTGTAAACAAATCTGAACAAATTTTTAAAAAAAGCATATTACCATTTAAAAATGACTTAAAACACATAACAAACAGCAAAGGAAGACAAAACACACATCGAAACGTTCAGAACTAATTTGCTTTGGGTGAAATGCAATATGAACTTCAAACTTTTCACAAGTACTGCCGATAAGGTAATCATTGAACACATTTTTAAAAACAAATATATTATTAATCATAAGAATTTTGTAAAACGCACCTTTCCACAATCCCCTAATTTTATTTAAAAGAAATAAAATATCAAAACTGATGAAAACAACAATGTCATGACTGCAATTTTGTATTTTTATATATCGATATTTAAGCACTTACTTTATGAATATAAGTCTAATGCATACAAGTATTACTCTTATACAAAACATAATTAAAATAAATCACTTAAATTTTGTACAGGTACGCCTTAAATATTTCGACTCTATAAGTAATGACATTTAAACACTCACCTGTTCCTTTTTAACACTTGCCACCAAACTCTCTTCATATTATTACTTTAAAATTACTGATCATTGCTTACTTTGTATTATGTTCATAATCGTAGTCCTATATATAAAAAGATAATTTTTTATATAGTTTTGAATAAAGACATTTGCAACTGATGCTTAGTTACTATATACTTGGAAATTAGCATAAAATATGTAATTGTTATATGAAAAAAAAGTTCTGTAATTATTAAATATGCAATTATAATACGAAAAAAAATTAAATACAAGCTGGTTAATTATTTTCAAAAAAATTTATTAACATAGTTTATAAATTCATACTATAAAATATATACAAAAAATTAATATTTAAATAAAAAAAATACATGTCTCTAATTTTAAGAATGTGCAGATATATTAAAATGCATATATTAGATCAAAATCAATTAAATCCTCATACTATAAAGAACTTAAAAAAGAAGTTAAATTGTAAAATAGTACATTAAAAATACATTTAATAAATAAAACTTAAACTGTTTCACATTACTAAATCCAAAATATTGAAATCTTTGTAAAGTGTATTTTTAGTATCCTAATGCAAATGGGAATTCATTAAAATAATGTTTTAATTAAATAACAGATTGTATCCTATTAAAATTGATTTTAGAATATTAGTGGTCGTCCCAAACCGGTTTTATTCACATGCACTATCAATATTTATGTATTCCATCATGTAACCAATATCTTCGAGTAGATGTTTTTTCTAAAACTTGTCAACTCTTCAAAACGATCAACTGAGTTTTCAAGCTATAACTGCATTTACAGACAAGGCGAGTAACCAAAACATAAATAATACTGTGATAGGTATGTTTAATCAATATTTTAAAACAAATGAACCCCCAAAAAAATATTAAGCAAATTTATTTAATATTTCCAGTGGTCGGAAAATCTTTCTTACCTCTGAATAGGCTGTTCGACCGAATTGAAAAGGTGATTAAAAGAAAGGATACCAATTTTTATCCAGAAGAATAAATGGACATTGTTTTGGATGGAGGTACATTTTACAATTTAGGAATGGAAAATTAAAGTGCTAGACTAGACATGTGGTAATACTAAAAATATAAACCCACACGGAGAGTTACATTTAAAACTTTGACCATGTAAACGAATTTTCTTCAAAAAACTAAATCTGGTTGAGTAATAATTAAAGGTAAAGTACATTACCAATCAGATTAAGTCAGTTTAAAGAAAAATAAAGATAAAAATACTTCACAATGATCAAACCAAATTATTGTAAAATCAAATGAGTTGCATGATATTGATTGCCTTCCTAATAAACATTCGGGTGATGTTCAAACTTTAAAATGTTTTAAAAATAAAATTGATCAGAAACTTGCACTGAATAATTTAGTTATTGAAGAAAAGATGAATCTAGGAAAAAACGAGTAGACAGATTTACGTGTTTCGTAAAACAAATTCGGAATCTTAAAAATATATCTTTAATATAATTTTTTTCATTTTTATTAAGAATAAAGGACATTTAAAAATCATGTAGCTGTTCGTAAAAAAATTAAAAAATCAGTTTTGTAAGAACTGGAAGTCTCATAATATTATTATTTCAAAACTTGTCTTATCCTTTACTACGCTTCCAAAAAACTTGTTTTATCTATCGTATTATTCCAAAGCTCTTCTACTCCAAGATAAAATGTAAAATAACTTTTATATTACTTTAAAATATTTATGAAATTTGCTGTCATGAATAAAACAACATTTATTTATAAAGGTTATTTTTCAATTTCCAAAAAATTGAGAAGAAAATGAAGAAAGCAGACTTTTGGAACTGTGCTTTTCAATTATATAATACAAAAAAAATATAAACCTTTATACATTAAGTAGAAATAAAAGGGATGAAACTGTACTGCTAAATATTAGCAAAAATTGATTGGTGCATTTAGTTTTACGAAATAGTTTTAGAATATAAAAAGTTTTATGCTAATAATATATTCCTTTTAAGTATTTTTAAGTAATGATATAATAAAAATGCAATATTTAAGAGAAACCATAAAAAATAGAAATACATATTTAAAGTGCAACTCTTTCTTTAAAAGTTACAAATGAATGGCTTTAAGGTGACACCGTACACCGAAGTTCAATCATTTTTCTTTAAATTGTGAATTTGTTTAATACATAAAATAATACCTTACATGTTGAAAAAAACACTGGATAAGTTTCAAAATACTACGAGTTTAAAAAAACGGTTATTTTTTGCAGCTTAAAACCTAATTGCTCTATAGGTCTAATCTTAAGTTAGACCTATAGAGCAATATCTATTTTTTTATTTCTTGTGTTATAAGAATAAAACTTATTATACAATAAAATTACATATTAGCTATATTGTGTAAAAAAATTCTGTACTGGTATTTTTCAAAAAAATTAATAAAAACATTTAAATTATTTACTTTAAAAAAATTAAGTTGCAGTTTTGGAATGTTTTATTTAGAATCAGTATATTGTAGAGAGAAACAATATATGTGTGACATTAACACACCATTTTGTAAAAACTTATTCATTTTCTACTTAAAAATATTTTAAAAAAACACTAGCCTAGTTATTTAAAAAAAAAAGGGAATTTGTTCAGCAGGTTATGTAAGTGTATTACAAAAAAACTCAACTTTAAGTCTATAATAAACAAAGCCTTAAGCTTTTACCTCTCTGAAGAAATCGAAAAAATAGATTTTGAGATATATGTCTTTAAAGATAAAATATGCCAGAAACAAAACAAATTAGAACATTTAAACTAAAAAATTTACATATGTATAATACATTACTTATTCACTGTTAGTAATTTACTTGTAACATGTTACAATATTTTGTGAATTTTCCTTAACAATAAAAATGCTGTAAAAGTTTTTAAGAAATTGCCTAATTTAATAATTAACTTAATAAAAATAAAAAATAGTGTAATATGCATATAATTTTTTTAAAAATTTAAATGTTAATTTTTTTTTTTTTTTTTTGAGATATTTTATTTTTAAATGCACATATCTTAAAATCTATTTTTTAAATTATTCACAAAGGAAAAAGCACAATTATTTGCAAAATTTTGCTATATATTGTCACACATATTTTTTCACAAAAAGTTTCAACTATTTAAAAAACGCCTTTTTTACTATGTACAAATTTTCAAAGTTGCAGTTTAAAATTTAAAAAGGAGTATGCTTTTTAAAATTAATTTTTAAAACAAATTACTAATACAACAAGTTTTTTTTACAGAAAATTAATAATAATAAGGTATTTTATCTGTATAATAAGTTTTACATATGTAACACAATAAATAAAAAAGTAGAATTGTCTTACGTTGTCACTTTAAACTTTTAACATTTATAAAGATAAAATACACTTGAACATTCTAAACAATTCCAACACATGAATTGTTTTGGCATGAGTATAGTAAAAAGATAAACAATAAAAAATACAGAACAAATACAGATCAACCTGAAAAATTTAAGTAATTGTAAAAGTGTAATATACAAACCTCTTTAGAACCGTTTTACATTAAATGTGTTTCTATATAAACAAGACGTTTAATTGTGATTTTTTATGTCTAGTATGTAATCATTTGTTTTGACATAAAAAGTTAAAAGTTTATTCACAAAATGTTTGCATAAGCCAATTTTTATGCAGTTTTCAATTATATGTGACGTGATAAATACTTAGATTAGAGGCATTTGATAATTCAAACATTTTTTGTTTAACTCAAAACAGAAAAACATCAACAAAGCAAGAATTAATTGAGTTGAATCTAATAAGTTTTTTTTTAATTTAAAACCATGCATAACACTAATTATATATACGTAACTTACTTCACTTAAATGTTATAAATTATAAATATATTAAAGTTTTTTACTACAAAATGTTTCCTATGTTGCTTTTTTTGACATTATAAAAATTACCCTAAAATCTGGAATCTAATGTTAACGACTTAAATACTTATTAAAAGTATAGAATTTTAATACATATTTCTGAAAATACTAAGTAAACCGTATTGTTATTTAAACACAAACTTCCTTACTTGAATGTTTTACGTACACAAACTAAAAAAAATCTCTCATAATCCTGCAACATAAAAATATTTTTTCCTGCAAATGTAATCACTGAAATATTATACGCCTATTGTGTATCAAAATTTCAACCCTTACCGCATTAATTTTTAAAAAAAAATTAATACTTTAATTACAAATGTTCTCTATGACTATTTTAAATGAATTAAATATAAAATACACTCACCTTAAAACTAGACTAGCATTAACTAGATTATTACTTTTCACATCAAAAGGCTTCATGTATTGGATAGACTTACTACAAATTTACCTGAAAACAATATTAGAAATTTAAACACAAAAATTTTAATTTCCATAATAAGTACAGTTACTAATAATACTAAAATCTCAAAAGCATTATTATTCGAACAGATTTGTCTCTGTTTTTAAATATTTTAAATTTATAAAATAATATAGATTTTAATACTGATCTCATAACCAAACATCATAAAAGGAATTTTTGCTTTTTGAAAATGGCAATTTATTAACTAGATACTTGAATCCACTTGAATAGAGAAAGGTGGAGTAAACGGGTAGTGGCGTAAAATGGGTATATTGGAAATTAAATATAAATTACACATTGTTAAAATTATGCTTTGATCTCGTTTTTTTCAAAAGCACAATACTTCATTTAATGGTTTACACTTCCAAACAATTTAATTTCTGCGTAATTTAAATCAAGACCAAAAGTCAATTTGTTTGGGTTTACAAAAAAAAAAACTTGTGCTAGTATGATGCATGAAAACTTCTCTTTATAAACTAGAAAAAGTCGAATTATTTACCAATATTCCTGAGTTTTGTACAGAAAATAAAACTTTCATTGGATTCCAATCAAAATATTAGAAAAAAATCTATTCTATTTAAACTTTTTTTGATTATTTGCAAAAAGAGGTAAAAGAGAGGAGAATAATATTCACACTCTATTGAAAATTAATACTTACGAAATATTGGAAACTTTTTTTTTATCTGATTTTCACTTATAATCCTGTATTAAAAATAGGTAAGTAGTTTGGGACACTATTTCTAAAAGATGTTTTCAATCTATTAAGTACTAAGATATCTTACTTACCACATAAAACTAAAATATAAAATTTTAATATTTTTATTACGATTCTCTATAATTAACTATTCAGTAACTAATTCAGTATATGTTTTCTAATTTTCTAATTAACAGTTTTAAATGTACTCAAATTTAAATATTTGCAATTCTATAAGAAAATAATTCATGCATTTTCAAAATAATACTTAATAAAATATGTTGTCTCTATGGAATATAAACTTTCAATGCTTACCTTTTATTAAGTTCTTTTTTCCTTCTTCACCATATAAACCTTCAATTTTTTATAGTGTTCTTTAACGAGCTTTGTCAAACTTTCTATTTTGAATATTGGTTTTTCACTTACCTAATAAGCCTGCAATATGAAAAGTGTTATTTTCTTCAAAATTTGAAATGCAAAAAATAGCACAATGTATTCGATGTAATTTCCTTCATTTGAATGCTAAAGCTTTATACTTTTATTACAATACAGCAATATGAAAAAAATTGCCGCTGCTTTTATGATGTAAACTTATTGATTATAAAAATTACATTACACTTGCCTCCCAATCGCATAGTTGTATTAAAATTTGGGAGCTTATATTTTTGTGTCCGTTCAATACAATTTTCGAAACTGAATGTGATTTGCCTATCATCTATTAAAAAATAAACTTTAAACAGTTTCATCATATTACTATAATTAAATAATTATTTAAACATCAAATAATTTTCTGTGTAAATTATTATAACTTCTTACATAATAATACTGTAATATGAAAAGGTTTATAAAGAAGTTACAATGAATGGAAGACACCGTATAAAAGTTGCATAAGTTTTCAATTTGAAAACAATTTTTGCTTTGGATAAAAATTTACTTGCTTTATTTGAAATCTGTTTATCTTATTCTATTGACTAAAACACTTCTTACATTAAAGTTAATTAATTAATTTAATTTTGGACAATTAACTATTTTGATTCAATTTAATTAATAAACTAATATGACTTATCAATATTTTCCTAAACTTTTTATTTTAATATTACATAAATATTTATTATTAATAAAAGTTTTCTTTTCTGTTTCAAAACTTACTTCATGAGACATTCTATATAAAATAAGTATGGACATATCTTACTTATCGTCTTGTTGTGTTGGTCAATCTGCACTTACCATCACTTTATAGTGCTGTTCCCTCAGTGTGTGATATTTTTAGCACTTTTCTCGTCCTGCTTTGATGTTGCTAAAACGGTCCCAAAACATGTTTCCTTTCCTCCTATGGCTTCGACTAAATTGAGCAAAAAATCGCATACATTAATAAGATTTTAGATGAAGTTTTAGACACAAATTATTATAACGTTTAAAAAATATTGAAAGGTAGATTGTACATATTCACAATGTTATCATCATTGAAATAAATTTTTATGATTTGCTGCATGTTGTTTTTACAAACAAAAAAAAATAACCCTTAAAGTCGATTTGTAATATTATTTTTAGTTCTGCAGTTATAATATCTTAAAGTACTTTCTTTCTCAATATTTAAATTCTTTAATTCACAGGAATTTAAATATGAAAATTAAAAAAAATATTGATGAGCACATAATTTGATTTTGAGCAATTTTTATATAGGTGGAGCTACAACGTTGCTTCAAAATATATAAAACAGAAATGTTCTGATAAGTTCTAAAAATCATTCAGTAATATTGCTACATATTAATTTTATTTTTACATATCCAACGACACAGACTGGGTTTTAATTTTTTCCTATATGTATTACCTTTTATGCCAATTATGAATACTTTTCCCACCCATTGTTCGAGCATACTTAAAAAGAGCTCAAAATTATTTGAAATATATTCACAGAACTTTAGTGTTAAAACTCATTATTGAAAATAAAAATAAATTGAAATATCATAAAGACCTTTCCTATTTGCTTTCATTATTTTTTCCTTTTTTAATATTAATATATTTAGTTTTGGATCAATACCAGCTTAAAAATTAACAAAATAACTTCATAAAAACTGCACAAACACTTAAAAACTGTTGTTTTTAAAATAATTTATTTTTTCTCTTTAGCATGATACCTTAAATTAATTTACCGGTTTTTGCATAAAATTAACACATTAATTTTCCTACATGAAACATTTATTGTGTTTTAAAAACCTCACAATTTATTAATTATTTTTTTGCTGACTAATGAAATAGTTTTAAGTGGGGCAATAAAGTTTTATTAAATAATGAAAACAAATTCCTTCTATGTTCATGTATGGGTTTTCAGAATATAAATGATAGACTTAATTCAATATAAATGTTTTAGGATCGATTAAAAAAAATATGAACCACGACATCTACAACAACCTAAGGAAAAGTATAAACATTTAAATGCCCACCTAATTAAAAAATACACTTCCAATTTATTTTATAAACCAGCAATTTTGTGCATCCCAAATATTGTTTTTATAATCGTAAGTTGTGAATAAAACAAAATTAATTATTTAAAAATAATTATTCCTTTTACGTGGGTGTTAATGTATTTTTTTTACAAAACATATGTTTGGATGAAGATTTTAATTTAATCAACCAATACGTTCAATTAAAGTGGCAGATACTTTCTTGAACAGTATAGCAGATACAAAAAAAAAACATTTATCAAAAGGTCACACAAAAAAACTTTTAAAGTTTTCTAAAGAAATTCAAATTAAATATTAAAAGCAGAAAAAATGTGTACATAGTTTTAAAAATATACAAAAACATATAAAAAAGCAAAATAATAATACTTATTACAAGTCAATAAAAAAAACTTTAATCGACAAAGGAATTTTATAAAAAAAATTCGAAAATGTTCAATGGGCTTCCACCCAAAAAAACTATTAATACATTATTAATTCAAATAATTTATGGACTAGAAAACATTTTCTAAAATTATAACTTACCTTTTAATTGATTTATTTAATTTTAACACATAAAAATTCAAAAGACGCCATATGGCCATTTTTGGGCGTAGTCTAGGAAAACAAAATGGCTTCACGTCGACGGAGAAGTTATTTAATTAAATTTTAAAATTAATTAATCGCATACAATAGAGCTAACTATTTTTAATTACTTAACATATGAAAAACATATATGGCTTACCTGAACAATTTAGGGAGAATATTGATGCATTTATTCACTACGGAGAAACGAAACCCTACGACTGATATTCGAGATGACATAATTTAAATGAGCTCCTTCCACGTAATTCAGCTTCTGTAGAAGTATATCATATCTTTCGTAAGCCCTCGATAATACAATTGGCCCGAAATATTGCGAGTTTCTGGAAACTAACCGGAATTTCGAGACCAGTTTAACAAAAGAAAAAGATAGGGAAAATTAAAAGGGATAGGGAAAACGCCGAGGGATTTTTCTTAGGGACTCCAAGAAGGAGGAAATTTCTCCGCCATGGAGAAAACGTGAAAGGAGTGGTTTATCAAGCATACAAATAGAAGTTTGAAAAGCCTTTTTTTTCATACGTAGTTTTGGGCACGGAACGGGCTGTTTTTTATCAAAACAACGTGATTTGTTTTGTTAGGTGTCTTTAAATGTTTTACGTAGATGTCAAAATCAATTAAAAAATAAAATAAAATTACATTTAGCAGTGAATTGTTTAAATGCAGGGTAGTTTTAAGAGATGGGGGAAGGGTTGGGCGAGTGTTTATAAATGATTTTTTTTAAATAAAAAAAATATCAGTCGTAAGATGTCGACTGCAGTTCTCGTATGTTTTAGGTACAATCCATCATTTTAGGATTTATAAAAACACTAACACTAGCAATTATCTCTTTATTAAAGTATAAATATTAAAATGGGCTTAAATTAACTTTATTCATAAGTAATTGTTCGGCCCCGAGATACTGGAAACTCGTTAAAGCATATACATAAAACAATGAGTATGCACCGTCCAGACTCGAACATCGCGACATATGGTTTCGAAGCCCTGCGCTGTATCGCCTAAACTATGAAGGGACGTTCTAGCTAGACCATAAAATTTTTTTTAGATATATTCTTTTATGCAATATTTCTACATTTTTTAAAATCAATTTAAAAACTAAAAGTAATTTTATTACTCTGAGCGTCATGCCCACACATCTTGAGGATGAATAGTACTACTTATTATTTTTTTTAGTCTTTTATACGCAGATAGACAATTTTTATCATTGTATATTGATAATATATAAACTCAAGTAGTACTTGTTTTTTTTTTCTTGAAATTTAGTTATTTTATCTTTCTAATTTTTATTATTGTATATTGATAATATATAAATTCAATTAGTACTTGTTTTTTTTTTCTTGAAATTTAGTTATTTTATCTTTCTAATTTTTATTGGATTTTCTATAGTTTTAGAGATAATTATAGAAGTGATTTATTTTGAAATTCTAATTTAGAATTTTTAAAGATTTCTAAAAACAGTATTCCATGATTTATATTTTTGGAAACCTTTTCTTTATCAAGTGATTTTTATTTTATTCTCTAAAAAATTTTGTTTTCAGAATTAAAAAAAAATATTAACTTCAACTATGTAAATGAATAATTTTTTTATCGTATATAGTCGTGAATGTCTACAACCAAATTTAATTTCTACACAATTATTTAATTCCGTATAAATACAACATCTAAACACTATTACTTGTTTTTGCTCATGATAATTTAATATTATTAAATAAATAATAAACAAACTAATTTTTTAACTCAATCATAAGAAATACATATTTATAAAATAAATATAAATTAATTAGTTCAAATCATCTAAATTTAATACATAAATCGTTTGTAGAATGGATATAAAACACTTACCATATAAGAAAACGTTTAAGTTAATACTTTAGAAATTATCTTAAAAGTTTTTAGTTTAAAAAGTGCATTGTTTTCAATAGAGCGTATACAGAAAGGTAAGGTTGGAGGTAAGAATCGAGAATAATTTTAAAAGTTCTGCCAAAGGCGTATAACGTTTGGTTGGAATTTTGTAGTAAAATTTCGCAAACTTTCAATCATAAGTTTGTTATTCTTCTACCCAACTGAACCACTTTTGATTTAAGTTGTGGCATGGGCTTTGTTTACTTTTCACCCAAGTGCGTCAGCTATGAGGGGTAATGCAATTATTATTAGTACAATTGTACTTGTCTATGTGCGAGGTTAATTTATCAAGATTGCACACATGCAACAATTAGTCCTTATATTTTAAATTACAAAGTAAAAAGGGGACACTTGATTATTTTCGCGATTTTTGTGAGAAAATGGAAAAAGGGAGACGTACACTAAGAAAAAAAAGGTCCTCTAATATTTATAGTGAATTTACTTTCAAAAATTAACAAGAAGAAACTCTTAAAGATTATAATCATACACTGAGAAAAAGGTGCTTAAAAATGAGTACATGAAGGTACTCGTTTTTTTGTGTGGAAAATTGCATTGTAAATGAGAGATGACGTATTGATATTTAAGTAATCGTAATTTCTCAAAAATGAGCAGTGTGATTTATTATTACTAATCTCAGCTTCTGTTTAAGCCATCTTCACAAAGCGACCTAATAAACTTAAAAAAGATGTTCAGAATATGGTTTTCCGCATTATTTGATGTCGATTGCTTCAATGGAAACTGAGTTATTACTATTCAATTATTTCACTTCCCATTTTTTGGCACACTTTTTTAACAAGTATTTGATGTCAATTGCCTAAATGGAAACTGAGGTATTACAATTCAATTATCTCACTTTCCATTCTTTTGGAACACTTTTTTAACATTACTTCTGTTTATAACTTCTTCACGTCACCCTGGTAGCTTAAGGGATAATAATATGGACAGCAGTGGATGCAGATCTGGGTTCTATTCCTGGGGTAAGTCTTGGTAGTAATTGTCGATATTTATTGAAATGGATTTATGAAGGCAGCCTATATAGGCTAGCATCTAATGTTTTTATTCATCTTTACCCATTACACTCATTTGTAATTGCGTTTTTTTTTTAATTGAAACTTATGTTTTCGGAGCCATGATAAGCATCGAATGAATTCAAAATGAGTACATTTTACTCATTTT
The DNA here is from genome assembly GCA_963932185.1 of Troglohyphantes excavatus. Taxonomy (NCBI): domain Eukaryota; kingdom Metazoa; phylum Arthropoda; class Arachnida; order Araneae; family Linyphiidae; genus Troglohyphantes; species Troglohyphantes excavatus. Next base: position 30,063,089 of record OZ010676.1, read on the forward strand.
CGAATACCTATTTTTAACAGTGTATTTGACAAATATATTAATGAAAACCCGCACAAATATTTAACCAATTTTTAAACTCTAGTTAAATTTAACTCATTAATGAGAGTTCTACTTGAAATCCAATTACCAGTTTTTATCACGGTGTATTGTAATTTTTCGCGACAGAGACATTTCCCTGATTTAGGGAATATGGAGAATTCATGAAAATCTATTTTCTAAGGGAAATGGCGAAATCCACAAGAGTGATCTTGAGGTAGGTGGAATAACAGGTTTAAAGTGAATGGAAATGGAAAAGCTTTTGGCATTGCACTGGAGAACGGAATTATAATTAAAAAATACTAATGTTAAGTCATCTTCTTTTCAATACTCGGTAAGGTTTTTTTGGTTAATTAACGTCGCACTGGAGCTGCAGAGTGGGCTATTGGCGACAGTTCGGGGCCTATCTCGAAGGAAAGATCCGGGAACAATGCCTTGTATTTTTGAAGCATGGTCAGATGACGAGGACAACACCTGGGCTGGCATTTGACGCAACATTAATAGGCGTCAGGACATTGGAACCCGATCAGATTTATCGTGCATCAGTCACGTATACACGCCAGAAATTTTGTTGGATATTTTTAGACGACTTTCTAGTATTTTAGTAGCGAAGCTGGCAATTCTCCGATCACAAGATCATTACTTTTTTACTTTTCTTTGTCAAATCTATAGCACGGGCTTGAACTAGCAATCCTCTGATTACCAGCTGAACGCATTTACCCACTGGGCTACCGGGGCCCCAATAATCGGTAAGAAAGCATAATCTACTTGTGCTTTAAACAAAATAAATTTTTTTTAAAGATTTTATTAAACTAAAATTGATAAATTATATTTCTTGATATTTTTAATATTCGTTCAAATATACTCTTTTTAAGAAAATAACGTCGCAAAATTCATATTTCTATATTAATCTTCTGAAGTGACGTTTGCACATAAATCTCTCTAAGCCGGCTCCACATTCGATTTTTACTCCCAATGATTGAAATAAAAATCATTTTGTGGTTATTGTAATTTTATATCCAACGAATAAAGTATTAAAACTCATAATCCCATCGATGGGACAACAAGTTAGCAAACCGACAGTAACAGGTGGCTGGGGAGAATCGATTTTTTCCTTTTCTTAGGATAGTATTAGAAGGACTGAACACTCGCAGCTCTCAGATTAAATTAGAAGAAGTTGGAGAACCAACCAAAAGATTTGATGCTTGAATTTGGCGGTGAGTGGTTCTATCGGTTATTTAATTTAGTGGTTATGTCGAATTTTATTTTTTATGTTGACTATAATTTATTTATGTTTTCTATTTTAGACAGTGTGACAATTTATTTGTTTTTATTAGTAGTTTAATGTGAAATTCGCTTAGAGGAATTTCTTCTAAGGAACTGAAATGTTTATTAAAATCGATTTAATTGGTTCTGTAATATTTTTTTTTAATTTTTCTGAAAAGTTGTCATGTTCATATAAAGCCGACAATAAAAAAATGATTCAGGTTTGTTTTGAAAAATGGAAATGGAAATTTTTTGAAATTTTTGTTCATATTTTTTCATCATATTAGATTAAAAACATGTAACATTAATTAAATATGTAATATATTTTGAAATAATTTGATTATGAACTTTTATATTATCCCGCAAAAAATATAATTTAAAAATAAGTTCTTGTTTTTTCAAAACTAAAAAAAAAAATTAAATATTATAAAAACATGTAAAAATTGTTATATATGTATTATATTTTGAAACACTTTGATTATAAACTATTATTTTAAACTGCGAAAAATATAAATTGAGAATATTTTTTTTTGAAAATAATTTTTTTTAAAAATATTTATAAAACATCCAACAATCATTATGTATGTGTTATATTTTGAAACACTTTGTTTATGAATTCTCATTTTAAACCACAAAAATATAGTTTAAAATTAAGGGTTATTTTCAAATTAAAAATAATAAAACATTTAACCATTATTATGTATGTGTTATATTTTGAAATACTTTGATTATGGACTCTCATTTAATACCGCAAAAATATAGTTTAAAAAAAGTTGTTGTTTTTTCAAAATTTTATTTGAAATATTTTCTAAAAAATCATAAAAACATATAAAAATCGTTAGATATATATAAGATTTTGAAATACTTTGATTATGAATTTTCATTTTATACTGAAAAAATACAGCTTAAAAATAACCTTTGTTTCAAAATTTAAAATATATATATATTATTTAAAAAAAAATTCAGAAAAAAATTAAAAAATTATTATTTTTGTTTTATATTTTAAAGCATTTTGTTTATGAATTCTCATTTTAAACTGCAAAGATATAGTTTAATTTTTTTTATAATTAAATTTTTTTTAAATCCTAAAAACCATTAATCATCGTTATGTATGTATTATATTTAGAAGACTCTTTGATTATAACTCTCTTTTGATTAGCAAAAAATATTGTTTTAAATTTTTTTTTCCCATTTAAAAAAAATATTTTCTGGAACTGGATTTAACATAAAGAAACATCTATAAAAAATATTTCTAAGATTTAGCTAGAAGGAGCCTTTGTAGTGTAGTCTGCAGCGCGCGTATTTCGTAGCAATATTTTTCTAGTTCAGGTTCCGAGGGGGGCTCACCAATTTTTTTTAATGTTGCTTTAACTGGAATTTAAAAAAATTCTATTAAAAACGTATATATTGATAGCGCCCATAATCTAACTTTAAAGCGCCCATAATCTAATTTTTTCCCAAAATAAAAACTTTTGTATTAATCGTTTGTGACAGGAATTTTGATTTCGAATTATTATAGTCTACCTAAAGTAATCATCACATTTAATTAAAATTGTTTACAAGTAAAACCGCATAATGGTTATTTATGTGTATTTTTTTAATTTTTAATTCGAAAATAACATCTCAACAATCCCTCTCCATTATCGGATATAATTCCCCCCACCATTCTTATTAAAACAATAAAATTCCCAAACTAATAATTTCCAGTTATCTTTAACAACTTCGGCGCTTTTCAACCGCAATGGCGATCAGAAATCAAGCCCGTTTCCATGGAGATTGGCTCTTCTCTCCCAGGTCGAGGACACGTGCCGCCGCGTGTTTTTTCACCCTAGGGTACTCTAATCCGCCGTCCTTGTCTTCGTCTAGACAGCGTCTCGTTTCAGCTCCTCCTCTTTATCCCGGGACGCGCTTTTCCAAGAAGCGCTCCTGTTTTCCCGTCAAAAATAGAAAAATCTCCGCATTTCGGAGAACTCCCGTAAATAGCCGAGGGCATTGCGAAATTCAATGGTGCGGGGTGGGGGATTATAGACATCAAGAGCAACAGTATTGATTTCCTCGCCAATGCGTCCTTGTCTGATTTTTGAAAGGTTTCGAGCCGATGCCCCAGACGGTCGTTTGCCGGGGGCGCAATTAATTTGATTGTGTTTGAAGGCGCGTGTCTGGTTTTTCGAGACTGTCTGGATTTGGGAGTAAACAGGCAAATAACCTTAAAAGGGCGATTGGGGACAGGGCGTCTCGACACTAGGATTATAGAAACTATAATAATAAATCCAACATGACTTCATATATGATATATCATATTTAAATCTGAAGTAAGATAAAATGCTTTATAGTTTTTAATCTTGATTTTGATAAAAGGAGAAAAATTATCTGAAGCTAGTACATTGGGAATTATTTGCTAAATGCTATTTATTATATATGAATTTTAATGGAAAAGTTAATATTCTACTAATTTATAACTTATCATATTTTATATTATTCTATAAGGGATATATGATAATTAAGTCTGAAATGGAAATATAAGATAATGTTTTATTTATATTACGTCGTCTGGACTAAATAACAGGAAACAGGCAAATAACCTTAAAAGGGCGATTGGGGACATGGCGTCTCGACACTAGGATTATAGAAACTATAATAATAAATTCAATATAGCTTATAATTTGTCATATATGATATATCATATTTAAATCTGAAGGAGGATAAAATGCTTTAAAGTTTGTAATCTTGAATTTGAGATAAGGAGAAAAAATAAATCTGAAACTGGAGTTTTAGGAATTATTTGTTAAAAACTATTTAATTATATATGAACTATAATGGAAAAGTTAATATTCTACTAATTTATAACTTATCATATTTTATATTATTCTATAAGGGATATATGATAATTAAGTCTGAAATGGAAATATAAGATAATGTTTTATTTATATTACGTCGTCTGGACTAAATAACAGGAAACAGGCAAATAACCTTAAAAGGGCGATTGGGACATGGCGTCTCAACACTAGGATTATAGAAACTATAATAATAACTCCATTCTGGCTTATGATTTGTCCTATATGATATATCATATTTAAATATGAAGTAGGATAAAATGCTTTATAGTTTTTAATCTTGATTTTGAAATAACGAAAAAAAATATCTGAAACTGGCGTTTTATGAATAATTTTCTAAATACTATTTAATTATATATGAATTATAATTTAAAAGTTAATATTCTATTAATTTATAACTTATCATATTTTCTATTATTCTATAGGGGATATATGATAATTAAGTCTGAAATTGAAATATGTGATAATGTTTTATTTATATTATGTCGTCTGGACTACATAACAAGACACTTTTTTGTTGTTTATTTTATCCTATAAATAGTATAAAATAATTAAATCAACTTTTTTTCTATTCTACAGAGATTTTGATTTAATGAGTTAAAAAGGGGCGTTCAAAAAGTGATGAGATAATATTGTATCAATATTAGTTCCTGTTAATTTATTTACTTAAACTTTATTTTAGTTTTTATTATCCTTTAATTAGCATACGATAATTAAATTATTGTTTTCGGTAAAAAATTTTGGTAACCGGTTCTACATAATTTTAGGTTCAATGAGTACAAGAAAAGGCAAATAAAAACTAATCCGTGTTCAAAAACGGACAATGGTATACAAATTACTATTTTTCATATGCTGTGTAATAGTAAAAGTTGGTTATGCGTTAAATAAAACGTTAAAATAACCAAAAGAGTGGGGTTGACTGCTATTCTTTAATTTGAGTTTTATTGATTAAAAAAAGCTCTAACTCTTTCTGATAGTTTTCAAAATTAAAGTATATGAAAATTGAATAGACATTTTCTTAGGGAATCGGAAGTTAACAAAACAATTTTTTTCTGGTGAAATCTATTTATGGAGAATATATAACAATCTGGCCTTTTACGCAGTCTTAAAGACCACCTAAAGAATATTTAAATATTATCGAGTTATAACCAAATCAATAAAGTTGTTTCCAAGGAAACCGGAATAGTGGAAGCTGCAGGATTATTTAGAATCGAAATTGATAGAGCAATTTTTTAGCACTTGGACTTATGATAAGGGTATTAGAAAAGGTATGATTTTTGTGCAAAATTAATCGCGATTAAATGTTTCAATTGTACTTAATACACTTTCATTATTAAAATATTTTCGTATGAATACATAACTCACTTACAAAGTAATTGTCATTGACTTTTTGATAAACACAATACTTTAATATTTATATTTTTTTTACTTCTTTGTCATCTTTTAATTTTGTATGAATTGAGATCGAATTCAAAATTTTTGAAAACATGAAAAAGTTATAATTTCAATTACGCTCTAAAGTATTAAGTGTAGAATATGTACGGAACAGGCATATTTTGTTTTACACAGGATACTTCAAATGAATAGTTACGTGCTTTATATCTTATTTGGAGATAAACAATCAATATAAACTAAAATAAGATAAATAATTTTTACAATATTATTTGATAATACGATTGCAAATAGCAAAAAACCGCAAAAACGTTTGGTTGATGCATGGAAAAATATGGAGCTTCGATTTTTCAAGTTTTGAAAATAAGGAGATATTTTTGTAAATATATTATTTTTTTACAAAAACGGAGAGATCATTCTTTTTATAAAATTCAATGCTTACCTGGTTTTTTTTAAAAAATTTGACATCTTTGGTTCTGCGTGTACGCTCTTCATCTTAGCTCTGATCACGTTGATAAAAAAATAATACTGGTGAGGTAAATATAAACGGAGCCTTCTTTCAAACCGAAATGATGATTATCGATTTTTCTATTTTAAAATTTTTTGGTCAAAGGAGATGCATACCAAAATTTTAATTTATTAAATTTGTAAAAATGTATTCTAAACTTTTCTGTGCTTACCTTCGTGCTTTCTTGCCTTACTTTGAGAATTTAAAACAATTATATTATTTATGATTTTTGTTTCATTTCTGATCCAGATGGGACATAGTCCAAGACGGGACATCGTTTACCCATAATCTATAATAAAATATTCAGTCTTTTGGACACCATGTATATAAAGATCTAGTCTTTATCGAAACTGAAAAAAATATTTTGAATTGAATAATCCATTCAGTCATATATTTAGTTAAAACAACAAACTAAACTTTTAACTAAATATATGATTGAATGGACTATTCTATTCAAAATATGTATGCAGTTTCAATAAAGACTAGATCTTTATATACATGGTGTCCAAAAGACAGAATATTTTATTATAGATTACGGATAAACGATGTCTCAAAATTCATTTGCGAATTTAGTTAATAGAATCATATTTCACTCAAACACTTCAACTGCATTAAATAAAAAAAAACAGAAAGACATTGAGAGAATTCAGAGAACAATTTCAGCTTCCAGAAAACTCATTATTTTACTTAAAAATAAGCAGACCCCAAACACACATCGTGCGGAATTTAAGAAAACAAAAACCTTTCCTCTCTCCTAATACACACACAATCATCTCGAGTATTTTATTCTCCATAATAAACCAAAAATAAATAAGTGTTATTGTTATGAATACCCCAACTCACGGGAAACGGCCGCCCTTCCAAGAGGAAAGAAACGAAAAAAAATCAACTCGCATCTAACCCAAAAAAAAATTCTAGACTTCCCAAACACAATAAAAAATAACAATCACCACTTCGCTTTTTCGTTGTTCTTCCTCCCACCCCCAAGACATGCTATTCCACGATGCGTATCATCATTTCCCTATCTTTTCCCTAGGATATATAGAGAAGCATTCCTAAAACTTAAAACTACTCTTCCCTCAGTCGCAAGAGCAAATCCTAAGTCTTTGGGAGTCGAAGGTTAAGTCACCCGAGCGATCCATCTCCTGCCGTGATTACAGTCTGTCGGTTTGAATTGAGACTTGGGGTAAAGTTGGAAGTTTTTTTTTATAATTCTGGACTAGTTGGTGCTTGGATTGTACTTTTATGTAGAGTTCGTTATATTTATATTGCCTAAAATTAGGATTCTTTTTAAGTTTTTAATTAAAAATGTTGTTTTTAATGTGATTGGATTTTTTAATTTTTTTTTTAATTTTCGTTTCTGTTATTGAATAGATTTTTCTGAAGAGTATATTCCCCTAAAATGACATATAGAACCGTTCATTTGCATCGTCACGCTCGTTTTTGCGTTTTACTCCCCTCTCCATCCTCTTTGTCACGATTCGTCACGCCCTCCTTCATCATGTCACGCGACTTATTGTGTTTTGATTGCTATCTACATCTACACTACTCTCACTGAAAATTTAAGAGATCGAATCAATGGATTATATTTAAACTATTATAAAGATATGTAAACCCTTGATTTTCTAGGAAAATATACACAATCGTGCAGAAACTTTTTTTTGTCGGGAATTTTGGGAGTGTCTGTTGTGCAATTTTAACCACGAGGACTTTCTAATTAGCATATTTATTGAGCCTCTTTGATTCTCCTAAAAAAAATTTTTAAAAAATATGTATAATTTATTGATGTTTTATACTTCTTACTTAATTAATTCATTTGATAATTCTTTAAATATTTTGGTATTTTTAAAAAAATAATGTTTGCTCGTTATCGAATTTTTTTAATTGTAATTAATTGAATTTATTTCTGAAATATAATATTTGTGTTATTCGATAGTTTTGAAGTATTTTAACTTTGTTTATTTCAATTATTAATAAACACATTTTATCAAATATTATATATATTATTTCTGTAGTAAATATCCCTTTTACGGCTCTTTTACTCAATGGATCTTAACACATGAGGTATCAAAAGAAAGATAATTTTTAGGAGCAGTGGCAAATCGTACGTTCATCTTATAAATATTAACGGTTTTTTAAATGAGTTAAAATAATTAATTTAAACGCGTGTTTTTTTAAAGAAAAACATTGATGATGCTGTCATCTACAATTAAAAAACATGTATAATACACAGGCATTCGGAATATAAAGTAAACTATTTCGCAGAGAAAACCACACTTCATAATTTTAACAATTTCTTGATCAGTCAGTGGGTTAATAGTCATATTTATTTTATACCTTTTAGTTCTAATGCGTGTTTTATTAACTTCAAATGTCTTTTATTAGTATCCTTGAAATAATACACAAATTAGATAGATTTTATAAAACGCAGTTATAATTAATGGTCGGGTAGATTTAATTTATTATTTAATTTATTTTAGACTAATTTTCAAAGTTAAATAAAGAAGAATTTATGAGCTGTTTTTTCAAGCTTGTACCATGTGAAACACCTTTGAGTAAAAAAAGGCTATTTTAAGACCCTTAAAACAATTTTAACGCACATAATTTTGATCGATGTTAATTAAAAATTATCTCCTCATTTTCATCAATATAAATTATTTTTTTGTATTTCTATTTTTCCATTTGCTACAGAAAAGTATTGGTGCAGTTATATAGAATTATGCTTATTGAAATAATTATGATGAGAAAAGCTTGTTTTATTTCGATAATTTATTATTTCCCTTTTATTCTGAACTACTGGACATTCGCTTTCCTTAGTGGAATAACACAATTCATAATTAATTGAATTCAATTTCAAATATATTTTAACAAAACATGTAAAATAAAATTATTATAAGTTTTACAAATTAATTAACAATAAACAGCAAATAATATTTAATTGTAATTATTTCATTAAAAAGTCTTTCATTTATTAATGAGCCATTGATATTAATAACAACTTTTAAGTATTTTATATCTTTAAACTTTGATGACAGATAAAAATGTTTGCATTTACGCATTTCTACTTATTAATTAATGTTAATTAAAATGATAATATGCCCCCTCTTTTCTGTTGAAAAGTGTCCCATAAAGGGAGTTTATTAATAATTTCAGATTCATTAATATAAGGGAGCTGGTAAGCAAGTCATAATTCAGAATAAATTGTTAAGCAATACATCAAAACTAAAGTAAAAATCCTTCAAATCCCCATATTAAAACTTTCAATTGAAAACTTTAAGTTTACGATAACAAATAACAACTTATATCCTAGAAAACTGTTCTCTTGCTATTTTGGAGTAATTATAGTGGATTATTAAGCTTACACCAAGTGTTTAGGAATATTAATATATTTTCACTGTATATATTTAGAGCATCACCCCTACTGCTTTATTATTTCATATACTGCAATTATATTTGCCATCTCAAATAATTTATACCATCTCGCCCATAGTAGCACATTTTTCTATCCCCATGTCAAGCATTTTGGTATTTAAAATAATATTTTACTTTATATTATTCTATCATTAAATGTACACTCGATTACTATTAATAACAACTTTGACGCAAAGAGCATAGTATAGCTAAATATTATTCGACAATCGACATCGAAGAAGTGTATTTGTAAGAGATAACATAGTAAGACATATTTCCAAAGATAAGTACTTACTTTCTTTTATAAATATTTAAGAAAATATAGACATATTTGTTTTTGCAAAACAAGATAATTAGTTAATTTTATTTTTATTATAAAAAATAATAAAAGTTGGTATTATGTTATATTTATAACAATAAGAGTTTATGTAGTGTAACATTTAAAATTATCAAAGTTAGTGTAATATTTACATGCTTAAGGGGTATAAGTCGCATTTTACTTATTTCTTTAACTTGGCAGTTGTCATTATAATATTTTACTCGCATGCGTGTAAGGTATATTAACATATTCAATCACATGTTGAAACATTAAAAAAAAATTATAAAAATAAAAATTTACAAAAAAGTTACCTTCCTTATTTCTTATATAAGTCAAGAAAATAATTTCTAAAAAAACTATAATTTTGAATTTTTATAAACAACAGAACGTGTTTAACAAACTGTCTTTACGGACATTTGTTATTTGCGAAAGAATTTTTTGAAAAATAATTGAAAAACAAATATTTAATTTCACTGGTCAAACTATTGTTTTAAAAAAACATTACAAAAAATATAATTTACATATATTACTAATCTCTAAAGACAAATTAAAGTAATATGTTTGAAAACACACTGTAGAATACTTGGAACAGCTCCTTCAAATAAATCTTATATCAAATACATATTCAGGCAATCAAGTTACGTATTCAGAAAATCTTGTGCTAATACTTAATATTAATTCGAAAAAAATAATTAGTTGTACTTAACATAACAATATAAATGTTGTGTCATTAAATTCAGAATAAAATAAACTATATTTTTAAAGCAATAAAATATTTTTGGAAATATTTTATTGTAATATGTCCCATATTCCCTTAATAATATCTGAAGTAAGAAATTATTCAGAAACAATTACTAAATTTCAAAATTAATACAACATGATGATCAACAATAAAAAAAATCGAATTTTTTTATTATATATTTAAAATATTTTTAAAATATTATTCTTGAGTTTTGCTGAATATTTATTTTAATTGATATGTATTTTTAAAAACAAATAATTAAAAAAAAATATTATTCTTTTTTAATAACCTTTATGACCATCCAAAACTGACGAAAATTTACGTTAGGTTTTTTTCAAAACATTAATTTAGTTTCAAAACATTGTTGGATTTTACTAAAAAAAATAATTTCAGTTAAAAAAATATTAGAAAATGCCCCTCTCTACGTATTAGAAACTTAAAAACAGTTTTAAATGTATTAAACTTACTTTTAACTTACCTTTTTTTTTAAAGGAACTTGAAAAATATCCGCCATGTTTACACCACGTCCGCCCCACGACGAAAGCAACCAAAGCCACCCCAGAATGGCCCCCAGCCCCTTCACTCGCCACAGGAACCGCAAAGAAGCCATTACATATGCCATCCAGACCAAAGACATCCAGCAGCTATCCCACATTCTTGAAGAAGGCGAGCTACCCGAAGACCTCGGCTACGAAATGGTCCGCGTAGCCGCTCGTGCCAACTGCTTCGATGCCGTACGCCTGCTCACCGAGTACGGCTGCCCAGTGGTTAGGCCTCGCGTCACCGAAATTCTGCTTCCCAACGCCCCACCGCTACATTACGCCATTAAGAATAAGAATGGGCAGTTGGTCCGGTTTCTTCTCAGCAAAGGGTGCACCCCTATCAATGAGAATGCGATTGAGCATTACAGGGAGCGATCTCCAAAACAGAGTCAGTGATGGTCTGTGTTCAGATTCTTGCTGATATGTTCTGGTGATGGTTACCCAACCCGCGATGGTAATGAATTACATAAATGATCAATGCTTGATAAATTTTTAGTAAAGTATTACAACAATATATTCAATAAATAATTAACCCCTCGCTTTGCTTTTTTTACTGAGCAGTATTCAGTGATTGAAATGACTAGAATTTAATACTGTGAAATTTCTACTACAGTATGTATTTTATGAGGGCACTGTATGGAAAAAATCTTTTCATGTCGCAATATATTTTGTATTTTTTTTGCTGAGCAGTATTTAATTGCTTAAGTATCACGCTCAAGGCCGAGTATATACATACTTCTATGAATCTCCAGTTTTTATAGCTTAAAAATAAACCATTTTTCAATATTTTTTTAATTTAAAGGTTTGAGGTACAACTTATATCTTCACAATTTTTTTTTTTTTAATATTATTATTTTTTAATTTAGCACAGCAGTTGAATAATTGCAATTTAAAATGCTTTAATAAGAAAAATAAAACTGTTGTAATTATCGAAATCCATGTAATAAGCTTTAATATTTTACTGCATTTTTATTAAACTGTTTACAACATTCTAAATCTCAGATAATTGTATTTATTTGATTAAATTTTCAAATGGATATTTAATCTTTCGAAATTATAAAACAAAATTTCATTAACTAAATTCTCATATAAATTATTAACATATTTAATGTCTGTAGTATCTTATATTCTCTCTATTAGTTGAGCTAATATTGGTGTAGAAATGACTCCAAAAGTTATCTCACTGACCTTATCGAAATATTTTTTTAGCTTATTAGTGTTTCAGAAAGAATAGGCTGTAATGTCCTTTTGCCTGATTATTATTTGAAAATATTTTTTATCTCATATTTTTATATAACATACTTATATTAAATCTAAACAGTTTATATTACATAGTTGTTTACTAAATTTGTGATTGAAGGGACCAGGAGAAAAACGATAAGGGTGAACAATTTGTTGAAAAAGAGATCCTTTATGTTATCTACAGTATTGTACTTTCATTGCATCCGGTTAAGATACAGTAAGAATAATAGTAGTCCCAAAAAACATTTAAAGGTAATAATACTATGTAAAAAAAATATGACACAAAACTATATTTCGCTTAACTCCGGATGCATTGTCATAGTTATATTCCTGAAACCTTTAACAAGTATTGTATTATTCATAAATTATTATATTAAGTTTTATTATAATTACATTTTGTACATTTTATTATGATTTATAAAACAATATTTCATCCTTTGCCTTTAATAATCTTTTACTCTTTTTCCTAAATTTATATTTTAAAAATCTTTGCGAACAATAGACTTTTATCGTTTTTAATTTTGTATCTAGAAACAATTTTGATTTAAAAAAATGCATTATGGATTTCGCTAACTTTCAACTCCTATATCTCTCATTTATAAATGTTATTTTCTACTGTTATTTACCATTGAATACTGATCCTTACAACACATTAGAGTTAACAATATAATTTATATCTTATTCCTCTTATCATATAAATGTTATTCTCTTAAATTATTATTGTGGATAGTTTTTTACACAAATTATTATTTGAAACTTTTCAATTTTATTTTTTAATAACTTTGATATCTGTTTTCGCATACTATAATTGAAACCTTTATTAGGGTCGTTTATAAATGCATTATGTTCTTTTTGATTGCTTATCTATTGTATTTGATCGATGCAGGAACTTACACCAACATTAGTATGGATAGCATTATTTGTTGTCGATTTCTGCTCAATGGCTTACGATTTTTAAATATTTTTAGGGTGACCTGTGTGTGTTTTATACTAAATATTGGCAGAACTTTTTTTAATTTCATATTTTGGTTTAAATTACTTGCATTTTAAGTGAACAGCTCTGTTTTAGCAATTTTTTTCTTAATGTTCTTAGTTTAAATGAGATTGCTTATTGTTATTATATTGTTCAGGGTTTGTACAATTAAATTACTTAATATTTTTTGGAAATAAAAAATATTTGGAATTCATTATTCGTTTGGTAAAATTTATTGGAGTATTTTGTTGCCTAAAATTGTATTCTTCTAAAAAAAAAATCAAAAGTAAATAGGACATATTAAAAAAAAATAAGATATTTCCCATTTACTTTAAAACCATTAGTTATATTTGAAAAAGGGAACTTCATTGTATTTTTAATTTAACTCATAATATTTTAACAGAAATACATTGATATTTTTCATTGTAAAATTCATGATATTAAATGTAACAGGGATTCCAACTTGTTTAAAAAAATTAACATTTTGGGATAGAAGGATAATACAGAACAGTAGAATGTGGTATTTCTCATTTCTCATTAATATATAATTAATTTTGTAATTTACTTATTGAAATACATCATACTTCTCAATAATTCGTAGAAAAACCCAAAACTTCCATTAAAAGATATTTTAATAATAACAAATTTTTTAAACAAATATATAAGGAGGTTGAAACTATTTCATGGTATTTTTTATTGATATAAAATGCACTACATTTAAATTTATAATTGTAAAAATTTTAAATAAATCCAACACAGAAATTTAATTTCAATCAAAATAAAAAGCCTTTTAAACTAAAAAAGTTCATACTTTAATATAGTTATTGACTGTGCTAGTTAAGTGTAAACTAAAATAACTATAAATCTTTACTATTATATGAATATGAGAAATAAATGAATTTTTTTAAAATCAAATTACAAACTACTATATATGGATTAGCATATAAGTAAAAATAATACCATAAAATTGTCTACTATAACAAGTTCACTACTGAAAGTCTTGTGGTAAATTAAAGTTATTCAAAATGGAAAGGCTATGAAACATTTTTCAATAAAAAAATGTTATATACCATTTTTAACAGTTCTTTAACTATCAGAAAGCATGGTTGTTCGTTAAAAATTTATTGTGTAAGGTGGAGGAAAATTGGTTTTAAAACTCGATTTTTGGTGTTCAAAGTCCAATTGAAGAAGAGGGGGCAAGAACCAGACAACTCCAGTTTTTAAAATTGTTCAGGAATGACGAAAAACACTGTACGCTTCTTACATCGTATGATACAAAAGCACAGCTCATTTTCCATTATTATATAGCCATTGATTAGGAGCTGTCTGGTTCTTACATCAATCGATAGATAATTTTTTTTCTTTATAGAAATAAGTGAAAAAGCCTAAATTATAAAAAATGGAGCTATTTTGAACTGAGAACAAAATTTTATTCGAATTATTATAAGGAAGCTTATTATACAATTTTATAATATATATATATATACACATTTTATAAAATTAATATTCTAGCTGTTCGATTTTGGAAAATAGGTCTTTGATTGTCTATGAACAAGACATCTCAACTACAATTATTTACTTGAAATTTTTTTCTTCCACGTGTTTTTTGTATAATTAGTTACAATTGAAAGATTTATATAATGGAAATTTACATCAGTAATTTTTTGAAATTCTTCACTTGTACCTCATTAAAGGTCATGCAAAAAAAAATTAATACCAAACTTAATACCAAACTGTAAACAGTTGAAGTAGAGAGTTGTTGCTCCTTTGTCAAAATATAGTACAAAGCTTCTGGACTTGAGTACACGAAATGGTAAGTGGAATGAAAAAATACAATTTGTACTTTGTTTCCCCAAAAGAAAAAAGGCCAAAGCCCTTTTTTAGATTAAAATTCACATTAAGTAATTATTATATTACATAAAATAATTTAAAATCATATCAAGTAATGAATTATTTTTATAATTCTATTTCAAACTTATTAATTGAATTGTGTAGCTTGGATTTTTCTTAACTATGTTTTAATTCTGATTAATTTAAAACTTTAAAAAAATTGCAATGAATGTTAATTACATGGATCTAACTAACCTCTTATACCAAAGACTCAGAATTATAGCATTAAATACCGATTTAAAACATAGACTCTAAAATTTTAATATGTTAATTTTATTCATAACATAATTAAGGAACAAACATTCAACATTTTGTAAAATTAAAAAAAAAAAAAGATTATTGCATCATTAAATTCGCCTTCCGATATTCTAACTAATAATTTTATTATTTTAAACATTATTATTATCAAACTAAACTAAACAATTTTATTAGTTCGAAACATGTTTTGTCATTGAAATTAACTTGCAAAAATTGGAATATGTATACGAGCAAAAGATAAAGTTAATATATTTACCTAAATAACATACTTTGAATGATTCCTCTTCAATTTCCGAACACGTTTAGTAGTTTAAAGGAGTATAGGGCATATTTTACATTTTTTTTTAATTTTGTAGGTAGCATTATTTTTTTCCTTTATATCTGTGTAGAGCATATTAACATAATCACATGGTAAAACATTTAAAACAAATTATATTTTTTGAAATAAAGTGGCATTTCTTATTGTTGATATGTCAAGAAAATATTTCCTAAAAACTATAATTTTACAGATTTTTGTTATTTTTATAACATATTTTGTGAAAAATAATTAGAAAAAAGCTCTAATTTCACTGTTCTAATTACTTTTAAAATATACTAAAACAAATATAATGTATATATTACTAATTTCAAAAGACTAATAAAAGTAATATGTTTGAAAATACACTCCAGAGTATTTTTGGAGCATTTTCTTCAAATAGATCTTAACTTATATTAATTTGAACTTGATCAAACATGAAAAAAATCTCCGCTTAGAAAAGTGAGTGGAAATTTACATATTCAGGCATTTTTGTACCAAACTTAATTTTGATTTGCAAAAAATAATTAGTAGAAATATAATTTTGATGTCGTTAGTTTCAAAATAAAATAACTATTTTCGAAAGCAATAAAATAAATTTGAATATTTTTCATGATTTTGTGTCCCATTCCCATTTTAAACCGCTAACTACTCACCCAGCAGGTGGTTTAAAAATATAGCATTGTAATAAAATTTACCAGATCTAAAATATAAATTTCGAAAAGTTTTTTTGTATATATATTTACGAGCAATTAATGTCGCCACTTACAAAAATAACGACATGAAAAAATAAAAATAAAACATTTTAATAAAAGAAAATTTTTAAAAAAATAACACGACATTAAAATTAATTAGCGGGATTTATTGCGCAAAAAATGAAAGCACGATGTCTAACGCTTCCCCCAGTGGCGCTGCCTACTCGGGTCTCCTTCCTCCCTAACGCGTTTTCCCTATTTTTCCCTAATCTGGTCAGGCAAGGGATTTCTCTTTGGGACGTCTTTCACTTCCTCTCCTGCACGCTTATCTGGCGAACGTAAAAGAGTCATCGTCTGTCTCTTTACTTCTCCATGTGTTCCGTGCTCCGAGTCGCAAAGTGAGATTTTTCTCACTGTTGATTCTTTTGAAGTAGTTGATGTTCTGTTGATGCCCTCAGATTGATTTAATTTTTGAAGTATTTGAGTTTTATTCGAGTGTTTGGTGGTGGTGGTGGTTGAGGTGGCCCTTTGGGGTGGTTAGGGCGGTGGTTGCCGGTGGAGGTGGAAGGTTGTAGTAGGGTGGTGGAGTGTTTAGGTGGCAGGATTTTGTTGAAGTGACTGCGTTGTTTTGTTGCAAAGTTTTGAACTCTCTGACGATTGATTACAGTTGGAACGATTTTGAAGTGTGGCAGTCGGAACTTTGTGAGTTTGCTGTGATTTCTTCTGAGTATTTTAAACTGCATTGAGCATTGTCGATCCCGTTCCGGAAGTTGAAACTGTGTTGAGATAGACAACAAAACATTGAAGCAGTTCTAATTGACTTTGGTGGATTGTCACGTCTGTGTTCTGCTGAAGTGAACACACCTTTGATTGCTATACAGTTGAGAATTCTGCTTGCGTAATCATCATGCAGGCATTCATGGGAGACGATATAGTAGAATTTGCCATAAATTGTCGGGTTAAAAGATTTCGCACAACCAGGCCCATATTGACAAAGGAAGATCTTATCTCAACAGTACATTTCTACAAAAGAGATTATTCGGAACTTCATATAAACTTTAATGGAGATCCGGATCCTCAAGTCAGATGGGTAGGAATTCAACTCAAACCGTCTTATTTGGATGATGATCCAATTCTGATCATAATAACTTGTCACAAGGCCATTCACATGAACGACCTATTCCTTCTGCACGCGTTTCTGAGATTCTACAGATTGCCCCGAGCCGCCGGATACGAGATGGTCCGGCTATCTGCACGTCGCAACAACATGGAGGCTATAGACATTCTTGTTAACTTCGGGTACAGTGTCAACCGACCACGTGGACTGGATACTACTGTACCCGCCCCGGTGCATTACGCCATGCGGCTGCAGAATTGCAACATGCTGAAGTACCTTGTCAACGCCGGAGCAGACATCAACGCCCGATTCGACGGGGCGGAAGAGGACTACGGAGACAATAGCAGTTTCTTCGGCCGGCAGGAAGTAAGATTTTGTTAAAAGGATCAGCATTTCCGTATTCGCATTCCAAATTGAATAAAATTTAACTGTAGTACCTAAATTTAAAAAAAAAAACATTTGTGAATATCGGTTAAAGTAATTCAATTATCAGTTCCATAATGTAAACAACATTCAATTATCAGTTCCATAATGTAAACAACATTCAATTATCAGTTTCCCAATGTAAACAACATTAAGTTACCAGTTTCCTAATGTAAACAAGTTCCTCGAAGTGAGCATCATTCAAGCATCCGATTTTTTTAAACTATATCAACATTTAAATTTTTTCTTACTGAATTGAAAATTATTTAAGAATCAGTTTTCAGAACTAATGAATATTTAAGCATCAGATATACTTAAAGATGAACATTCCAGTATCGGTTTTCCATAAAGATGAACATTCAAGTGTCTCTTTTCGTTGAACTGAACATCCTTTAAGTACATCTTTTCTAAAATGAAGAATATATGACTGTATATTTTCTGAAGCGAAAACATATGAGAATCACCTTTCTGAATCGAAAAGCATCAAAGTACAAACTCTAGAAAATTGACAATATTTCAAGATATTAATTGTCTCAAAAAATATGTGCCAAAATTTGAAGTGTACTAAAATGTAATACTAATATTTATCTTTTTATTATGACAACAGTTGATAACCTTTTAATTTTTAAAAAAATTTATTATGAGTTTTACTCACCTTCTTGTTATGATGATTTTTCAGGAACTTTGGAAATTATAATTATCTATTATTATAATTATTTCATTAACTTTTATAAACTATCTGATTAACTATATTATTGATCATAGATTATTTTAAGTAATGCATAATGCGGTACGGAATGCTTTAGATTAATAATATTGATGTTCTTCGTTTTCACTTACTAATTATACATAGTTCTGTAATAATGTTATAGTATTTCAGTGTAATCTTGTAGTAATTAAATGTAACTATGTAGAATTTCCATATAAATATGTAGTAGTTAGTGCCAGTAAATATTAAATGTATATAAATTCAACTTTTCAATATATATGTAGGTGTAATTTAAATATTCTAAGGTTTTTGGAATATATTATAATGTACTAAGATAACTCGTAGTGGAGTGACGCATCGGGCGATGATGTCAGTCTTGCTTGACTTATGTGCTTTGATGCAATGGCGGATTGACACATAAAAACATCCCAGAAAATCACAAATTTAAGAATTGATATTTTTCCTTTAACCCTCTGAGGGAGATGAATAAGTACACATAAACTTTGAACTCGTAAAAATATTCAACATTGAAATGTATTTTAAATCTAAAAAGTTGTGTTTTTTGGAAGCATTATCTATTAAAATAACAAAAATATTATATATATATATATATATATATATATATATATATATATATATATATATATATATATATATATATATATATATATATATATATATATATATATATATATATATATAGATATATATATATATATATATATATATATGCATTGTAAATATTAAGTAAATTATTTCACAGAGTAAACAACTTTACTATTTTGTCCTTTTTCCAACCACTCAGAAGGCTTTTACGCTTTTACCATTGTTTTTATGTTAATTAACAATAACTAACCTAATAAACTGTAAATTACAACGCCTACTAAATTATACCAATAGCACCGCCAGGGGTGGTACTGGTTGACTCTATAGTCTCTCTGTCCATTCTAGGCGAATATTGGGAGAATACGCTCTGCTTTGAATTTTATATATAGTGTTCACTATATAACTTCACTATATATATATATAGTGTTGTTCATTCAGAGCGAGACGGAATACTGTAGTCTGCTAGTGCTGATATAAGAGTTCTTTTGCGACTATGGATATACTGTCCCCTATATCTTAGGGTTGATTGCGTTTAATCACTTGCATAACATTCATTTCTTAGTTCATCGCATGAATTTCTAATATTTAAACACAATTATTTTAAACCACTAATATTTAAAACATTTACTAATTATATTTGCAAATAAATTTATGAAGTTGGCCACTAATATTTAAACAGTGTAATAATTAGTTTTACATGTAATTACTATTACTTGTAATTAATTAAAATTTGAGTATTAAATTAATATTCAAAAACCATCAAAAGCAAAGATTAAGATAACAAAAGCTGAGCAAATTTTGTGTATATCCGATTGAATTACATTAATTTCTAATTTTATCACATTAAATTTTAAAATTTTAAACACAATTATTTTAATAGCACTAATATTTAAAACGTTTGTTACTAGCATTTAAAATTTTTAATACTAGAATATTAAAAACTTTTAGCAATAATATTTACAATAGAAATTTATGATTTTTACCTCTAATTAAATATTGTAATATTTAATTTACATGTAATTACTATTACTTGTAATTAATTTGAATTTGAGTATTAAATTAATATTCAAAAACATCGAAAGCTAAGTTTAAATTAAAAATAGTTGAACAAATTATGTATAATCGAGTCACATTAGGTTTTTTTCATCACATAAAATTTTTAAGATTAAAGTACAATTTTTAATACTACTAATATTTAAAGCTTTTACCACTAATACAAATATTTTTTTAATTGGCACTAATATGTAATTATTGTAATAATTACTATTACTTGTGATTACTATTACTTGTAATTAAGTTGAATTTGAGTATTAAATTAATATTCAAAAACATCGAAAGCTAAGTTTAAATTAAAAATAGTTGAACAAATTATGTATAATCGAGTCACATTAGGTTTTTTTCATCACATAAAATTTTTAAGATTAAAGTACAATTTTTAATACTACTAATATTTAAAGCTTTTACCACTAATACAAATATTTTTTTTAATTGGCACTAATATTTAATTATTGTAATAATTACTATTACTTGTGATTACTATTACTTGTAATTAGTTTGAATTTGAGTATTAAATTAATATTCAAAAAACATCAAAATTAATGCTTAAATTAGCAATATGTAAACAAATTGTGTGTATAATCGATTAAATCGCATTAATTTTTTATCACATTAATATCTAATATTTAAACATAATTATTTTAATACCACTAATATTTAAAACTTTTACCGCTAATATTTTTCAATTGAATTAAAAAAATTACATATATTTAAACATTGTCATTTTAATATTACCTATAATTACTATTACTGGTATTTTATTTGAATTTGAGTATTAAATTAATATTCAAAAACATCAAAATTAATGCTTAAATTAGCAATATTTAAACACATTGTGTGTATAATCGATTAAATCACATTAATTTATTATCAAATTAATTTCTCATATTTAAACATAATTATTTTAATACCACTAATATTTAAAACTTTTACTGCTAATATTTTTCAATTGAATTAAAAAATTTTACATACATTTAAACATTGTAATTTTTAATATTACCTATAATTACTATTACTGGTATTTTATTTAAATTTGAGTATTAAATTAATATTCAAAAACATCAAAAGTAATGTTTAAATTAAGAATAGCTGAAAAAATTGTGTATAATCATTTTAATTATGCATTTACTCCATTCCTTAAGATATCTCACATTAATTTCTTATTTTAAAAAATTAATTCATATTATTTGAAAACAATTATTTTAATACCACTAATATAAAAACTTTTACAACTAGAGTTTACAAATTGATTTTATAAATTTTACCACTAATATTTAAACATCGTAATAATTAATATTACTTGTAATTACTATTACTTGTAATTAATTTGAATTTGAGTATTAAATTAATATTCAAAAACATCAAAAAGCAATAATTAAATTAACAACAATTGAAACAAATTGCGTGTAATCAATTAAATCACATTAATTTTTTATTTTATCACATTAATTTCTTATGTTTAAAAACAACTGTTTTAAAACCACTAATATTTAAAACTTTTACTACTAATATTAGCAAATAAACTTCATAAACTTTACACATTGTAATAATTAATATTACTTGTAATTACTATTACTTGTAATTTAATTTGAATTTGAGTATTAAATTAATATTCAAAAACCTCCAAAGCAATGCTAATAATAAGCAAAAGTTGAACAAATTAATCTATTAATGAATAAAAAATTTATAGTTTCACTTTTTATAAGAACTATTCAAACAATTTCACTTTTAATTGGACAAACTATCAACCCTAAGATATGTGGATTCTTGAGAAGAGCATGGGATAAGATGAGTTAATATAGAATGTCAATATCTAGAAAGGTAGCATTTTGCAGCCTTCTAATTTGTGTTTGTTTAAAGTATTTCTGCTCTTTAAGTTACTTTATTTTTTTAAACGAAAATTCAAATGTAAGTCCAATATTCCACAATATTATTAAACCAATATAACCAATATTTTTCCTAAAAATAAAATATTAAATTATCTCTCAAAGTAATTTACAAATTACTTCAATACATTCATCTACATCCCAGGTCCTGTCCTGTGTGGTCACTCTGCCAGTGCTCATGCTGTAGATAGTTAAAGTAGCTAGAATGACTGTTTTGTAAAGTATTATATATTAGTTTGTAGTTATTTAATGTTATTTATATGGGATATATATTCGGGTATGCATCTTTATTTAATAATTTGGGCAGCAATAATTTAAAATTATTTTGTTAACTTTTTATTGTGTTTACTTGTTCACACAATGAAACTGTAATTTTCTTAATTTGATATTTTTTTAATAATTAACTCTTTGATCATCTTTTTTTAATAATTAACTCTTTGATCATTTTTTTTAATAATTAATTCTTTGATAATCTTTTTTTAATAATTAACTCTTTGATCATCTTTTTTTAATAATTAACTCTTTGATCACCTTTTTTTTAATAATTTTCTCTTTAATAATTTTGAATCGCATGTTAACTTTTAATAATTATTTTCAGATTTTAGTCCCAATTGTTTGCCGAAAATATATTTCTATGTTTGTTTTAAACCTTTCAGTACAAAGTACTAAATTAATTTTTTGCATATAAAACATATTTATTTTATTTTGTAGATCTAGTTTTTCGTAATATTCTTAGAAATTAGTCTTAAATATTGCAATACTTAGTGTAGTTTCTGCAGGTGATGATTTCACCTGACTTTGATGTCACTTGTGTGAATTTGATGTCAGCTTCTATTTATGATATTTATGTAAACTTGTATTTATGATATGTATCTTAACTTGTATTCGTGGTATTTATCCTAACTTATATTCATTGTATTTAGCTAAACTTATATTCATTGTATTTAGCTAAACTTGTATTCATTGTATTTAGCTAAACTTATATTCATTGTATTTAGCTAAACTTATATTCATTGTATTTAGCTAAACTTGTATTCATTGTATTTAGCTAAACTTATCTTCATTGTATTTAGCTAAACTTGTATTTATGGTATTTATGTAAACTCATATTTATTGTATTTTTCATTAGTAGTAACTTATAGTCCTTATAGTCAGCCCTTCAGTAGAAACCGCGTGATCATTATTGCGCAAAATTTCTTCCTTGGCATCTTTCTTTGTAAAAATATTTATATATTTGTAAAAATTTTAACTTATTTATCATGAGTAATTTGGATTGGGATTGTTTTTAATATTTATATGATGTGTGAATAACAGTTTTGAGTTCTCATCTGTTTCACTTTGTCAATTAGGGACCTCGATAGTTAGAAGACCGTTTCTGAAAATTAAATTATTATTTTCAGTTTTATTGAACTTATTGTGTTTTTGTGTAAATGAAAGAATTCTTTTGTTTGCAGGGAATTGTAGTTCACATAGTATATTTCTATCTCATAATGTGAAAGTTGTATGAAACAATATTAAATAACATTATTTAGTAAAATATGTCAAATTAAGAATACAATAGGTAACCGGTTTTCAGAACATTTTAGTTCTGCCTATGAACGTAATTTTTACAAAATTTTGTCTTTAAATATTTTATCTTTAAATTATAAGTAAATATTTAAATATGTATCGAATGCAAAAATTCATAACATTTGGAAAATCTACACAATATTGAATTACGAATCAAAGAATTTAATGTTTATATAACAGTTAATTCCATACTATGTGAATGGCTCAATTTAATGTAAATAACAAATACACATTGAACTACAAAGTATATAAACATATGTAGGATTGCGAAAAAAAACCTGAACAATTGCTCAATTTCTTTTATAAGTGCTTTTCTTTAAAATATGCACACTCTAAATTGCAAAAGTTTTCAAGATAAGGTTGCGATAGCATAAAGTGATAGTAAAAAAAATCATATTTCCAAAATTTCAAAACATGGTTACTTTTGGTATGAGTTTTCTCTAAAATGAGATAAATGTAAGTATTTGAGTCTCAAATTGCGTAATCACTCAAGTAAATGGCAATTTCCGGAACAAAGAATTCTTTAAAATTTGTGTCTGAATTGATTTTCTCAAAAAATAATTGAATCTTAATTTATAAAGCTATTTCTTTCCTAGATAGTATTAAACAAGTAGTGTCGCTTTTCGTCCCAAACTAGTGCTTTGCAAACTTTTGAAATTTAGTAAAATTTAATATTAATATTGTTAGTGACATGTATCGTAATTGTATAATTAATATAGTTGTTTTTACATTGAGTATTATATTATTTATATTTATGTATGTATTTAACCTAATATAGTTTGTATTGATATTATGTTGCTTGCGTTTAATGTAATATTTCTTGTATTTAACATAATAATGTTTCCATTTGATATATTATTGCTTTTATTTAATTCATCATCGCTTGTATTTAATATAATATTGTTTGTAATTGGTATATCATTTGTATATTTTGTATATTCATTATAATAATTATGTAAATATTTGAAAGTTTGGTTGCGGGATATTATTCACTAACTTTGTCTTTCTTGTCTAACTTGTACAACTATTGTTCTCATTATAATTCCAACTATTTGTACAAATTCATGCTGTCATTTGTTTAACTTTGTTGTTTGTTTTCCTTCATATTAACTTATTTAAAATGTAACTATAATAACGCAAGTAACTATCAGGTGTATGTAAGTATAATTGTTCTTGTGTACATAACTTAATTGTTATTGTCGTCTTGTGTTCTCTATTGTACATTTTGGAAATTTTACCCAAAAAATTTTCCCCAACAGGGCAAAACAAAAATTGCCAGACATCATCTTTGCCAATACGTTGTAGATATGAAAACAGCCTAATTATTACCTCCAGGTGTAATATTTCGCTATCTTTCTTATAATCAATTATTTTGTAACCTTGTAGTTTGCTTTTAGTGTTTGATAATGGTTATGGCTGTAATAATTTGTACATTAATAGTTTCAAACATTTGCTTAACTCTTGTATTAGATTTTCATACTTGGTCGTAATATGAAAATTTAATTCTGTGTATTTATTAACTGGTGTATTTATTTATTTATTTATTTATTTGGTGTATTTATTTATTTATTTATTTATTTATTTGGTGTATTTATTTATTTATTTGGTGTATTTATTTATTTATTTGGTGTATTTATTAACAGCTTTAGTGTTAGTCTGTGCTAGTTGCGTATATAAAAAGTAAAAAAAAAGATTTAAAAAAAAATGCTTTAGTAGTGCTAAAATTGTATATAAAATAGAATAATGTTCCGCTTAACGCTTCGTATGGCTAAATAGTTATGACTTTAACTATTTGTGTATTAATAATCTCATAACATTTATTTAACTCTTGTATTAGATTTTCATACCTGGTCCTGATATGAAAACTTAATTTGGTGTATTTATTAACTGGTGTATTTATTTATTTATTTATTGGGTGTATTTATTTGGTGTATTTATTAACAGTTTTAGTGTTAGCATGTGCTAGTTGCGTATATAAAAAGAAAAAAAAAGATTAAAAAAAAATGCTTTAGTAATGCTAAAATTCTATATAAATAGAGTTGGTGGTGTGTTTGGTATTATATGAGTGTTGTACAGATTTCGTGTTTGCAGAAAAACGTTGACAGTTTGTGGGTTGGCTGATCTTAACTTTATAGTTTTTATCATTCAACCACTGCAGTCAACGTGGCTCTATGGGAATGGTCGTGGTTCCTGTTAATGAAACAAGAACCTCGCCCATTCCCACACTGTATACCTTTCTAATTGGCATATATCTGCAATATCTGGATTTTGGCCACTATTTAATCCCCTTCAAAATTCCAACCCATAGTTTATTTACCACTAATTCTATTCATCAAAGGTATACAGTTATTTCGTCTGTTACTAGTTTTAATGTCGTTGTCGTACTAGTAACCCATAGTAGCTCGACGTGTGGATATATGTATTAACATATAAATCTTTAAAATATTTATATGATAATATACATATCTAAACGTAGAACTGCAAAATTAATTTTAAAATTAATGAATGTTAAATCTCGTTGTACGGATGTTTTGTGCATACTTTTATAAAAATATTCGTAAGAAAATTTCTTTTTCAAATAATATATGCTCCCTAAAAAATAAACTTAAAATATTGTAATTTTCTAATCTTTAACTTATATTGAGTATTCGTTAATAATAAACAAAAAAATGTATGAAAATATTTAGATTTGATTTTCAATTTTGTGTCTTATAAAATTTATATTAAAATAATATAATTTTAATTATATATAAAATAAATTGTATAATAGCTATGTAATTTTTAAAAGATTTAGTATTACCAATGAAGGTAAAATTTTTTAAACATTGTATATTTTAAAAGTAATTATAAATATTTATGTATTATTTAATGCAAAAATACAATTCAAATGTACAAAAATTGATCAAATGTAATCTCCGCAAATCTATGTATCCATTCAAAATCTTTATGCAATAATTGTGTTAAAAAAATCTTTTTGCATATAAAATGTACGTTCAATTGTTTAACAGATCATTCTTCAAAATATCATTAGATTAAATAAAAACCCTTTCGGAAACTAAAAACTTGTGTATTTATTTCTCATTACAGTGCATACATTACATAAACTTTAAAACCATTATTTTTAGAGGATGTTTTCATTTTCTATTTGTGTTAGATATCACAAAAATTCTAACATTTTAAAAAAATTATAAATATACATTTTTATACTTATTAAAAGAAAGGTATACATTGCAGTATGCAGAAGATATTATTTTTCCTAAATGTTACAATTTTGAAATTTTCTGAGAGATGAGAGAACATGAGAATGAAAATTTTTACACAAATGCCATTTTACACAAATGCCATATTTAAAAAGGCTTTTTTATTCTTAAACTTTTTACAAATTTTTTTATGAATGCTCCGAATAAAATTAATTTCATATAGTTAAGTTTTTATTTTCAGAACTTCACTAAACCAATATATATTTTAAATGACATTATTATAGCTATCAAATATTTCTTGATAAAAAATTATTTCCAAGGCAATTTAAAATTGTGATCTTATATAAGGACGATAGGTTGCAGCTATGAATCTTATTAGTTCCAGTTTTTTACTAATACAACTTCTAACAAAAATGATAGGTTTCAAATTTATTCTAACGTTATTCTAAAATTATACATAAAATAACTAGTATACGTTACAGTAATATTTTAAGAAATTTGCATCCGTTGAAATGTAAAAAATCATAATTAAAAATTAACCACAATAAAAATAAAATTTTAATTTTTCTACACTGTTAAAATTAGGTACTCAAAAATAAGTAAAATGCACTCATTTTTCAGTATATTCGATGCTTATCATACCTCCAAACACATAAGCTTCAATTTTGAAACAGATATGTACTCAAAAATAAGTACAATGGGTAAAAATGAATAAAAAGAGCAGATGCTAGCCTACATAGGCTGCCTTCATAAATCACTTTCAATAAATATCGCCAATTACAACTAAGACTTGCCGGGAATCGAACCCAGGTCATCAAGGATCGCAGCCCAATGCCTTATCTGCTGTACTAACACAGCGACGTGGAGAAATTATAAACAAAAGAAATGTTTAGAAGGTGTGCCAAAAGAATGGTAAATAAGATAATTGAGTTGTAATAACTCAGTTTCCATTTAAGCAATCGACATCAAATGATGTGCAAAACCATCTTCTGAACAACTATTTTAAGTTTGTCAGGTTCCTTTGTTTGCTTGAACAAAAGCTGAAATTAGCAATATTAAATCACACTGCTTATTTTTGAGAAAGTACGATTGCTTCAATTTGATTACGTCATCTCTCATTTACGATGCAATTGTACTAAAAAAACTTGTAGGTTCAGGTACTCATTTTTAAGTACAATTAATTTTTTTACAGTGCATAAAAATGACCAACAAGTTTCCTGTTATACCAAATATACTATTTTTTTTTTTACATTTGTTCAAATTTTTATTCATTTAGTTACTTCAAACAATATACATGCACATTATCATATGAAGATTTAGAAAAATTACAGTATTGCTATTCTTCTTACACAAATGTGGTAAGTAACAATTCACTAATTTTTAATTTTCAGAGCAGCCATTTGAAAGTTTGTAGCATTATCATAAAAAATTAAAACACTAATTTTATGGGTTTTTACCAATTATAATTGTTTTTCCCCTAAAGATTACAATTATAAAATTCAGATGGGCTGTTAACCTCAAGTTCACGAAAAATGCACTTAATACATATGTGCACAAAGGCACCGATTTCTAGTTCAAAAATATATTTGGAAGGTAAAAATTTACATATTATAAATATAAGGGTTTAGTATACTTTCAAAGACAATTTTTTCACATTGAAATTAAAAATCTGGAATATGTAAATTAGCTTGGCACGCAAACATACAAACCTTCTTAGGATTCAAACTCATAAAAAGTTATTTGTGATAATTGGTGTATAAAAACAGCATTACTCTGTATAATGTAGTCGAAATATCAAAGATCCAATGAACTTAAAAATCCTATATTCAAATGAACTCCAATGTATTCCTATATTCAAATGAACTCCAATGTATTCCTATATCAAAAATAAGATGCACTCAAATTAAAAAATCAAAAGGTATTCAATTAAAAGGTATAAAAAGTACCCGAATATTAAAAAAATTTCTAAGGAAAATACCTACTTATAGCATTCATTATTCTTAATAATAATATGAAAAGCAGTTGTCTGTCTATGAATTACTGCATAATCATAGGAGTAAATATTAGGCAATTAATTTTTTACTATATGCATATATTTTATACAAATGCATATAATGTCATTCATTCAAATTGATTTAAAACTTATTTTTGTTATTCAATCAAATCATATATTTTTTTTTATCATATCAATTACTGAAGTATAATAACGTATTCCACATGTAGGATACAAAAGTCATAATTTTCAGAAATATTCCTGGCAAGTTTATTTCAACAGTTGTTTTCACTAATTAAATATATTAATTAACAAATTATTCTTTAAATTTTAATATAAATATAAAATTAATTTAAAATTAAACATTAATCAAGCTTTTAAAATAAACAATTTGAAATTGATTTTAAAAATCTATATATTTTTAACTCCCTTTATTTCTCTCTAATAAGTGTTCACTCTAGAAATGAAGAAAGGGAAGGTGTAATTTTGAAAGAAACAGAATTTGTTTTCCACAGGTCACTTTAAAAATAATGCAAAATCTATTTTTGCTAAAACGGAACTCTTAGCGTCGAAATTGCCGCTTTTTTTTTCGGCAAAACTGACTGGCTTTTATGTTGAACTGAATGAAAACTAAAGAAAATACTTTCCGAACAATAAAATTCGTTTTAAGTATTTAGAAAATCTAAAATTTTCCACTTTTAAAATTGGTGAAACCGTCATTCTGAAATACCGATCTTCGCTAAAGTTAACTCTCTTGTTAGGTAATGATAACCAAATAATACACGCAATTAAAACTGAAAAGAAAAAGCATGCAACGCTACTAAAACGGAAATGAATCTTAAAAAAATATTTTTCGTCATCCAAACCAAAGTAATTGCGGCGTCAAATTGCTGAATTTTCAGAAACTTTACAGGAAAGTCAGGTGCACTGCACAAAAATTAGGTGCACTGTACACCTGAGCACCCACTAATTTTGAAATCTAGATTATTTAAATGTACAGTTTAATTTGATTAAGTCGAACTAGAGTTACACAAAAGGGCTGTTCCATAGAACGTCAAACTTTGCCCACAGTCACAAACTCCTGACGTCGATTTATGTCCCCGGGAAATTGTGGTCTCCGTCCTTCGGCCATCGACTGCTCAGGAAAACAGCTGATTCTCCTTCTGGCAGTCGTTTGGGGCCATCACATTGCCTTCTAGCAGTCTATTTTGACAATTCAATATCGAGGATACGTTGGTAAGTTTAAACTACATTGAATTTGATGGGGCATTTCGAATTTAATTGGATTTAAACTGCATTGAATCGAAAGGAATCTGATACCCTATAGGTAGTCGCTTGTGGCATCACATCCTCTTTTAAGCAGTCTATTTTGACAATATCAAACATTTTTAGAATCTATATTTGTAAATTTTATCTACATTAAATTAAATGGGACATTTTGCATTGAATTTGATTGAAACTACTTTGAATCGAAGGGGATGTGATACCCGATAGGCAGCCGTTTGGGGCATCACATCCTCTTTTAAGCAGTCTAATTTGACAATCTGAAATATTTTTAGAATATATATTTGTAGATTTAATCTACATTGAATTAAATGGGGCATTCTGCATTGAATTTGATTGCCGAATTGCAGTTTTAGAGTATCACATTTTTGCCCGAATTGCAGTTATTTAGAGTATCACATCCAGCCATTCCAACTAAAATTAAAGTTACTTTCCTCTAAAATTATAATAAAATTGTGCACAATATTTTATAAATAAACAATAATAGTTCATCAACACGGGAAATTAAGCAATCTTCCAAAATTCTAAAAAAAATTACTCCATTAAATAATATTTAAAGTGCATAAAACAACCGGGAACCAATATCTAAATGTTCTAAATAAAATTATCTTTGAATTGCGCTGTATGTAACTAGTTACCGTAGACATTAAATACGCTAGTCAATTAATAAGATAAACTGAATATTTCGCGAAATGAAAGATCCAATCAGAGTTCGTTAAACACTTGCATATTCTAACCAATCGACAACTGTAAAGCAATTGTTCCGCGACATTGCTCCAGAAATCAGACGCGAGTGTTCACTAGATGCGCTCACAACCGTTGACGAAGCAAGATAAACTAAGATTCAGAATGCTACATTTAGAAGTTCATCACGTTGGCGAGAAATACCCTAGTGTCAATATATCCCATGCAGCACCCACAATACGTTATACATACCCCACTGTGCTGTGTTACCGATACAGCCCCTTTAGTTTTTTTACATAAAAAATCCTACTGGCAACCCATTTTACCCCATCTATGAATCGAAAAAAATAACTTAAAAATATATTTTTAAATCTCAGTATTAAATAAAAATTAAAGAGCCTTCTTGGCCAGCCACTATCCACTCTGCCATGAAGGCTCAAACGAACCTTCTTGGCAGGGTGGATAATACGTTGGACACTCTGAACAAAGAGGTCCGCGGTTCGAATCACGCTTTCTATATTTATTTGAAAACGTCCTCATTTTTAACAAAAAAAATTTCGCGAAAAAAGACGACAAACGGAATTTCATCAGTTTGACAAAATATATAATCGGAGCATTCAGAAGGCATCTTTTTCGTCAGAAATGAGGACGACCACAAAGAATTACAAAACAGGCGAGATTATTCACTACCTTATAGAACAGCCACACTGTAAAAAAAAAAAGGTACTTAAAATGAGTACCTGAACCTACTCGTTTTTCTTTGAGTACAATTGCATCGTAAATGAGCGACGCGTACTCAAATTTAAGTAACAGCATTTTTCCAAAAATGAGGTGTGTGATTTAATATTGCTAATCAACTTCTGTTCAAGCCATCTCAACAAAGCGACCTGACAAACTTAAAATAGTTGTCAGAAGATGAATTTCCACACGATTTGATGTCGATTGCTTAAATGGAAACTGATTTATTACAACTCAATTATCTTAATTTCCATTCTTTTGACACACCTTTTAAACAAGTTTTCTGTTTATAACTTCTTCACGTCGCTCTGATAGCACAACGGATAAGGAACTGGAATGTGGTGGATCTTTACGGAGACCAGGGCCGCCTACTACCCTTCCAACGTATGCCGCGGGACTTTGTGACGCCCTCTTTCCTTCGTAACCGGGATTGAGACAGGCCAAGAAGAAATTAATATAAACATAAAGTTTCAAACGAATTTCAAAAAATTCCTTCTGAACAAAATAAAAAATAACGTAAATACTGTATAGATTCCTGAAATAAAATAAAATTCCTGAAACGAAATAAGATTCCTGAAACGAAATAAACTGTAAATAACACTAGCAGGTGTTCTCTTTTAAAGACTATAAATAGTAAAAAAAAAATCGTTTTTCAAAATGGCGGATTACAACTTTTAATTTTTTAAAACACTTTTAGAAAAAGTGTTTTAAAAAATTAAAGGGGATGTATCGGGGATACAGCCGATGTGGGATACATACTTAAAACGTCTTGTGCGTGTTGAAGAGGGTAAATGTGCAATAGTGATCAAAAATGTCGGGTTCGCCAAAACGATTAATTTCTAAATGTGGCATTCTAAAGCTTTTTTATTTATCTCCGTCAACGGTTGTGTGCGCATCTAGTGAACACTCGTATCTACTTCATAGGAGGAATGTCGCGGAGCAACTGCTCTACGGTTGTCGTTTGGTTAGAATATGGAAGTTTATAACGAACTCTGATTGATTGTACGATTTCGCGAAAAATTCAGTTTATCATAACTTTGGTAAAATATTGTATGGCTACAATAACTAGTTAAATGAGAGCAGTTAAAATAAAATTATTTACTCACTCCATGAGATTATACTTATATTGCATTATTTCTGGACTAAGTCGGTTGATTTAAATAGTATTTTTTATGAAGTAATAATTATTTTTATATTTTAATTTATTACATATAGAGACAAAATTGTTGTTACAATATGCAAAGCAGAAGTCTGCATTAAGAGGCACTGCATGCGAGAGCAGATTGGACAGTGGATATTTTTATTTCGATTCTGTATGAGTTTATCAAATACATTCACTCAGAAAACTTAAATATTTTTGGTGCATTTCTATTACTTTTACAGTTATGTGGTTTCAAGTTAAAAGTAATAAGTTGGGGTTTCAAGTTAAAAGTAATAAGTTTTAATATATTTCATCCTTAACTCCCCCCCCCCCCCCCCCTTCCCCTGTAGTCTAATAAATTCCCCTACTATAGAATATACTTTAACGGCTTATTTTGTCTTACAGTTAATGGGAGACCCAAGCCACAAAATACGGAAAAATTGCTTAATTTTTTTTCTTTCAAAAAACGATGCTAACCTTTTTAAAAAGGTGTGTACAAAATTCCAAAACAATAGAAGAAACAGAACATACGTTTTTTTCGATGTTTATATACCAAGTTAAAAGTAATAAGTTGGGGTTTCAAGTTAAAAGTAATAAGTTTTAATATATTTCATCCTTAACTCCCCCCCCCCCCTTCCCCTGTAGTCTAATAAATTCCCCTACTATAGAATATACTTTAACGGCTTATTTTGTCTTACAGTTAATGGGAGACCCAAGCCACAAAATACGGAAAAATTGCTTAATTTTTTTTTCTTCAAAAAACGATGCTAAACGTCCTTAAAAAGGTGTGTACAAAATTCCAAAACAATAGAAGAAACAGAACATACGTGTTTTTAGATGTTTATATACCAAGTTAAAAGTAATAAGTTGGGGTTTCAAGTTAAAAGTAATAAGTTTTAATATATTTCATCCTTAACTCCCCCCCCCCCCTTCCCCTGTAGTCTAATAAATTCCCCTACTATAGAATATACTTTAACGGCTTATTTTGTCTTACAGTTAATGGGAGACCCAAGCCACAAAATACGGAAAAATTGCTTAATTTTTTTTTCTTCAAAAAACGATGCTAAACGTCCTTAAAAAGGTGTGTACAAAATTCCAAAACAATAGAAGAAACAGAACATACGTGTTTTTAGATGTTTATATACCAAGTTAAAAGTAATAAGTTGGGGTTTCAAGTTAAAAGTAATAAGTTGTAATATATTACATCCTTAACTCCCCCCCCCCTTTCCCCTGTAGTCTAATAAATTCCCCTACTATAGAATATACTTTAACGGCTTATTTTGTCTTACAGTTAATGGGAGACCCAAGCCCCAAAATCCGGAAAAATTGCTTAATTTTTTTTTCTTCATAAAACGATGCTAAACGTCCTTAAGAAGGTGTGTACAAAATTCCAAAACAGTAGAAGAAACAGAACATATGTTTTTTTAGATGTTTATATACCCTTTATCATCTGTCTACCTACTTTTCTTCTGCAACAATCGTTATTTACTCAAAATATTTTTTTTTAATTTTGGTCACGTTTAAAAAGGCTTTGTAAATAATTAACTTAAAACTAAACTGTTAATAGTTTTTGAAGCTCTAATATTTGTTTAATAAACGTATGTATAGCTTTTTTAAATTAAGTTATAAAATATTTTTTTACAAATTTGAATATTTTTTGGGTTGTGGACTTAAAATAGGTTTTTGAAGTCAATTAAAACCCAAATCTGCAAAAGTCGATTCATAGTCGATTCCAAAGTCGATTTGTAGTATATACATTGACGTTATTTAATCAATTAAAAAAATTAAAAACATTAAAAATTGACAGAGGAGTAGTGTTTTAAAAAAAAAGTATTTTTAAACTTAAAAAACGCAAAAAATAACAAAAATAATTTTTTTAAATATATTTTTGTTTTTGATTATTGTTCAGAAAAAGATGTTCTAATAACATAAAAAAAATTGTATTTCTGAAATCATTAATAAACAAATTAGGATTTGGGGCTCAGGTCTCCATTAATTTTTTTTTGTCTTACAACAATAACACCCACAAAATGCAAAAGTAAACAAATCTTTCCACATAGGGCCTTAAAATACGTTTTTAGTAAGATTTCTTTAAAAAGCTGTTTTCTGACGCAAATATGTCTTTAAAATTGGTCCGGGAACAACGGTTATTGTCAGAAATTTGCGCAACAAAAAAAGCGTTGATATTTCATAGCCCATAAACACAAGGGTTAAACAGTCTATGTGGGTGATAAATGACATATCATCATGTAGAAGAAAGTAAGCCGCATCGACCCTCGTACCGGGTGAAGGAGTGAAATGAGATTAATAACTCCATTTGACTAGTTCACATTATACACCATTTGTCTGAAAATTTTGTGGAGTGGAAAGTGACGATTTGTAGAAGATTTCACTATGAAGACAAAATATCACACTAAAGCTCAGTTACGACGAAGAAAACTTAAACACGTTGAAGAAGTAATTCCAAATGAATAAAATGATACAAAGAAGTCTGAACTTATGACAAGTGCAGAGAGATCTAGAGCTTATCGAAGACACACAAAGCAGCAGGCCGAGCATTTGCGCCTACAAAATTATTCACGAATCATACCTTACAGTGACTGACTGTGCCTACCCGATTTTTTTTATATAATTTAAATCTTCATTTTGCTAGCATTCATAAGAAAATTATACATACTATTTTTCGACATTTCGGTTCAAAATTGAATGTGAGTTTCATTTCCATCGTAGAACGTTTGAACTCTTCGTACGTATACAAAGGTTTAAACATCAT
Source organism: Troglohyphantes excavatus (assembly GCA_963932185.1). Lineage (NCBI taxonomy): Eukaryota > Metazoa > Arthropoda > Arachnida > Araneae > Linyphiidae > Troglohyphantes > Troglohyphantes excavatus. The sequence goes on from OZ010676.1 coordinate 30,098,671, forward strand.
ACAGAGGGAAATTTATTTAATTCCAGAAACTTAGCCCCATACACAAAAACATCGACAGCGATTTTTTCTTTTGTGGGTCATTTTCAAATTCCGGTGTCATTTACCGTCGTAATAAAAAATATTTTCCCTATGGGTTGTATTTATTTTTTCAACTTTTTTCTTTTTATGTACAGATGTTGTCAAACAGTTGTTAATACAGAAATACGAAATTGGATTAAAATATTTAAATAAAAATTATGTATTTAATAAAATGTGGTGGGGGAATAAAAAAAAATGGCTGTCCCAAACAGAAAGTATAATTTGAATTCCGCAATAAAATTATTCCAATGCCGGATTTGTGTGTGTGTAGCATTTACAATTGTTTTAAATATTCTGTATTTTGCATTAAAGAAGGTTTTCATAATATTTAAAGATAAATTAAGCTTTTAATATATTTAATTATTTTGTCCAGAAATTTGTGTCTTATCTGTTACCATACACTTTATAACATATTTTTAAATCAAAATTTACATTTTCTGAACGGTAAAAGTTCTTTATCAATGCAGCAGGATTAGAGAGATAATTACAAGCAGCCATCTTGAATTTCTTGTTGTTAATAGATGAAGAAGGAGACCTTTTGTAGAAAGTATTTTTATTAAATGTCATGTCTGTTACTTTAATTTTTTATATAAATCATTTATATCTTTCTAATTTCTCAACTGATTTATTTAGCTAACATGGTTATTTATCCAAAATAAATGTGTTGTTTATGTTTTGGTTTAGTTATTCCAAGTAAATAATTCTTCTTCTATGAAATGTCATGTCTGTTACTTTTCATGTCTGTTACCGTCTTTGGTAAGAGACATGACAATTTGTTGTATTTTTTATAATAAAAATTAATAACATATTTTAAAAGAAGAACTTCATGAAAAACGTTAAAATATAGTTAATAATATTCAGTTTAATGTTTTTTTTAAAATATTTTTCAAAAAATGAAATTAAATTTTTGTTTGTCACTGGATTTTGAAAATGACCCTTGTATGCCTCTTTTATTTTAATCAAGGACAAAAACACACATGTCCATATCTTTATTCATTAGTTTTTTAACGAAAATTTTTTTATCGCCAGAGATTTTTCTAAGTCTCTGAAGGTCTAGTTGAACTTATTTTAGAGTCCTATTATTATTTTTTTTATTTTGCGAAGAATTCTGTTTAACACTATATTTTACCTGTTTTCGCAATGATATAACCCGGATTCTGCTTCCAAGGTAACAATGACCTCAACTCCAAGAGTTTGTCATATTCGTCTCTCCTCTTCTGAAAATAAATGGGTTTTATATTCTAATAGCGTTTCGAATGTTGTTTTTTTATATAAAGAAGTCGGACAGCATTCGTCCAAAGAAAATATTTTTAAAAATCCCCTTTTCGGGGTATCGTACCCAGATTTCGGAACCCTATCATTTACAGGTAATAAGGTATTTTTGCTTTGGTTAATATTTTGTGAAGAGAGTATTAGAGTGGATAATAGAAAAACGTTCCACAAGCTCCAAGAGGATGTTATTCCATTTCAGATATTAGGGGAGGGGATGTTTATTTACCAGGTAATATTTATATGGAAGTTGAAATGCTGAGAATGGTATGTTTATGTAAGGTATATACAGGATATTTCAGCTTAAAGTTCAATCTCTCATGTTTAGATGGTAGAAAAATTTAACCATAAGTGCTTAAAGCTGATTTTCAAACTTTAAGAATTTCTAAGTGATTCTAACTGAATTTTTCATAAATCCAAAAATTAGCAAATTAGTGGCATAAAATCCTTTACACGTACAACTTCCTTCAAAACAAAACAGAAAATTAAAAGAAATGAGCCGTCTAGTTTCAAAACCAGATAGATTCATTTTCCTAAATTTTACAGGAGACGTCAAAAACGATTGAGCCACGTACTTTTGGATCTAAACCCATGACTTTGTAAGCATTTTTAGACTGGATTCAGACGCGTTTGTTCAATACCGATTTGCAAAGTGATATAGTTGCATTAAGAACTTGTGAATTTAATAAAAAAAAAACGATTTTGCAAAAAAGTGGATCAATCAAGTTTTGAAACTAGACGGCTGAAATATGTTAGTAGCCCAGGCGTAAAATGTGCTGTGTGCTTTTTTAAAGTTTTTGAGTAAATTGAGGGAAACTGTCAAAACTAAATTTTTGTTCAAATGTTTTTTTGTTTTTTTTTGCAAGAATTTAGTTTTTTTTTCAGTAAAATGTATATGTATCTGAGAAGATTGCCGAAAAAGATATAATCTAAATTTTAATTTTCACATTGCTTATTTTGCAACTGCATGAAGGCTTTTAACTTGTTTTTAAAATGTATGTGTCACTCACTATATTGGTTTTCTTCAAGAAGCGAAACTCGGTTTATCTACATTCCAGCCAACTAGAAATCAAACAATTGCTGACGCTGTTGCTCACGTTCGCTGGATATAGCTACTTTTGCTTCTACGGACTTCTACGCCTTCTTCTCCCTCATGTGATGGAGGAGTGGGACATTAGAATGGGAAGTATTGGACAGGTGTAATTTTTATTTTTATTTAGGGTGAATTATAGTAAATAATCATCCCTTTCGATTCAATGCAGTTTAAATCCAATTCAATGCAGAATGTCACATCAAATTCAATATAATTTAAACTTATAATGTATTTTCGGTATTGGATTGCCCAAATAGACTGCTCAAAGGGGATGTGTTGGCCCAAACGACTGCGTGAAGGGGAACCATCTGTTTTCCTGAGCCACGTACTTTTGTATCTAAACCCATGACTTTTTAAGCATTTTTAGACTGGATTCAGACCCTTTCGTTCAACACCGATTTGCAAAGTGATGCAGTTGCATTAAGAACTTGTGAATTTAATAAAAAAAAACGATTTTGCAAAAAAGTGGATCTATTACGTTTTGAAACTAGACGGCTGAAATATGTTAGTAGCCCAGGCGTAAAATGTGCTGTATGCTTTTTTAAAGTTTTTTAGTAAATCGAGGGAAAATGTCAAAACTAAATTCAATGCAGTTTAAATCCAATTCAACGCAGAATGTCACATCAAATTCAATATAGTTTAAATTTATAATGTATTTTCGATATTGGATTGCCAAAATAGACTGCTCAAAGGGGATGTGATGGCCCCAAACGACTGCCCGGAGGGGAACCATCTGTTTTCCTGAGCCACGTACACTGTTAAAAAAAACGTAAATATACAGCATGATAGATGTACAATAGCTGCACAAATTGCGATATATCTGACACAGACTGCACTGTTCCCAATGTTTACAGCCAATAGTTCTGTTATTTTTCAAAATTACCATGCTGCTTTCTATTCCTACAACAGAGAGCGTTGTATGTGCTTAAACCATCAAAAGTTGTATTATCCATTTACTTCAAGAATGTGTAAGAATCCGCTAGGGACGCTCGTGATAACCACAAATTGTGATGTTATTATTATTTCAATTAATCTGAGTGTGAGACTATTTCAATGTCCGCGTCTGCCCAAACCATGTCTGTCGTGTGTGAAAGGAACTGTTTTGAAAGAAAAGTAAGTGATTTATTTAATCTTTTCACATATTATTTCATGACTTGTGTTTATTTATTCTCTGGATCAACGTTATTTCTATTTCTTATGATATTTAAACTTTCCTCTATTTGAAAACATTAGGCCTAATATCTAGATTCTGTCCAGGTTGGGCAATAAGCGATGGGCTTGTTTTGTAAACGTACCGGCTTCTCGGAAAATCTGAAGACAAGCGAAACATCGTTCGCGGGTCAGCGTTTAACATGGGTTTAGCATGTTTGCGATCAACCAATGAGTTAATATTCTATTTGAGGATTACTTGAAACTAACCATACTGATTAAAAATATAATTTATAAATAAAGTTATATATTTATTAATATTTTGTTTATTTAGGGAAATTTGAATTATTTTTTTAGGTTTTTCTGTTTATTTTAAAGGTACTTTTTATAATGTGAAATAGGTATAACTTTTTGTTTCAGAAGTGATAGTTTTACAGAAATATTTAAAACTTATGTGCCCCAGTAGACCCTAACCGTCGTAGTACCTATTTTACAGACAGTACCTTGAAAATGCTAGATTATCAGACTTTTATTTGAATTATTAACTATACAGAAAAATTATGTGGAATAAAATGTTTGATAAGAAAATTTAAAAGCATATTTTCTGGTTATTTTGTTCACTAATGTACTGAGGTCTCCGTGGCCGAGTGGATTAAGGCGTCAGCTGAGAATCCGAGGGTTCCCGGTTCGAACCTGTGCGACGGACTAGACTAAGAATAGTAAAAAAAAGTAGTGATATTGCGATCAGATGGTTACCAATTTTGCTACCAAAATACTAGAATGTCGTCCAGAACATCCACAAAAAATTAACGACGTGTATACGGGACTGGTGCACGATAAATCTGATCAGGGTCCAAAAGGTCCCGACGTCTATTGAAGGCGTTGGGTGCCAGCTCATGTGTTATCCTCGTCATCTGACCATGGTTCAAAAATACGAGGCATCGTTATAGGGTCTTTCCTTCGAGATAGGCCCCGAACCGTCGCCAATAGCCCACTGTGCAGCTCTAGTGCGACGTTAATTAACAAAAACAAACCAAACCACTAATGTACAGAATGAAAATTAAGATTGTGATTTTATCTAATTTGTCTCTCTATAAAAACTATACTTTTGTTAAAGGATACTATACAACAAAAAGAATTTAACGTACTAAATGAAATGTGCACTTATTTAGTCTTTCGCCTGCAACTAAGAAAATAAATAAGATTTTTTTTTATTTTGAAACTGTGTGGTTTTCTTTCCAAACTTTAACCACAAAAAAAGAAAACAGTATTCTATTCTGATTTGGTTAATTAACGTTTGCACTAGAGCTGCACAGAGTGCTATTGGCGACGGTTCGGGGTATATCTCGAAGGAAAGACCCGGGAACACGTTCATACATGCACCTCGTTATTTTAGAACCATGGTCAGATGACGAGGGAACACTTAACCTAGCACCCAACGCCTTCAATAGACGTCAGGACTTTGGACCCCGATTAGATTTATCGTGCACCAGTCCCGTATACACGCCGTTAATTTTTGCGGATGTTCTGGACGACTTTTCTAGTACTTTGCAGCGAAACTGGCAACACTCCGATCACAAGATTACCATTTTCTACTTTTCTTTGTCAAGTCCATCACCTAGGACCGAACAAGGAATCCTCGGATTCCCAGCCGACGCCTTAACCGCTCGGCCAAGGAGGCCTTGGATTCTATTCTGATAAATCAGAGTGATCATCTGTCAATGCATTTTGGAGGACTCCGTGGCCGAGCGGTTAAAGGCGTCAGCTGGGAATATGAAGATTCCTGGTTCGAGCCTAGGCGATGGACTTGACAAAGAAAACTAAAAAGTAGTGATCTTGCGATCGGAGGATTGCCAGCTTTGCTACAAAATACTAGAAAAGTCGTCCAGAACATCCGCAAAAATTAACGGCGTGTATACGGGACTGGTGCACGATAAATCTGATCGGAGTCAAAAGTTCCGACGTCTATTGAAGGCGTTGGGTGCCAGTTCAGGTGTTTCCTCGTCATCTGACCATGGTTCTAAAATAACGAGGTACATGTATGAATCTGTGTGTTTATGTGTTCCCGGGTCTTTCCTTCGATATAAACCCCATCGCCAATAGCACACTGTGCAGCTCTAGTGTTTAATTAACCAATGCAAACCAAACTGTCAATGCATTTTGGTGTAATTATATTGTTTTAAAGAAGTTTTGTAAATATGTATAGCAATAGAGAATAACCGCTTCAAATGCATTGACTTGCACCTTGACAATGCTGCGTGTGGGAGAACTTTTATCCATACAGGCCAATAAATTTTGTGGCAATCGGTTTTGTTGCCAATAACAGAACCATTTAAATTTCTCCTGCACGGTTGATGAAAAAGGTAAAGAGATTTGGTGAAAAATCAGAGGAACTGGTCATTGCATTTGAACATATTATTCTCTGTTACCACTGATGTTCAGTGTTATTCTAGGAATACATGCAGAATTTCCAGCCCTTTTGTCAGTATATTGTGCAAAATAAGCATTCAGTCATGAGAAATTAATATTTTGGGCTACCGGACGCTCTGTCTGAGTGATTCATACTCCCTCCCCTAATAATGTTTTTTAAAGAAGTTTTGTAAAGTATTGTAATAGAGAATAACCGGTTCAAATTTAACTTTTTCGAACACAAACAATGGTTATAAGGTTAGTAAATATGAAAGAAAATTAATTAATATATTTTTTAATAAAGCATGTTATGTAATGTTGGAATTTCTTGTATTTTTTTATTTAAATCTCTATTACTTAAAAAAAAATATTTTAATATTCGTTTATGTGAATTATTTCGTATAACACCAATGTCCAACATAAATACCAAAAATAATATTAAATATAACTTTTCCCAATGCCATAAATGTAAGTTAGGCTATCTTACCAAAACAAATTTTAAACTTTACAAGCTACAAATTGGGGAAATGTGTATGCTCATTACCTGTAAAACCTTGCCTAACAACGTTTTAAAACTCGTTATTTTTTTTATTTCTTTACGTTTGTGTATTTCATATTATAAATTTAAAGTAGTCGAATTCTATGAGGATTGTTGGAAAGGGGACTATAGCCACATTGTAAATAGAGGCTAGTTACACCAGTGAATTAATGTACCTTTTTCAATTTCAGAATTCGTCATGCCTCTCGTAAAAGTTTTGAATGATAGATGTATCTGCAAGTTAGAAAAGGCTAAGAGTTACTGGAAGAAGGGGGATTTTGAAACCATGAAAATGACTTTACTTTTTCACAAATGAAGGTTTCTCCACTGTGTACTTGAGAAGGATGCTTACTCAGGGCTGATGGAATAGCTTATTTTATGTAAAATCCTCAAACTAGTAATAATGCACTAAGTGTTCCAAGAGTATGTATATGTACAAATTAAAATTTTGAAAATATGTACAATTGAGAATAAGGTACAATTTAGCTATTTTATATACAGTTATAAAAAAAAATAAGAATTTTGTTATTTTTTTTTTAATTATCCATCTAGATTTTCATAAAAGTGTTGGTGTTGAAATTTGGTATATGTAACTAAGTACTTTTTCTTTGACATATGTTATTATTCAATACATAATTGCCAGGCCTGAATAAAATATTTATGAAAAAATATCTGGTATTTTTCATTTGGTATAAAAATAATATTTTGTACCGTGCTTATTTGACCACCAAATATAGCTATTACCAGGAGTGATTGTGATTCTGAATTTTAATTGCTTTAATAACATGGTTTTAATATAGTTTTAAGTGAATATCTGCAGTTTTCATGAATTTTTTAATCAGTTTGCGATCACCCTGGCAGTCCTTTTAGGTCATATTAACCAAGTTAATTCATGGAAGGTAGTCTGCCAACTTATAAGAGCTGCTGGTGTAAGTAATATATATATATTTAAAAATCGTGAAATATTAGATTGCCTATCTTTTCAATTACAAGAAAAATTTCACGACCAAACTTCACACCCAGAATTCGGCAGTCGAATAACAAGTACCCAAGGTAAAGGTTTAGGACGTAAAATTATCATATGTGTAGTATAGTATTTGTTTTGACTTATAAAATAGTACAACTATGAAATCTGATAATAAATATAAAAATCTATATGTTCAATTAAATTTGAACTTAAAATACACAAGTATAATTTATGGCTAATGAAAATAAAAAATAATTAATGGTTAGGTTTGGTAATTTTTTTAAGATACTTTAATTTTAATCACAGATAAAAAAAAGCAGCATATTTCTGAAAGTGATTAAAAAATAATACATTTCACAGACTTATTTAAATTCAGCTAAATCTTTTTTTGACTAATTACAAGCAAACAATTTTTCAAATTTTATTTTTGTTTCTTCCAAATCCTGTTTTTAAGAAAAAAATATATCAGATTTGAAAAATTGTTTGCTTGAAATTAGAAAAAAAATTTAACTGAATTAAAATAAGTGTGTGAAATGTACTACTTTGTAATCACTTTCAGAAATATGCTTTTTTTATCTATGATTAAAATTAAAGTATCTTAAAAAATTGCCAAACCCAACCAGTAATTTTTTTGACAATTTTTGCTGTAAATACGTAAGCAGCACACGTTGTAAAAAAATATCACAAGCTGTTAAGTTTAGGCACATTTGCTATAAATACGTAATCAGCACATGTTGTAATAAAACATCACATGCTGTTAAATTTAGGCACATTTGCTGTAAATATGTTAGCAGCACATGTTGTAAAATAAAATCACATGCTGTTAATTGAAATAAACACATTGAAGTTTTAAGTTTTACAACACACTGTCATGGCACAATTTTTACCAGGACAGTGTGCTGTTTTCAGTCTGATTTTTTTTAACAGTGTACTTTTGTATCTAAGCCCATGACTTTGTAAGCATTTTTAGACTGGATTCACACGCTTTTGTACACCGATTTGCAAAGTGATGTAATTGCATTAAGAACTTGTGAATTTAATAAAAAAAAACGATTTTGCAAAAAAGTGGATCTATCAAGTTTTGAAACTAGACGGCTGAAATATGTTAGTAGCCCAGGCGTAAAATGTGCTGTATGATTTTTTAAAGTTTTTTAGTAAATCGAGGGAAAATGTCAAAACTAAATTCAATGCAGTTTAAATCCAATTCAATGCAGAATGTCACATCAAATTCAATATAGTTTAAATTTATAATGTATTTTCGATATTGGATTGCCAAAATAGACTGCTCAAAGGGGATGTGATGGCCCCAAACGACTGCCCGAAGGGAAACCATCTGTTTTCCTGAGCCACGGCCGAAGGACAGTGGCCGTAGGACGGAGACCACAATTTCCCGGGGCCATAAATCGACGTCAGGTGTCTGTGACATTTGTGCACGGTACGTGTGTGCACTTAAAACTGTGGCCGACGTTTGACGTTCCATGTGCCATCTGTAACAGTCCTTTTGTGTAACTCTAGCTCGACTTAATCAAATTAAACTGTATATTTTCATGATCCATAGTTTTATAAATTTTTTAATTATTTATTAAACGTAGTTTAATGTGAAATTTCATCACAGAAAATAATTTTAATTAATATTTTGTTAAATCACTTTATCGCTAACGCTAAGCTTAACGTGATGCTATCGTGTGCGAATCTTGTTATTAGGTATTAACATTCCTTTTTCTCAGAAGATATCAAGGCCAAGAGACTTAAGCGATCACCTAACAGAACATTGGGAATTTGAATTCTAGCCGGGGCATAATTTAGCAGAAAAAAAACAGTAAAATTTAAAAAATAATTCACTGTTCCTCGATGAAAAGAATACTTGATTAAGTATTTTTAATTTTTTTTTTAAATCAAAAACTTTGATAATATACTTTTTCAGTTAAAATTCTTTGAATAAAAACAAATCTTTATTCCACAAGTTTTTTATCTAAATTCGAATTTTGTTGTGTAGGTTAACATTTACATTTCACACTGGACATCATGGCCGAGAGTCGTAAGAGACCGCTCGTCAGGGCGAATACGTTGAATGCGAGTTCGAATCCCTGCCGGGGCGGATTTTAGCATTCACACTTTTATATACTCGGATTTCTCCCTTCCAACACAACAAATCGCGAAAGAGGAGGTTTTCAAACTTTAATCTTTATGTAAACAGAGCGCATAGATTGCTTTACTGGTAGATGCCATCTGCGCAAGCGCACTACATACTTCTGTATCATGCGGTTTTATCAAGCAATTGCCTATAAACCAAACTAAAAGACGGTTCACGTCGAAAACCAGGCCATAGCTTACCCATTTTCACGTTTGTATAGATTTCAATTTTATTCCAAACTTTTACGTTACGTAAATTTAAAATGTTTCTTATAATTACGAAAAATATTATTTTTGAATATAGTCATACATATTCACATCACCTTTTTTTTTAAAAGGTCCAGGTTAGCAATGATGGGGGGGTCCACTTTTTAATCAGATCAAGATCTCAGCGTCTTAGGTTAGCTACAGGATTATAATTCGCTGTATTAAATTATGAAACGAAAAGAATAATGGTAGTACAAATAAAAAAGTTAAATGTCGCAATTCTATAAATCTCTTAAGACATAAATCTGTATTTTTCGTTTTCTGTACTCCGAACCGTCAACTCACGATTGCAGATTTTTGTATGATTTTTAAATAAATAAATTTGAATTGTGTCGAACCTTTTGAATCATACTGAAATTTGTATTTTAAAGTAAACCAAACCAACAATTCCGGATATTAGCCTTCTTCTATTAAGATGCGATCTATACTAAAACAATCAGCACATTTCAACACAGAATGAATATATGCCACGCGGTTTCAATAAAGTATTTATTGTGTAAAATATTTGCACTCGGTTTAATTGAAGTATTGTTTCGATGCCGAAATTTAATTGAGGTTACCTGCAATTTGAAAGACAAAGCAATATTGTGGAAATTGCTTCTTGAGAAAGTGTTGTGCAAATTGATCGCGAAAACTCATCATATCTTTTTTATTAAATTACAGCACGCAAAATCCTTCAAAAGTTTAAATCCTGTTGTTTGTAGAAAATGAAGAAATTTTTAAATGTGCAATTCTATTACAACAAATAGATTTGAGTAATATCCCTTCTTTGTGTAAGAAGAACTATACGTATACACAAAAGTCATTAAGCAAATACTGAGATATTGATGGCAAGTTATTTCCTATTTTCTTGTTTAATGATCTTAATTATTTGTAAAACTATCTGACGGTATTAAACATTCATTGTTCGTTATTTTATCTTTTAATGATAAGATATTTTGATAATGGTAATATATTCTTTGAATATATCCCCGTTTCATAACGGTGCTTTTTCATTTAATAATGACGTGAAACGTCTTTCGTTTCCGCCATAGTAAAATAAAACCAGATGTAGCAATCGTTTCGTTTCCGCCGTAATCTTACTAAAACCAGATGTAGCAAAAACAAGCTATACTGAAATCGCTAATCGTGGGCAGTACTAAAGCGTGGGCAGTACTAAAGCGTACTGCCCACGCATCTGGATTTGGTATCGTTGTGTAGAGCACAGAAGCCATTACTCGATCAATAAAACCCTTGAGGGCAAGAAATCACGCACTATCAATTAATGATGGTGACAATGAGTGAAAATTGAATTAATCCACACTGTTAAAAATAGATACTCAAAAATAAGTAAAATTCACTCCTTTTTGATTACATTCGATGGCTCCGAATACATAAGTTTCAATTTAGAAAAAAAAAACATGTATTAAAAAATAAGCACAATGAATAAAAAGAGCAGATGCTAGCCTACATAGGTTGCCTTCATAAATCACTTTCAATAAATATCAACAATTACAACCAAGACTTACAGGGAATCGAACCCAGGTCCTAAGGCACCGCAGTCCAGTTCCTCATCCGTTGTACTATAAGGACGACGTGAAGAAGTTATACTAAAACCATATGTAGCAAAAACAAGCTATTCTAAAATCGCTAATCGTGGGCAGTACTGCCCACGCACCTGGATTTGGTATCGTTGTGTAGAGCACAGAAGCCATTACTCGATCAATAAAACCCTTGAGGGCAAGAAATCACGCACTATCAATTAATGATGGTGACAATGAGTGAAAATTGAATTAATCCACACTGTTAAAAATAGATACTCAAAACTAAATAAAATTCACTCATTTTTGATTACATTCGATGGCTCCGAATACATAAGTTTCAATTTAGAAAAAAAAACATGTATTTAAAAATAAGCACAATGAATAAAACGAGCAGATGCTAGCCTACATACGTTGCCTTCATAAATCACTTTCAATAAATATCAACAATTACAACCAATACTTACAGGGAATCGAACCCAGATCCTAAGGCAGCGCAGTCCAGTTCATCATATGTTGTACTATAAGGACGACGTGAAGAAGTTATAAACAGAAGACTTGTTTAAAAGGTGTAAGGGCCAAAAGAATGGAAAGTAAGATAATTGAGTTGTAATAACTCGGCTTCCATTTAAGCAATCGACATCAAATTATGTGAAATACCATCTTCTGAACAACTATTTTAAGTTTGTCAGGTCGCTTTGTTAAGATCACTTGAACAGAAGCTGAAATTAGTAATATTAAACCACACTGCTCATTTTTGCGAAAGTACGGATGCTTAAATTTGAGTACGTCGTCGCTCATTTACGATGCAATTGTACTCAAAGTAAAACGAATAGGTACTCATTTTTAAGTACTTTATTTTTTACAGTGCAGTATTCTGGATTTAATTGTCTTAAAGATGTTCATCAAAGGTTTAGTCGCTCATTTACGATGCAATTGTACTCAAAGTAAAACGAATAGGTTCAGGTACTCATTTTTAAGTACTTTATTTTTTACAGTGCAGTATTCTGGATTTAATTGTTTTAAAGATGTTCATCAAAGGTTTAGTTCCGGAATTTTTATTTTAAGTTTTTTAGTTACAATTAATAATATACTGAAAACCTATGTTGATTTCCCGAAAATTTATACTTTTTTGTAGATTTAAACAGTTTTTATCTGTTTATAACAACAGAAAGATATATTTTAGATATATTCGGATATATTTTAAATACAACTGCTGTTTTTTCAAAGTGCAAAATATTGATTTTAAAAATTTTTAAAAATGTCAATGAACACTTCGGGTATTTTAAAAAACTGAATTCATATTATTTTGATTAATAGTAATAAATATCTAATAATAAGCTATTTTGAATATCACTTCCATGGGCTTTAAAGACTTTTTTTGTAGATTCTAAAACCTCGTATACGCTCAAAACCCTTCCCGATTCAGCGGTAAAAGCTGCCGACTTAAGTATGCCGTCTTTCGCGGTGAAAGTTGCTTTCTCTCCGGCATTCCCGAAGAAATATTCTCCGTCAGCCGCGCCTACGACATGGCGATGTTGTTCGATACAGCTCATTGCACTGTTAAAAATTATTATAACCATTTAAGGGGAGTATAAATCTTGTAGATTACATGACGGCTTTTTTCCATGATGTTTAGATTGACTTTTGAAAAAAATTTCATTATTATTTTTATATCACATTTAGTGGACAGTATAATGGTAATTTCTTTTTTTAGGAAACAGTAATTACTTTAAATATAATTATTCTTAAAAAAAGGTTTTTGTGGCATGAAATGTAATAAGAAAAAATAGTGCCTAAATAAAAGTTACTTATAAGATTTTTTAAAAAATTTCAATGTATGACTTTATAATTTTATGTGAATATACATAGAATAGTTTTGCATTCACTAAAGCAAAAGTTTGAGCTGCAATAAAATACTTTTCAAGAAATGTTATTTTTAAATTTAAAGAAAAGAAAAATAATACTTTAAAACTAAAAATCCTAATCCTACATTTCCTAATTATATTCATATAAAATTATAAAGTCATACATTGAGATTTTTTTAAAAATCTTGTTAGCAACTTTTATTTAGGTAGTATTTTTTCTTATTACATTTCATGCCAATTTTTTTTTTAAATAATTATATTTACAGTAATTAATGTTTTCAAAAAAAAAGAAAGTAGCAGTATACTGACCACCAAATGTGAAATAAAAATAATCATGATAATTTTTTCAAAAGTTAATCTAAACATCGTGGAAAAAAGCCGTCATGTAACCTTCACAATGGATGATATGCCAGCCGCATACATGTCGCATACAGAGGTGATATGCCAGCCGCGTACATGTCGCATACCACCTCCGTATGCCAGAGTAATATGGGATATTCTCACAGGGCATACAAAGGCACATTTCTGGCATATTAGTTGCATACTCATGGCATACATATGCCACATGTATGCGGCATATTCGAGGCATACTCTGTTATTTTGTCTCGGGAGGTTGAACCAAAAATCCTCTATCGGAAAATGAGGAGGTTTCACCGATAATTGGTTCAATCATTTTTACTGCAACCGAAATTTTCGGTATCGCTACATCAACAAGCAGAAGAATCCCCTCCAAGAAAGACAACGACGAACAAGAGCCTCCGTGGCCCAGTGGATAAAAGCGCTCAAGTTATGAATCAGAGGACCCCTAGTTCGAGCCCGATTGGTGGACGTGACAAAGAAAAGTAAAAAAGTTGTGATCTAGGTTTGCCAGATTCGCCACAAAAATACTACTACTAAAATACTAAGAAAACTCGAATTTTGAGCTTTATGCAACGTTACGAGTTTTGGTTTAACGTTTCACCACTAAATGGTACACGTGTAGCACCGTAAAATGGTAAAACTAAGCACCAAATGTTGGTCGCTTCTAAATGGGTACCAAATTTTGGTACCCATCCTTTGCTTTATAGCTGAGCGCTTTTATCCACTGGGCCACGGAGGCTCTTGTTCGTCGTTGTCTTTTTTGGAGGGGATTCCTCTGCTTGTTGATGTAACGACAGCGAAAATTTCGGTTGCAGTAAAAGCGATTGAACTAATTATCGGTGAAACCTCCGCATTTTCCGATAAACGATTTTTGGTTCAACTCCCCCATAATATGGTGTAATTTGATGCAGACCTCTGTTTTGCACCAAGATATGGTACATCGTTGAACTGAAATTTTTAACAGTGTAGAGAAACAATGCAAAAGAATGCATTTCTGTATTTCCTCTCCGCTTTTGGGGAATTTGTACCATTATAATTACATATTGTACCATTATAATGACATTTCATTACTTATTCACTGCTAATCATATTTTACAAAATGTTCTGCTTTTATCACTCAGATTAACAGATCTTTCAACGAAATATTTCTTTTGGCATCAAAAGCAGCGCGTTATCTGCTAAGTTTAGTTTGAGCTAATTTAGTTCAAAGCTACACAAACATGGAACAAAATCAAAGTTACTAGATTTAAAGGCTTGTAAAAATAAAATACAAATAGTATTTACAACAAATAATAATAAACACAACTAGTAGGTCTGGAAACAGTATACCTCGCAACCAAAAGAGAAAAAAAACATATACGTCGATTTTTATGACTTCAAAGCAACATTTATGCCAAATTTGAAAAAAAATCGAACAACTCGTTTGGTAGTAAATGCGTAACAAACAAATTTACAGACAAACAGACGAAATGCTAAGTTAAAACAGGGACCTCGTTTACTGTCGGTCAATTTACTTACACATTTTTAAACTTATGTTTTGATCTTAAAATTTAGTTCTCTTAATGAAATACATTTTAACCAAATAATACTTTTCTGGGTGATTTAATTAAAGTCCAACAGTCCTTTTTTTGAGTATACAAAACAAACTTGTTATAAGTTTGAAACATGACAACTTCTATATGAAAACTAGAAAATTCAAATTATTTACAAATATTTCTGGGTTTTGTATAAAAAGAAACCTTTTAATGCGTTCTCGGAATTTTTTTTAAAAAATCTCATTTTTAAAAAAAAAAAATTTAATTTCAAAGCAGGAAAAATGGTTTTTGAATTATTAATGCTAGAGAATAGGAAATTCGTAAAATTTTAACGATCTTCGACAAAAGTGCAATTATTCTACAAAAATAGAATTTCGAAGCTTATAAATGACAGCAGCTAACTGCAATATATTTAACACTGTTTATATGTAAATATAATGAAGTTTTTTTTAATAAACTGTAAACAAAAGAATATTTCGATAAAAAAATTTACGCCAATTGCTTATTTTATTAGAAGTTAAAGAGAATGTTTTAAAATAACGCCAATACAACAAATATTCCTGAATCAAAGTAAACCAAAATTACACTAACAGATGTTCTATTTTGAAGATAATAAATAATAAAAAAGTAGATTTTTCAAAATGGGGGATTACAGAAATAGATCTAGAAAGCTCTTACAAAAATAGTCCCTTAATAATACTAGTCTATATATTAAGTTTGTAAGAGTTGATGGTTATTTTTTATTCTATTTTATTCAAGTTACTAATTTGACTAAAAAAATATTTTATAATGCCTCTTACATAATACACTCCATTAATCCTGCAAAAAAACATTTTCTCCATCCATGAATCGAGGTAGGTTACTTTAAAAATATAATCCGCTTATCACTTAAATTCTGAAACCTTTTTTGATAAATATAGTAGATAATAGTTGAAAAATGTTTTCAATATTATTTTTTACTTGAAAACTATTATCTTTAAGGACATTACAAACATTTACATTACAAAAAACTTTCATTCATTCAAAATGAAAATTTTATATATATGAATTTAATTATATATATATATATATATATATATATATATATATATATATATATATATATATATATATATATATATATATATATATATATATATATATATATATATATATATATAACTTAAAATATATAGTTTAAGAAAAAACACTCAAAACGAGTTTTGTACAAAATTTCTTTAAAAAAAATAAAATAAAATATTATTATATCAGTTAATTCCCCTCCGAATTTTCTAACTAAACTATTTTATTTTTCCCAAACACTTTTTCTCAGAATTAAACTCATTTGCAATGATTGGAATCTGTACAGGAGTCAATGCACTGGGTAGCATTTGTGCATTGAACTTGTTTCCCATGAATCATCTTCATGTGGAAAAACATGTTTTGAATGTTTGCTCCTTATTTACCGTTGCGTGGAGAAAAGCGAAGAAGAACTACAGTTGCATTGTTGTTGAAATCAAAGGGCACCTTGCTAAATAAAAATACTAAAAAGAGAAAATAAATTATATTTTTTTAACTACAAGGAAAAAAGACTATAATAAAAAAATGCAATAATTTTTTTTTAAATACTTTGATTAAGAAGAAATATTTTTATCATTTATTAAACTAATTTATTATTTTTTACAAAAAAAATATAACTAAATTTTAGTACCGATTTCAAAAAATTGAAAATTAACATTAAATATTTACGTTTTTACTGCTTGTTCAGAAAATAAAATATATATTTTCACTTTCTAGTGCTTTTTTTCTTAGACTTTTTTTTTTAAATTTATTTTTATTATTTGATTTTTATAATTTTTAGGATTTTTTCACTCATTTATTTACCATTTTAGAATATTATCATTTTATTTTTCTTACGTTCCTTTTTTTTTACCTTTTTATAAGATATTTTTGTATTTAGTATTGGTTTAGTGTCGTTCCATTATGATAAAAAAATCAACAAAACATTGTAAAAAATATCATTAATAAGCTTGTCCTTTCGAAAAATCTTTGCCACATACTTAAAATATTTTTTTCAATTCCGCTGTTGTTCACAATTCACAGAGATTGATCAGTATTTATGAAGAATTAATTTAAGGAAATTTACTAATTTCTCTCCAAAAATCCTTTTTGCACTGGGCTAATGAAAATAACGACACACTTTAGAAACCAATGTATTACATTTTGTCACCTTTCAGCGATAACTATACATACCATTTTAAAATTCACATTAAGTTTTACATTAAATACATTAATTTTTTACATATGACAAAAATAAATTAAAAAATAATGTTGATATTAAATTTGAATTAACATAATTAATAAATATTAATTTTTAATTTAAATTTGAATTAACATAATTACTAAATATTAATTTTTAATTTAAATTTGAATTAACATAATTAATAAATATTGATTTTTAATTTAAATATAAATGTTTACATAGATTTATTTTTATAAATGTGAACATATAATATCTCCTTCCTTATTTGGTTTCTAAAACACCGATAAAACGCATTATCCTCATAAGTTATACGGTTGTACCAATGGAGGGGGTATTTATTTAATTATTTTCAATTTAAGGGAGTAGTATTTCCTCAATAAAAAGTTGTACCAATAAAATAATCCCCATCTATAAAATACCTTTTATTAAAAAGACAGTATCTATTTATCCTGATACTAAAGGGGATATCATTCAACTGTTTAAATTTATCAAATTGAGAAGTTGAAGGCATCAAGTTTAATACAGCCATTGGAGCATAGAGGTCATGGGTTCAAGTTTTAATCACAACTTAATAGGAAAGATAGAAAGCATTATTTTATAACAGAGTAATAGTTAAATAGAATAGTTTGTATGAAGATGTGGTTAATTTCCAGGAGCAGTTAGTTTACAACTTCATCGACATTGGGGGATTATTAGGACGCGTTATCCCTTTGGGTACATTTGACGAGTAAGACTCGTTATCTGCTTACTTGGGCGAAGTTACGGTAAACGAGTCTGACTCGTCCTCTGAATTTAAGAAGCAGGCGTTGATGTTTGCGGCACCCCCGCCAGTGGGCATTGATCGCAAACAATTTGTTGTAGTGTCGGTCAAGAATGGGATCAATTGAGCCTCACCAAATCCGTCCCATGGGTATAAAAATCTTCAAATAATTCAGTACTCAAAGGGTTAAAGAAGATCAACCTACTGAACTATAACTATGACTTCAGGAATGCTCAAAACTTGTTTGCTTTAAAGGCGCATTGAAGCCAATATGGAAGCAGCCATACTGCACCTAAAATTTTTTTTAAGTGATTTAATGTTTTTTTTAATACCATAGCATTGTAGAAATATTAAAGGTTTATAAATATTATATTTTCTTCTTATAGAATTAATTTTTATATTGCCAAACAAATAGTTTTTGCTCTTTCTTGTTAACCACTTTGACTTGCAAATGACTTTCTATTTTATTAGCAAATCGACTGTTGGACTTGAATTAAATCACCCAGAAATTGAATTATTTGCAGAAATGTACTCCATTAAACGTAGTATTTTTTTTAAAAAAATTACGAGATCAAAACATAAGTTTAACAATGCGTAATTTATATTTGATTTAAAAATACCCATTTGTACCCATTATCAATTTTCCCCCACCTTACCTTAATGAACTTAGTTGACTTTTTCTTCCATTTTATATTATTTAATAATCTATTCCTATGAATTACATTCGACTCAGGGCTGCCATGTTTCAGATTTCAAAATCGCCAAAGTATAGATGAAAAATCGCCAAACTTCAGAACATTTCTGAAAAGCATTTCTTTAATTTTTTTTATACTCCATTTTATTTTCTCACTTTTTAAAATCTGCAATGTTGCTCCAAATAAATTTTCAATAATAAATTTTCCAAATAAATTTTAAGTTTGAAATCATGCATATTTAAGCTATTTGTTAAATATATGTTTATGCAAATAAGCTTTGTAGATCTCCATTAACAATCAAATATAACAAACAAATGATACATTTTGCACTGGAATCCAGTTACATATAGTCAGTCTGTTATGCAGCTGCAGTGAAATCATAATCAAATAAAATTAAATTATTAATATATTTTTATAACATTAGTTTGTTACTCGGTAGAATATTTTTAACGTACAAGGTATGATTTTTTAAATATTTTAACAATTACAGATTAAAAAAAAATGCATATGCATTTATTAAATCTTAAGTTTAAAAATTCTAAAACATGGGTTTCTTATTATAATATTTTATTTGTAAAATTTTCATTGAGTAAATTTCAGTAAAATATAAAAAAAGACGATTTTAAAATATTTTAGAATTTCGCGTCTGCCTTAAACATAAAATTCTGCATTTATGTTATTTAAACAAAACACAGAATCAGCACAAACATCATGTTTATGCTCTTCAAAGATTCATATTTAAGTAAATAAAATCGTTATTGTTTAAAAGAAAATATATTTTAAATTATTTAATTTAATGTAAATTCTAAAAATATTATTCTGTTTCCGAAAATTAATTAAATTTATTACCACAGTCCATACAAAATCGCCAAATTGCCGATTATTTGCCGAAGCTGTTAACTCTTTAGCGAGCGAAAGGATGTTTTGTCCAATAGTTGCATGCCCGATAGTTGCATGTGCTCGACTTGCTTAATTCTACTTTTTGAATGGGTATTATACTCACTTACTCACACACTATAAAGTACTTGAAACTAAATAAAGAATTTAAAGTAAAATTAGTTCAAAATTATTGTAATTGATTATTTACACGTTATAAAAAACGGAAACGTTAAGAATCATATTCAAAGGTTAAAATTTAGTTTTATATCAATTTTAATGGAAAACCCCAGAATCAAATGAGAGAATCATTTTTATCTTGAAATTTATTATAAATTAGCAAAAATATCCTTTCTTCAAATGAGGTAATTAAACCACATATCATAGAAATAAATAAACCTTAGCACTAATTAATTTTTGTTTTAAGTACTAACATTAACGGTTTTAGCATTTTTTCAAATCTGGAAAAACTCTGAATTTTCAAAAAATCCTTGGGATGCAAGCACTAAAAGATTGCCTTTTATCATTAAAAATTTTCAAAATACACTGTAAAAACATGTACTTAAAAATAGAAATCTAAACCTACTCGTTTTTCTTTAAGTATAATTACATCGTAAACGAGCATAAGACTCACAAATGCAAGTAACCGTAATTTCTCAAAAAGTAGAAATATCATTAAATATCTCTAATCTCAGCTTCTGTTCAAGCGATCTTAATGAAACTTGATAAACTTAAAATAATTTCGAAAACATCTTAATTCGCAAAATGAGGTTAAGCAGGCAATGTAGGCATGCAAACATCTAAAAAGATCCTAATGTGAGGACCTATTTTGAGAATATGATACAACTAAATATGCTTAAATTTGATTCCCTGCGTGTCCTCACTTTTCAGTACATGTCTTTTACAAAATTAAAACTCGTGTACTCGAAGCTATGACAAGCATCGAATGTAATTGAAAATGAGGATGATATTTTATTTATTTTCAAGTATGTACTTTTAACAAAGTAGGCACTTACAGTAAATTTGTGTTCGGATAAACATAAAAAGTAGTGTCAAAGAATGAAAATTAATAGAAAAAGTTGTAATAACTCAGTTACATGTAAATATATCCACACTAAACAAATTGGGAAATCTTCTTCGGAACTGATATTTTTTGCTTATAAAGTTTTATTAATATCGATCATACAGACGTCGGCGGATCCAGAAATTATTCTGAGAGGGGGGGGGGCAGTCCAAACACGTACTAAAGGGGGGGGGTACATGGGGTGAATAAGTGTACAGGGACTGGGGGGGGGGGGTACGGGCCCCTGTGTCCTTCACCTGGATCCGCCAATGTCTACAAATAATGAGATTAGCACAAATAAAATTTACTTTTGCGTCAATTACAAAATACATGGTGACAACATTTTTTACTGTTTTAACTCATCTGATAATTAAGGTATAAAAAAATTCTTAGATAAAACCATCATCTAAGAGAAAACTATGAATTTAGAAATTCTCATCAAAATCGGAATATTAGTCCCTGAGATATGAACGATCAAACACTTACACCCCAGTAATTTTATTTGTGTAGATTACGAAAATATTTAAAAAAATTAAAATGGCAGTTAAATATTTGCTAATTAAAATCTTCCTTTACTTTTGAGTTTCTTTAAACAAACCCCCTACCTTCTAAATCTTAAAATCGGTTTCCAAGTTATTCAACTATGCTTTTTCTTTTTGGCTCGACATATAGACTAAAAATATTATATAAGCTTTATTCAGTTTTCTAGATGCGATATCCTTGAATATCGAACAATGTCTTTGAACATAGCGGATCTTTGGCCATCAATCTTAGTTTCCTCGGTCTAGAATTTGCCGGTTTAATGGTAGATACCGATTTCGAGAACGGGTGGATATCCAACAAGTAATAGCAAAATAATTGGGATCACGAACCGACAGCTGCGTTTATATAAAATTGTCGTCCCAAAGGATCTGAAAAAAAAGTTCTTCCCTATTCTTTCTCACCCCCTACTCCTCCATAATAATAATAAACCCCAATGCCATTGCCTTTCTAAGAAATTTCGTTATTCACTCTCATGCCCTCAATAAAAGCCAGCACACAAACGAATACAGAAGTCCGTTGGAGACCTATACTTATTTTCCACTTAGGGAGACAGACGCTTGGAGTTAGGTAAAACTCAAAGGTTGTTCTGGAGACAAAGGCAAAATAACAAAAATTCAAATGCAGAGGTTTTTTTCGAAATTAGGGGATCGAAATGTCTAATTTCCTGAAGTTGTGTCGGCTGAGCATAAAGTTCTTGTGCGGGGGAGTAATTGATGGATTCCAGCGCAGGAATCTCCAACCAGTAATTACTGTCTACACCAGAGGTTCGCCGAAGCAGAACGGTGCCGAGATTCAATTCTCGCCTCACCAAGCCTTTCCGAGAAATTTTATTTATATAACACCAAATAGTAGTGTGCAGCTATGCAAATCCTCTGTTCTTTTCCGCTTTAATTACAAATGCCGAGTCAACATCTGGGGATGGGATTTGTTTATATTTCTGCAAGGGTCTGTCGGGTGGTCTGTTCTCACGGCTGCTAGTGTCTCGTGAGTGGCGCCTTGAAAGATTGCCTTTTGTCTTGGGTTGGCGTCCTTTCTTTTTTTTTTAAAGGATTATTCGATTTACTCGAATGATTTCCTTCCCGAATTCGAGGAAAATTACAATAGAATGAAATTTTAAAAGAAAATCCAAAAGCTTCTGGAACGTCTGGTGAGGATTCGAGGCGCCAACGAAATTGCTGCCGTGGGAAAAGGTTGACCTGGAACATTCCCAAGCTATAGAATCACCGAATCTTCTCACCTGAGGTTTTATTGAATTCTGATAGTTTTAATTAAAGCGCATTTGTTTACTTCCTTCATTGCGAAGTCTATTGATTTTTCTAAATTATTTGGAAATATTTTGATGCTGCATAGTGTTCTTGAAAAGGGTTGATGAACCAACAAAATTGATACTGTGAGAAAAGGCTGGCCTCAGATATATCCAAGTTCATTCAATGGCGGTTTTAATGAAATTTAAAAGTTTTAACTAGAGCGCATGTTTAACTCTTCCTTCTCTACGCATTAATATTTTGGGGCCCGATAGCTCAGTGGATAAAGGTTTGGTTTGGTAAATTAACGTTACACTAGAGCTGCACAGTGGGCTATTGGCGACGATTCGGGGTCTATCTCGAAAGAAAGACCCGGGAACGATGCCTCGTATTTTTAAACCATGGTTAGATGACGAGGACAACACCTGAGCTGGCACCCAACGCCTTCAATAGACGTCGGGACTTTGGACCCCGATCAGATTTATCGTTCACCAGTCCCGTATACACGCCGATAATTTTTGCAGATGTTCTGGACGACTTTTCTAGTATTTTGTAGCGAAGCTGGCAACCCTCCGATCACAATATCACTACTTTTTTACTATTCTTAGTCAAGTCCGTCGCACAGGTTCGAACCGAGAACCCTCGGATTTCCAGCTGACGCCTTAATCCACTCGGCCACGGTATATCTCGCAGGAAAGACCCGGGAACGATGCCTCGTACTTTTGAACCATGGTCAGATGATGAGGGCAACACCTGAGCTGGCACCCAACGCTTTCAATAGACGTCGGGACTTTGAACTCCGATCAGATTTATCATGCACGAGTCCGGTATACATGGCGATAATTTTTGTGGATGTTCTGGACGACATTCCTTGTATTTGTAGTGAAGCTGGCAACCCTCCGATCACAAGATCACTACTTTTTTACATTTCTTAGTAAAGTCTGTCGCACAGGATCAAACCAGGAACCTTTTGATTCCCAGCTGACGCCTTTATCCACTCGGCCACTGAGGCCTTGTACTATTTAGAGAAATATTAAGCAGTGTTCACTCTAGAAATTAAAATTTTGCAGGACGCTGTTGGAAGGAAAAAGGCACCCTGTTTCTGAAAAGGTACTTCAAGAAAAAAGTTTAGGGTGGACCACTGAACTCTAACTGTAACTGCTGGAAGGCTCAAACTTTGTTTCCTCTACGGGCGCGTTGAAACCAATTGAAAGCTGCCATACGGTGCCCCAACATTTTTTTAAAAATGATTTAGTGGTGTTTTTTATTACCAAAGAATTGTAGAAGTATTAAATATATATAAATATTATATTTTCTTCTTATAGAATTAATTTTTATATTGCCAAACAGATAGTTTTTGCTCTTGCTTTTTAACTACTTCTACTTTGACTTGCAAATGACTTCCTATTTTAATAGCAGATTACATTTAAAATGGGTTTAAAAATAAAATTAAAAAAACTTACCCTAAAATAATAATTTTCGGCTTATTTTAACATGAAAAATATACGAAATATTGCGGTATCAAGAAAAGTGTTCCCCACCATGGCGGCCTCCATATCGGCTTCAAGTCAACAAAATGTCCTGCCCTATCCAGAAGTTACAGTTAGAGATCAGTGGGGTGGACACGGCCACCCGTTGACACATCAGATCCGTGTCCGAATGAATGGGTGTTCGATTCTTAGCATGGTTTGGTTTGGTTTGGTTAATTAACGTCGCAATAGAGCTGCACAGTGGGCTATTGGCGACGGTTCGGGGTCTATCTCGAAGGAAAGACCCGGGAACACATACACATTCACACACACATTCATTCATACATGCACCTTGTAATTTTAGAACCATGGTCAGATGACGGGGAAACACCTGAACTGGGACCCAACGCCTTCAATAGACGTCGGGACTTTGGACCCCGATCAGATTTATCGTGCACCAGTCCCGTATACACGCCGTTAATTTTTGCGGATGTTCTGGACGACTTTTCTAGTATTTTTGTAGCGAAGCTGGCAACCCTCCGATCACAAGATCACTACTTTTTTACTTTTCTTTGTCAAGTTCATCCCCTAGGCCCGAACCAGGAATCTTCGTATTCCTAGCAGACGCCTTTAACCGCTCGGCCACGGAACGATTCTTAGCATGAGTGTGGCCATCTGATCTGGAGAGAAAACATCGCATGCCAAAACTAATCAGACGTGCAGTGGGAAAATCCGTTGTGGTCCTCACGCCTATTCAGGTTAAGTGGGGCTGCAGCTCGGGTGTTGTCCTCGTCATATAACCATGGTTCAAAATTATGAGGTAGTGTTTTCGGGTCTTCTTCTTTCCGGTATGATTTGGTTTGGTTAATTTATGTCGCACTACAGCTGCAAAGTGGGCTACTGGCGACGGAACTAGGCCTATCTGGAAGGAAAAACCCATGAATGATGGCTCGTATTTTTGAACCATGGTCAGAGGACGAGGACAACACCTGAGCTGTCACCAGTCGCAACCTCAATAGGCGTCAGGACATTGAACTCCGATTAGATTTATAGTGCACCAGTCCCGTATATACGCCTGCCTCCGTGTCCGAGTGGATAAAGGCGTCAGCTGGGAATCAAAGAGTTCCTGAATCGTTCGGACTTGACTAAGAAAAGTAAAAAAGTAGTGATCTTGTGATCGGAGGGTTGCCAGCTGCACTACAAGCACTTGGAATGTCGCCCAGAAGATTATCCACAAAAGATCCACAAAAATTATCGGCGTGTATACGGGACTCGTGCACGATAAATCTGATCGGGGTCCAAAGTCCTGACGGCTATTGAAGGCGTTGGGTGCCAGTTCAGTTGTTTCCTCGTCATCTGACCATGGTTCAAAAAATACGAGGCATCGTTCCCGGGTCTTTCTTTCGAGATACGCCCGAACCGTCGCCAATAGCCAACTGTTCAGCTCTAGTACGATGTTAACTAACAAAACAAAAACAAAGCAAAACCCGTATATACGTCAGTATAATTTATTGGATATTTTTAGACGACTTCTCAGAATTTTAGTAGCGAAGCTGGCAACCCTCCGACCGCAAGATCACAAAATTATTACTTTTCTTTGTCCATCAGTCGGGCTCGAACTCGCTATACTCTGATTACTAGCCGATCGCCTTTATCCACTGGGCAACTGAAGGTCCCTTTTTTAGAAAACCGAGGTCAATAGCCCACTGCGCAGCTCTACTGCGATGTTACTTTACCAGCAAAAAAAAGTTCCGATTTATTGGTTAAATCACATTGCGCTAGACCTGCACATTGGGATATCGGTGACGGTTCAAGGTTTATCTCAAAGGAAAGACCCGGGAACACTGCCTTGTGTTTTTGATCCATCGTCAGATGACGAAATAAACACCTGAGCTGGCAACCGACGCAACCTGAATTGGCATCAAGACATTGGACCACGATCAGATTTAACGTGAACCAGTCCCTTATACACGGCGGCGAAATTGTAGTTATTTTAGACAACTTTTTTAGTAATGATCCCCCGATCCTCCGATCACGAGATCGCTACAACTTGTAAAGTCCACGTAGATATTGGACCCGTAGCCATGACGTCAGCATCCGGCTAGAAATCGAGGGCCCAGTAGCGTAGCCCAATGGATAAAGGCATTCAGCTGGTAATCAGATAATTGCTAGTTCGAGCCCGTTCGGTGAACTTAACAAAGAAAAGTAAAAAAGTAGTGATGTTGTGATCGTAAGGTTACCAGCTTCGCTACAAAAATACTAGATAGTTGACCAAAACATTTTCGAAAGTCCTGACGCCTATTGAAGGCGTGGGTGCCAGCTCAGGTGTTGTCCTCGTCATCTGACCCTGGTTCAAAAATACGAGCCATCGTTCCCGTGTCTTTCCTAGGCCCTCCGTAGCCCAGTGGATAAAGGCGTTCAGCTGGTAATCAAAGGATTGCTAGTTCGTGCCCGTACGATGAATTTGACAGACAAAAGTTAAAAAAAGGCTTTCTATGCAGTGGGCGCTGGTAGGACAAATAATATTTGACAAGTTTTAAATTAATGGTTTGATTTGGTTAATCAACGTCTCACTAGAGCTGCACAGTGGGCTATTGACGACGGTTCGTGGCTTATCTTGAAGGAAAGACCCGGGAACGCTGCCTCGTATTTTTGAACCATGATCAGATGACGAAAACACCTGAGCTGGAACCCTCGCAACCTCTATAGTCGTCAGAATATTGGACCTCGATCAGATTTATCGTGCACTAGTCCCGTATACAAACCCGGGTCTTTCCTTCGAGATAGGCCCCGAACCGTCGCCAATAGCCCACTGTGCAGCTCTAGTGCGACGTTAATTAACCAAAACCAAACCATACCCATATACAAAAGCCAGTATAATTTGTTGGAAGTTCTAAACGACTATCTAGTATTTTAGTAGCGAAGTTGGCAACCCTCCGATCGCCAGATCACTACTTTTTTTTACTTTTCTTTATCAAGTCCAACCCACGGGTTTGAACTAGCAATCCTCTGATTACTAGCTAATCGCCTTTATCCACTGGGCTACTGGAGGCCCATAGAATTAGTGCAAATAGTTCTAAACTAAATTATAATATTAAAATTAATTTTTTCACTTAACAAAATCGGTAAGTAGTCCTAATCAGACCCCGTACAAAATTGAAATCTATTATTTATGAAGATACTACCTAAAATTCAAAAATTGACGATTATAAATTAATGGTTGGGTTTGTTTTGATTTGATTTGATTAATAAACGTCACACTAGAGCTGCACAGTGGGCTATTTAAAATTAATGTGCTCTCTAAAAAACGAATCAATAAGTAGCACTAATTAGATCCCGTACAAAACTGATGGAACGACTACTTAATTCTAAAATTTGGCGATAAAAAGACTAATCTGGTAACCTTGACCGATACCATATTTTTTCCAAAGAACACACAGAAAAAAAAATTATATGCGAGAACAGTCAATCAAAGGATTTTTGGTTGGTTGGTTGGTTGGTTGGTTAATTAACGTCGCACTTGAGCTGCACAGTGGGCTATTGGCGACGGTTCGGGGTCAATCTCGAAGGAAAGACCCGGAAACACATACACATTCACACACACATTCATATACACATTCATACATGCACCTCGTTATTTTAGAACCATGGCCAGATGACGAGGAAACACCTGAACTGGCACCTAACGCCTTCAATAGACGTCGGGACTGTAGGATTTTTGGAATGCCTTGTGCTCGAAATTACCGCGGAATCAACGCGATTGCGCAACACACATAGTTGAAAAGAGGTTTGTTTTTCTGCTGCCATTATTCATTTAATTCTAATTTACACAAAAAAAAATTTAAATCAATGTCTGTTTTAAAACCAGCCAGGGAAGAAATATTATATTCTGTTTTCTGGGTCCAGGGGCCCTAGCATCATCTCGAGATGTCAAGACTTTCTGTTGGGATCGAAAGGTCACGTGATATTTCCTTTGAGATGCCGACAGAAAGTGTTGGGATTGTAAAGTGACTTCGAATGTGAGATCGTTTTCGCGCGCTTTTCTTATCGCAATCTCAATAAAAGCCCTTTAACGATAGGTCAAGTGTTTGATGACGACCGGAAATACGCAACTTTCTTTCACTGCGCATGGTCAATACGATGTCTCGGTTGAGATAGATCCCACGATTCAATGACTAGGCGGGATTTTTTCCAACAGTAGTGGGATCGTTTTTAACAGATTTCCGACTAGGTGAGATCGAGATTCGAGAAAATCCAAGAGATTTCCATCGAGATTTCAAGCTAAAAGCTATCTTTTGTAGTTTTCATTATTCTGTTCATTTTTAGATGAATCATTTTCAACTTAGTCATGTAGCCCGGCGTTGCCGATGACCTAAGTTTTTTGTTTTTATTTTGTGGCATAAAATGCCTCTTTTTATGTATTGAGAAGAAATACATTTTAATCAGGAAGATATAACATAGTTAATAAATTTAATATTTAGCTATGTACAATAAGAGAAACATTTTTTTTAAATAAACCTATTACAAATAAAAGTAATACTTAAGTAAATTTTGAAAAAAATAACATTTATATTATATCTGAATCAATATTAAAAAAAAAATCAAAATTACTTAAATGAAAATTAGTAGATACGGAAATTAATTTTTGATTTAAAATAATTATGTATTTAGTAAAAAAAATTGGAATACTTCGTGAATATATGTTATTTTATTATGGAATAAAATTATGTTTTTAGTGTGCAATATGTTTAAGCGTAATGAGTAAATACGATACATTATAAATAGTTAAAATATTATAACAGAACATCGTACAAAAGTGAAAATGATCACACAATTTGTAATGTTTTCGAACAAAATAGTGTGTACCATATGCAACAGGTTTCAGTTTTAAATATTAGATAATAATTTTTGTACTAAAATTTGGGTCACGATACAACCGGATTTCGTCCGAACAGTTTTTATTTCAAGTTCACGTCTGAGCTCACTCAAACACCGTGCTTGTTTTAGGAAAGAGGGTAGTTAGTAAGGAATTATTACACTTTCCGAATTTTACTAAAATAAATTATTATAAACCTAACTATAATATAATATGCCGCAACATCATTCTGACTTTCGTCTTTGTATCGAAATAACTGATCATCATCTGACCATGGTTCAAAAATACGAAGCATAGGCCCCGAACCGTCGCCAACAGCCCATAATATAGCTCTAGCGCGACGTTAACTAACCAAACCAACCACATATCTGTAACACCCCGCTCCGTAGTGTTCGAGTGGACAGAACGTTAAGCTCACAGTTATGGATTCCCATCAAAACTTTTGGATAAAGTTTAGCTAGTAATCAGGGGATTGCTAGTTCGAACGCGTGCAATGGACTTAACAAAGAAAAGTAAAGAAGTAGTGAGATGCGATCGGTGAATTGCCAGCTTCGCTACAAAAATACTAGAAAGTCATCCAGAGCATCCAGCAAATTATACTGACGAGTATACGGGACTGTTACACGATAAATCTGATCGGGGGTCCGATGTCCTGACGCCAATTGAGGTTGCGTCGGGTGCCATCTCAGGTGTTGGCCTCGTCATCTGACCATGGTTAAAAAATACGAGGGCATCGTTCCCTGGTCTTTTCTTCGAGATAGACCCCGAACCGTCACAAATAGCCCATTGTACAGCTCCAGTGCAATGTTTTTTAAACAACCAACCATTCCGCCAAAACCGAAGGATTTTTTTTTTTGTTAATTAACGTCGCACTAGAGCTAAACAGTGGGCTATTGGCGACGGTTCGGGGTCTATCTCGAAGGAAAGACCTGGGAACACATACACATTCATACATGCACCTCGCTATTTTAGAACGTGGTCAGATGACGAGGAAACACCTGAACTGGCACCCAACGCCTTCAATAGATGTCGAAACTTTGGATCCCGATCAGACTTATCGTGCACTAGTCCCGTATACACGCCGTTAATTTTTACGGATGTTCTGGACGACTTTTCTAGTATTTTGTAGTGAAGCTGGCAATCCTACGATCACAAGATCACTACTTTTTACTTTTCTTTGTCAAGTCCATCGCTAAGGTTCGAACCAGACCAGGGATATTCAAATTCCCAGCTGACGCCTTTAACCGCTCGGCCACGGAGACCAAGGAAAACTAAAAAAAAAAAATTGACTAGGGTAACCATACAAAACTGTCTGGCAGAAGACATTCCTTAGTTTATTAATATCTAAATATATAAACGATAAATAACAAATTTTTTGTTATAGATATTTATAAAAAACTATAATTGCATTATATATTTATAAAAAACTATATTTAACTATCTAATGTGTAATATTGTATTTTTTTTCACTTGTAAATTATAAAAGAATGTTTTTATTCATCAGAACTTCCACTGCACATCCTCGTCATCTGACCATGGTTCAAAAATACGATGCATCGTTCCCTGGTCTTTCCTTCGAGATAGACCTAGAACAGTCCCAATGGCCCAATTTGCAGCTGTAATGCGAAGTAAATCCAACCAATTGACCGAAACCACTACAAAACGATTCCACAATACAATCCCAAGAGCCAATCCCACAACCAACCACGAGCCGCGTAAGATCTCACTCTTGGGATTGATATCGTCAAACGTCACTTCCTGTGAGATCGATCCCAACGTGGAACGATTCCGCCGAGATGATGCTAGAGCCACAGTTTGTCCATTCGTCCAGTTTGTTCGAATCCTTCGATTTGATCAAGTCGTTTGATTTATTAAATTTATTTAGTTCATTAGATTAGATTGATTGCATGAATTCATTCACATTCATCGGTTTGTACGATATTATCAATTCGTTTGATTTCATTCGCATTCATCCGTTTGTACGATATTATCAATTCGTTTGATTTCATCGATTTATTCGATGTGTTTGATTTCATGGATTTATTCGATGTGTTTGATTTCATCGCTTTATTCGATGTCTTTGATTTCATCGATTTATTCGATTTGATTAATTTTATCAATTCGTTTGATTTTATCGATGTGTTTGATTTCATCGATTTATTCGACGTGTTTGATTTCATCGATTTATTCGATGTGTTTGATTTCGTCGATTTATTCGAGGTGTTTGATTTCATCGATTTATTCGAGGTGTTTGATTTCATCGATTTATTCGATGTGTTTGATTTCATCGATTTATTCGATTTTATTAATTTTATCAATTCGTTTGATTTCATCGATGTGTTTGATTTCATCGATTTATTCGATTTAATTAATTTTATCAATTCGTTTGATTTCATCGATTTATTCGATTTGATTTTATCAATACAATCGATTTGTTCCTTTTTATGGGTTCGTTCGACAAATCGATAAAATCTACAAATCGATGACATCGATTGTATCGATACAATCGATGTCATCGATTTGTAGATTTTATCGATTTTTTTTATTTTATCGATAGAATCGATTTTATCGATTTGTTTGATTTGATCGATTTTATCGATTCTTTCAATTTCCTCGATTTGTTTGATTTGATCGATTTTATCGATTCTTTCAATTTCCTCGATGTGTTCAATTTCATTGATTTGTCCGATTTCATCGATTTGTTTGATTTTATCGAATCGAAACTAATTGGTGAAATCGAACATCGATGAAATCGAAACATTGGTGAAATCGATTATATCGAACAAACCGATTGTATCGACAAAATCGAACAGATCGATGAAATCGTACAAATCGATTGTATCGATAAAATCGAACTAATTGATGAAATCGAACAATTGAACATCGGTGAAATCGAACAATTGAACATCGGTGAAATCGATTATATCGAACAAATCGATAAAATCGAACAAATCGATTAAATCAAATAAATTGACAAAATCGAATAAATCGGGCGAATCGATGAAATCAAATAAATCCATGAAATCTAGTCAGTCGATTAAATCAAGTGATTCAATTAAAACGATCAAATCGAACGAATCCGTCACATAGAATAAATTGTTCAATTCGAACGAATTGAACATATCGAACAAATTGAACAAATCAAACGAATTGAAAAAATCGAACGAAACGAACATATCGAATAAATGTTTCAAATCGAAGGAATCGATCAAATTGAATGATCTTAGACTTCTAA
Source organism: Troglohyphantes excavatus (assembly GCA_963932185.1). Lineage (NCBI taxonomy): Eukaryota > Metazoa > Arthropoda > Arachnida > Araneae > Linyphiidae > Troglohyphantes > Troglohyphantes excavatus. The sequence goes on from OZ010676.1 coordinate 30,130,860, forward strand.
ATCAACTCTATATACCCACCTCTTCTCGTACACATTTATTCTCATCTATATATACTCTATCACTAATTCTCTATCTGCCCGTCTATAACAATACAATAGATTTTTAACACATCATCATTTAACACATGGTCATCTGACCATGGTTCAAAAACACGAGGCATCGTTCCCGGGTCTTTCCTTCGAGATAGGCCCCGAACCGTCACCAATAGCCCACTGTGCAGCTCTAGTGCGTCGTTAATTAACAAAAACCAAAAAAAAACTTTCCAAAATTATTTTACCATCTCGAAAATCTACTTACACCTCATCCTAAGCAATACAACATTTATACGAAAAATATCATTTAGATAATTGTTGCAAAAAACAGTTGCATCGTATAAAATTCATTCAGGAAGTACGGGATATTTACATGACTGAACTAGAAAAAATTTATGAATGGAATGACGTAGTAAATCACGTGTCTGAGGCCATACATGTTGGCCTCACTTTTATGTTAACGAGATTATTACCTGATGTTTTCTCTACTATGAGGGACCCATGTTCGAAGGTTATATGTGCTTTAAATATTACTTAATTAAGTAATATTTTAGAATTTTGGAAAATTGTTTAATTCTCGTGTTGAATAGGCTATTATTTTATTTATTTTTGTGCGCAATTTCATTATAATTTTGAAGGTGAGTTTCCTTAATTTTGTGTTGGTATGGAAGTGATGCCCCAAACAACTACCCTGCGGGCTTCACATCCCCCCAATTCAACGCAGTTTAAATCGAATACAATGCAGAATGCCCCATCAAATTCAAAGTAGTTTAAACCTACAATTTTTTTTCGATTGTCAAAATAGACTGCTCGAAAGGGGATGTGATTTCCCAATAGACTGGCCGAAACCCCGAACGGAGGAGCCAAAGGCAAGAGACCACAATTTCCCGGAGCCATAAATCGACGTCAAGAGTCTGTGACATTAGCTCACGGTACGTTTAAAACTGTGAATGTAATTTGACATTCTATACGCCATCTGTAGCAGAATTTTTATGCGACTCTAGTTAGACTTAATCAAATTAAACTGTATATTTCCATAATCCATATTTTAATAAATGTGTTAATTATTTTTTTAACGTAGTGTGATATTAAATTTCACAAAAAAAAAATATTTCGAAGTAATATTCTGTTAAATCAGTCGTTAACGCTAAGCCTAACGTAATGCTGTCATGTTCGAATCTTGTGTTTTTATATTAACATTACCATTTTTCCTATGCCCAAGAGACTTAAGCGACCATAGAAAAGGACCATACATTGAGAGTTCGAATCCCAGCCGGGGCATACTTCAGCATAAACAGTAAAAATTAAAAATAATTAAAAATGTTATTTAATTAAAATATTTTGAATAAAAATACATCTTTGACCTGCAAGTTTTTCATTTAAATAAATTCGAAATTTGTTTCCCCTTTCACATAAAACATCATAACCGAGATTCGAAAGCGACCGAACATCAAAACGGACGAGTTCGAATCCCTGCTTAGCCGAATTTTAGCATTCACGCTCGTTATTTTGGAATTTCAGTCTTCAGACACAACCCAAACACGAAAGAGAAGGTTTTTGGGCTTTAATCGTTACTGTTGCTCCGTAAACAAAGCGTATAGGATTAGTTTACTGGTAGATGCCATATGTGCAAGATGACTGATCTGTGCAAGATGACACTTCCGTTTCATGTGGTTTTACCAAGCGACACCCTATTAACCAAATTGAAAGACGTTTCACGTCAAGAAATACAAATGAAGTCAAAATATTAGCATTGTATTTTATAATCCAAATTTCTTAAGAGTGAAATTTTATCTGTTTTTGCACTGTTTAATGAGCACCATAGCTTTGTTGTTTTAATTACAGATACAAAATTTTAATTTTTTTTCAAATAATATACACTCAAACCTGTTTTTGTGCGGTGGATAGGGACCGCATAAAAAAAACGAATAAAAAAAATCGCACAAAACTTCACGAGTAGCTATAAAAAATAGTTTTCGCAACACAATTAAAAAAAAAAAATTATGCGGTGAATAGGGACCGCATAAAAAAATCTCACGTAGAAAATAACTCAAAACCTTACGAAATAACTAGGAATTGCTTTTTTATTCGAAATCAAGACACGATGATTGACAGCTACTTGGAATCTCGCCAAACCTTTTGGAATCTGATTTATAAAATACACATGCGAACATTTTTAAATATTTTATTTACATATGTACTTATTTTACACATACAAGACTTTTCAAAACGTATAACCATTATCCTTCGTAGTCTGACAATACGCGAACTTTCTTGTGATAAACTGGTTCAAAATCGCTTTTGTCACTTGAAGATACTTCAGTGGTCAGTGATCAAATTTTGCGACGACTGTTGTTTCACTAGACGCTTGTATATGTCTCGGTAGCCAGATAATCAATTATGTTCCAATTTGATTGAAATTTTCATATACCGCAAAAAAATATCGCACAAAAAAAGACTACACAAAAACAGGTTTGAGTGTATATCAAAAAATAATTCAAAAAATAAAACTGAAATTTACTTTTGAGATAATAAAACTAGAAATATCAATTAAAAACTTTTGTAATGTTGTGTAAGCTAAAACTATAGAAAATAAAAATTGGTCTAATTAGCTTTTATAACAGTAAAATTGAAAATTTCGCATTGTTTTATTTAAGAAAAAAATCAGTTGTCCTAGTGAACTCTCCTCCATTGTCGTACGAGGTTTTAAAGTTATAATAAAATTGCTATTGTGAGAAAAAAGGCTGACCTTGTATAGATCTAACAAACTTTTAATTAAATGCGTGCTATTTTACATCCGTTTGCGCCGACAAAACTGTTATCGTGGGAAAAGGTCGACCTAAGATAAACCCCAAGTCAACAAAATCTTCACTTCCGGTTTCAACACAATCTGATAGTTTTAATTAAAAGTTCAATGTTTTACTTCCTTCTGCAAATATTCTATTACTTTTTCAAAATTATTATATCGTCGCCTCAGAGCAACAGTAGGATAGGATCAAAAACAGAGTTGCCTATACAATTGATTTTAAAATTGGCTGTTTTTTCAATGCGGAATATCTAAGGCTGTAGTTCAGAGATTTCAAAGAAGGCATACAAATGCCCGAGTGTTGCACTAAATAAAGGCACATTTGGTAATATTAGCAAGACCGAAAACTCATTTTCGTTTTTTTTTTTTTTTTAGATGTCTTACTGTTGCTCTGAGGCGACGATATATGCTTCATAGTCCATATTTTTCTTAGAATTTTGAAACATCATTAAGTATTTAGCTGTTTTTAATTTTAAAAATATATGAACAGGAACACAAATATTTTTTAAAAAAACGATAAAATCGATTATACAACTTAAAGTATCAATCAAATTATTTACAAAAGCATCATTACGGTTTATTGTTTTAAACCAGCGGTCCTCAACCTGTTTACGCGTACCCCTGGTTGTACATGGATATATGGTTGAGGGTACACGAAAAAAATATTAGTAATAGTGGTAAACACCTAAAATAAAATACATAAATGTAATAAGTAAAATAAATAATACAAGTATCACCCATTTGAGTTGTTTGATTAATACTAAGAAGCTATAGCTAATCTATATAATCATAGCTAACCTAAGAACATTACTGCCTAATAAAAACAAACTTTTGACACGGGTTATAAGAGAAAGGGGTACTCCAAAATTAAAAAAAATTCAAGGACTAAGTGAGAAAAATATTGAAACCCACTCATTTAAATAATCCGTACCACCATCTATATCAATTGAATGATTTATTTCCGAAACCAGTCAACAATTTTTTTTTTAATTTGATTTTTTTTCAAAATCGTAATCTGATATATTAACAGCATATTTTTGTCCACAACCCATCCAAATTTAACTCCGTTTTATTTGTTATTTTTTTACAGTGAATACTGTGTTTAGTGCAGAAACCAGACAAGCGACATTAAATAGCATGTTGAGCGTGTATGCAAAATTGAATCGTCTTTTGACTGGTTTCTGAAAAGAAAATTAAGTTTTTTTTTTATATAATCAGAATCTCAAATGGAAAGCACATATTTTGTATGCACAATCTTATCAACTGCCATTCCGTCAACTGCCAAAATCACTTTAAAAATGTGCGTTTTAAGAGTAAAAACGTATTTTCTTGCAGAAACCAGATAATTGCAAAATTTTAATTTTTTTCAAAAAATAAGAAATATATATTTTAACTTAATTATAGGCAACACCCAAGAAGATGTTAATTAATACTCTAATTTTTTCCAGCCAAAATCTATAATAATATCGAAGATAGAATTTTTTTTCGTTGGTTCCCGAAAATTTGAAAAAGCACACATAGCTGGTTTCTGAAATAAGCGATTCAATTACGGAATATGAAATACAGTTCTTAGGATTCTAACGTTTAAAAATTCGGGTGTTATCTTCAAGAAAATGCTCTCGATTCCAAAGGTGACCCTTTGAACTTAAAAATAGGATTTCTCCACATCCCGTCGGCCCCGGTCCTGACTAACTTTTATAGATCCCCCTTCAGATACTAAATTCGTCCCTGGTGCAATGCATCACCCACACCTGGGACTTCCTGTGCAGAAAGGGTTGGTCAACATAGGAGTCATTTGAAAGATATGTGCTCGCTTCTCCTCTTCCGTTCTCTTCTAATCCTTCTCTGTAAATAGCCATGTTACTTGGAGATGATGAGTGATGCAAAGAGGATGTTTTAAGCATATAATTTTACTAATCATTTTGGGAAAAAACATATTTTTTTTATAAATATATTGTTTTGTATGCGGTTTACTTTATATTATTGATTTACTATAGTATTGAAAAAAAACTTTTTTTCAGGTGCGCAAAAAAAAAACAAGAAGTCAAAACGTATGACAAGTGCGGAGAGATCTAAACTTTACCGCAGACTTAAGAAGGAGCAATCTGAGAAGGCACATTTTCAAAGTACCAAACCTAATTAAAATTCATACTTAATGCATAATCATTTATAATATTGTATTTTAATAATTAAATTAAGTTTAAATTAGATGTATAACATTAAACTTCAAATGCATTTTTGTCTACATATATCATGTGCCTATCAGTGCCGTCACACAAAATGATTTTTTTTTTTTGGGGGGGGGGGGATGAAACAGGAAATTTCCCAACTTTACGATTCTAAATTCCCAACTTAATTATTCTAAATTCCCAACATAACAGTGCTGAAAATTCCCAGTTTCAACTTATCGGCATTTTTCAACGCTTTTTTTTTAGGTAATATTAAACAGTCACTCACAAACATTGTCTAATGTAAACGTAATCTTACTACTTGGGTAATTTCTAGTCTTCCATAGCTTTCATTTGCTAATAATATTAATTTTCTTCAGTCATAAATTTTCCCAATTTGGAGATTTTAAAAACTTGAAATTCCCAACTTTTAGGATTCTAGATTATTGGAGGTTGGGCTCCCCCCCCCCCCCCCCCCCCCCACACAAAGTGCGACGGGCCTGATGCCTATGTCTCTATTTGTTACATAAGAAACCTTTATTCAAATCACATGATTTTTATATTTTTCATCATGCATTTATTTTAATCAGATTTACGAAAATTAGTTTTCTGAAAATGTCAACTATTGAAAACTTCATAATATTACGGGGAGCCCCAGTTGCTCAGTTGGTAAGGCGTTCAGCTACTAATCAGAGGATTGGTGGTTCGAATCCGTGAAATGGACTTGACATAGAAAAGTAAAAAAGTAGTGATCTTGCGATCGGAGGGTTGCCAGCTTCGCTACAAAAATACTAGAAAGTCGTCCAGAATATCCAACAAATTATACTGGCGTGTATACGGGACTGGTGCACGATAAATCTGATCGGGGTCCAAAGTCCCGACGTCTATTGAAGGCGTTGGGTGCCAGTTCAGGTGTTTCCTCGTCATCTGACCATGGTTCTAAAATAACGAGGTGCATGTATGAATGTGTGTGTGAATGTGTATTAGGGTGCATCAAACGCCCCATGTTTTTAAAAATTTCATGGAAATTGTATGTCCCTATGTTATTTTTGTTCGAAATGCTAAAAAAGTTATATACGTAGAATTTCATAAAAATTTAATAACATCTATGTGGTCCTCAAGTCCCAGGAATGTACAACAAAAACGAAAATTTTGAAAGAAAAGCATTGTGAGTAAAAAAAATATATAATAATGTATTTTAATAAAATAATGCAATTAAGATTGTTTTGTGATATAATAAAAGAATATATAATCATATACTATTAACTTTCTAATATAAATTTAATTCGTACAAGTACACTCAATTTAAACTATAGTCAATTTCGGCCGTTTTCGCAGATTTCTCTGTTTTTGTCGATCTTGTTCGACGACCTGCAGAACATGTTGGTAGGGATCTTCATGTTTTGCTGATTCTATGAAATCAGTACTTAGCTTCACCCCTCGTTCTGCACAGTCGTTGACAACATTCAATGCTTGCAACTTTGTGAGTGTGTGGTGTAGGATACAGAACGTGACCATTATGAAACATCTTCTATTAAAAAATTTGAGTCCAGTTCAAATAGATAAAATAAAATCCAAGAATCCGTTTTAACTGAATTAGAAATAGTTGTATTTACAGTGATATTTTTGGGAAATTTGGGTTTTTTCAAAATCCATACCATATCTACCTTGAAATTTAAAAGCAGTATCAGTGGAATTTAGTTTTGTAGCTAGCATTGCATCAGCGATAGCTTTTCGTTCTTGTGGTGGAACTCTGTTGCTCCAAAGGACAAGTGGAACCATCTATTCTGTAAGATACTAGCAGTAATGGTTTTCAAAAGCACTAATTGCACTTTAAGATATGATGGGGTGGACAACCTTGTACGTTATAAGAGAACATAGCATTTGTAGGACATTCCAAAGAGCATTTATGGCAGAATCACAAGTTAACCACCAGGTCCTGTAGGTGAGAGTGGTAAAGTCACAGTTTGGCATGTTGTTGTGCCGGTAGGTAGTTGCTGATGCTGCTCAAGAAGACAAATTTTAATCGTGTATAACAGTTTGGCCATCCAACATGCTTTGTGAAAAGCTCCTGGTCGGTTTAATTTTACTGCTTGTGTAATATTGGGAAAGTTAAGGTATAGTAGACAAAGCTTTGTGAATTCCATATAATCATCTCTGTATTTTCCAGTATCGATGGCACATTTCGCTGCATGGATTGCACTAGCTCCAAGATCATTAACTATGCTTCTCGCTTGAACATTCACTGACTTTGGGTCATATGGTTCAAATCCACCATCATCTTGATCAAAATTGTTACAAAATAGTTTAAACAAGGTTATACCTAGTACTTAGAAGCCTTGACCTTTAAGTCACCAAAACATGAGACAAAATGACTTCTCTGATATGAAGGCGGCAAGCTGACCAAAGAAGTTTATGTCACTATTTATTTTGCTCTCTGACACAAGCAGCAGTAACATGGCCTGTGTTGGAAGAAGTTGTGTCAAATATCATATTCATAATTGTTTGTACATTGCTAAGAAGTCAGTTGCTCATATATTAAGTCGGCAATGATTGAGTCGCATTTAGTATTAGTTCCTTGGGGGATATGCAGGCACACCAAAAATCTTTGGCTGGTGAACGTTTTTTTATTTTGTACTTATTGGACATTGCTGTTGAAAGTATTTTATTCCAATGCAGAGTTGTATATTTAAGAAAGCACCACTCTTACTTGCAAGCAGTTGAAATTTCCATTGCAACTTGCACTTTGAGTACTTCTTGAGAGTTTTTCAAAATCAAAGTTTTTTTTTTACATAATTTGTGTCACTTCGTTCATCAAAATCATCATTATATCTAATAATATAATTTAATATTAAATTGGAATTAATTTTTTTATTCACTTTACTTTTATTTTTATTCTTTTAGAATTAAAAGTAGAAATAAACAAAATAAAAGTATAAAATCGATTCAGAACAAAAGTAGTAAATCCGTTAAAAATGAAAACCACAAGTTGAAATAAACAGGAAATGTACTTTACTGTAAATTGTAAACAAAGCTAAATTTGTCACTAGTCACCTGAAATCAATGAAGAATGAAGTCACCTGAATTTACTGTTAATATAGTTTATTAACATTAAATATTTATATGATCCATATTTTACTTCATTATAATCATTTTTCTTAAAATATCATAAAATAATTGTTAAAAAAATATGAAAGTATATAAGTATGAAAAATGCTGAATTTGAGGATTTTACTCGAAAAAAAACGAAATTTCAAGGTTGTTGAGGACCCCCTAAAAGTGTTTATAAATCGAAAATATTTGGTATGTCAACTTTTTATGGCTAATGGAACATTTTTAGATTGGGGACAAAGTGATTTTTTTCTAGCGGGGCATTTGATGCACCCTAATGTGTATGTGTCCCCGGGTATTTCCTTCGAGATTGACCCCGAACCGTCGCCAACCCACTGTGCAGCTCTAGTGCGACGTTTATTAACAAAATCAAACCAAATCATAATATTACGATAGGAACCAATCAGGTACCTTGGACCACCCACATCTGGATTATTTCATGTCATTGCCCCTCCCTCCCCTCTCGCTGTGAGTCTGGTTTTATGTGTTTTTTGAAAACAGCGATTTTATGTCCCAGGCATTAAACTTCATAAATTGAGAACCATTGTTCATTTTTTTTCCTAAAAAAAAATAATAAACTGTCAAAACATTCGCGTAATAGTCCGAAAACATCCGACAAATAAGTAAGATGCGTAGTATGCAAAAACATACCCTCACTTGAACTCGAAATGCTATTTTAACAGCAAACACGCCATTAAATCTATCAACGGAATAAACTGCCAGAGTTCTTGAGAAATAGATTAGCCAAAACATTTTTTTAAGAATGATTCCAACAGAAAAGCACATTAAAGCACGTCGCAACCCCTGAAAAATAAAAGACACCGGCGGAGGAAATTACTATTCCACTTCAAGCAAATGCCGAAGGTTCGTGGGCGTATCTATGGGTAGAAAATAAGCGGTTTACTATCTTTGCGGTGGAAATTAACTTTTTTCGCCTCCGGAAAACTAATTTCAAAATAATTGAAAGGCGTCTGCCGAATGGCCCGAAATCGCAAAAATATCCCTTTTCTTCAAGAAGTAAAATAAATAACAGTGGTACTGGATTGAAAAGTAGAAACGGTTGGGTGATTGCTTTTAACAAAACATCTTTTTTTTCTCTAGAATTTTTTTCAACAATGCCGGTTTATTTTGCATGTTTTCGACTTGAAAATAGCTCCCCAGGCATTAAAAAATAATAATGCACTCGCGGCATTAAGCCTTTGGTTATTTCTAGAAAATTCTCGAGAAATGTCTATGGACTTGACAAAGAAAAGTAAAAAGTAGTAATCTTGTGATTGGAGGATTGCCAGCTTCGCTACAAAATACTTGAAAAGTCGTCCAGAACATCCGCAAAAATTAACGGCGTGTATACGGGACTGGTGCACGATAAATCTGATCGGGGTCCAAAGTCCCGACGTCTATTGAAGGCGTTGGGTGCCAGTTCAGGTGTTTCCTCGTCATCTGACCATGGATCTAAAATAACGAGGTGCATGTATGAATGTGTGTGTGAATGTGTATGTGTTCCCGGATCTTTCCTTCAAGATAGACCCCGAACCGTCGCCAATAGCCCACTGTGCAGCTCTAGTGCGACGTTATTTAACAAAACAAAACCAATCGAGAAATGTCTACAGTTGCTATTTACAACCATCTACCTTTCACGTATGCTATAGATTTTGTAGGGAAATTTCTTAAACTAATTTCGTAATTCTTGCTAATATTTTGGGAATTTTATATTTTAAAAATACCCGAGTTGGGAAAATTTACGCCTGAAGAAAATTAATACTGTTAACCAATGAAAAGTTAGGGAAGATTAGGAATTGCTCAACTTGTAAGACTACAATTAAAATAGACCTCAGAACGAACGCTGCATTGGAACATGCGTGCAACAAATCAACGATTGTAAGTTTTTGGTTTGGTTTTTGTTAATTTACCTCGCACTAGAGCTGCACAGTGGGCTATTGACGACGGTTCGGGGTCAATCTCGAAGGAAAGACCCGGGAACACATACACATTCACACACACATTCATACACACATTCATACATCAACGATTATAAGAGAACTGTTAAATATTACCTAATAAGATGAAAAATGCCGATAAGTTGGAACTGGGAATATTCAGTACTGTTGAGTTAGGAATTTCGAATCGTTAAGTTGGGAATTTCAACTCGTTAAGTTGGGAATTTCAAATCGTTAAGTTGGGAAATTTCTTGTTTTGTAAATTTTTTTTAAAAAAATGCTTTCAATTGTCAAATAGTAAAAGCATATTTTTTCCCCTACCATACCACTTTGTGATAAGTTTTTGCCACTGGATTTCGTATTAGGGATTTGTTATCTGGGATAAAAAGTCAAAACGCCGTACTTGTCGATCCGCACCCCAATTAAGAGACAGTTTTCTCTTTAAACCCGAAGACTCATTCGATCGCACTGGTCATCAGAATTTGACGCAAATAAAGATGCGTGTGGGGTTTTTTTCCGTTGCGGAACTTCAAAAGACTTTCACTGGCATCTTCGTAAAGATGTCTAGATATACGATAAGATTAACTAGAAACGGGAAGGGGTGATTTCAATTACCAAAAGGGAGGTGGGGATGAGGTGTGTTGATGCGATTGCGTAAATAACACTCTTGTCGGTGTTTTTTGTGAGGGTTTCGGTGTCGGTTCTTTGTCTCATTGATGTGGGTGAAGTGAGAAAAGGAATGCGATCTGTTGGGATTTAGAGAGTCGGTGGCAATTCATTTTCAACTGACCTGCATATAAGACGCATTTTCTCTGTTCCTTACTTGCTGATCTGTAGACTATGCGATATGAACCTTCAGAAGTAGTTACTATTTTTTTTAATTAAATGGGAATACCATGTTAATTTTTAAACTCTGATTTCAATATAAGCTTGAACATAGATAAAAGGTCTTCACCTGTATGAAACTATTTTAACGTAACCGATTCCACTAAATCTATAACAGTATGTACTATGTGTAAATGTAATTGTGTGTGTTCTTGTAAAAAATTTATATATTAATGGTTAGGATATTTGGGTGAAACAGCTAAGTATTTTCTGTTGTTTTGTATATTTGTACTTTAATGGTGTATTTAAATTTTAGTGTATTACGTTATTTACCGTTCTTGAAAGCGATGAATGTAACTTTTTATTACTATAACTTGTATCATATCGTGAACATTGGAGACACTCAGAAGTTTCTTGAAATGAGTTTTCCTTTCGGATTTCATTTTTGAAATCTTAACAAATGAATGGCTATTAAAATATTATTTTAATTTGACCTTCATTTTCTTTCAATCTACAAACTAGCAAGCATATTATTACAAATTTGCAATGCTTATTGATTTAGAAATAAAATGTATTATATTAACATGTAAATATATGAAAAATGCTTGCGTCCTAGAGATCCCTTCAAGGAACTTATACTTTTCTTTACGATTTATATATATTTACTGCTCTAAAATATTATAATTGTGCGTTATTGAAACTATGAATTTGTTATATTAAAACTTTTATCACCATTACATCTGATTTTGTAAGATAACTTTAGAATTTTTCATTTTTCTGTTTTTTCTGTCATAATCTGTTTTTTCTGTAAAATTTTTAGAATGAATTATTTTCTGAAATGTCGATATGAAAACCCTTTGCTCCAAGTGTTTTCCAAGAAAAACTCCAAGAACACTTTGCGATTTGTGTTCTTTCCATGGAACAGTTATTCCTCTTTACGTTCTTTTCCACAGATTTTTTTTATACTCATAAAGGTAAAAAAAATCCTAATCTGTTTTGTATTTGCAAGAGAACAAGTTAAAAAAAAGATTCATGTTCTAAACACAAGATCATGCTGTTCTCGTTTATTTTAAAGAACAGGGAAATAAAAGAACTGGTCGTTATGTTGGCACCTGGGAGGCGACATCGGAGTGCAAAAAGTTAAACTAATTATTAATATTTTTCTTATTTTGAAAATTATGGATCCTTTGTTTATTTTTAATTAATTACTATATAAAATAAAACTAATCGGCATTTGTTAATTTTATGGTTTTAAGTTTAAAAATACCACACACACAAAATTCTAAAAAAAAAAAAAAAATCTGAAAAGAACAAGTTAAAGAACAGTTCTGTAAAAAAGAACAGGGAACAGCTGTTCTTTAAAAAGAACAGGGAACAGCTGTTCTTTAAAAAGAACATACATTTCACATCCCTACTTTCAACTTTTCACACAAGTGACGACGGTTCGGGTCTATTGCAAGAAAAGGTGGGGTCCGTAGCCCAAAGATCCGTCGTCGGCTATCAGCCAGAGGGTCGCGAGTTCGAATACAGTTTAGTTTTGGTTTTGGTTAATTAACGTCGCACTAGAGCTGCACAGTGAGCTATTGGCGACGGTTCGGGGTCTATCACGAAGGAAAGACCCGGGAACACATACACATTCACACACACATTCATGCCTGCACCTCGTTATTTTAGAACGATGGTCAGATGACGAGGAAACACCTGAACTGGCACCCAACGCCTTCAATAGACGTCGGGACTTTGGACCCCGATCAGATTTATCGTGCACCAGTCCCGTATACACGCCGTTAATTTTTTCGGATGTTCTGGACGACTTTTCTAGTATTTTGTAGCGAAGCTGGCAACCCTCCGATCACAAGATCACTACTTTTTACTTTTCTTTGTCAAGTCCATGACCTGGCATCGAATCGGGAACCTTCGTATTCCTAGCTGACGCCTTTAATCGCTCGGCCACAGAGGCCTATTAATACGGCGAACATGCGATTGGAGGGTTTCCAGATTCACTGCGAAGTAACAGTAGGTCGTTCGAACTTATCCTCCAATTTCTACGGCGTGTATACGGGACAGGTGCACGTTAAATCTGATCGTGGTCCGATGTCCTGACGTTTATTGAGGTTGCGTCAGGTGCCAGCTCATGCGCTGTCCTCGTCATCCGACCACGGTTCAAAAATACGAGGCATCGTTCCCAGGTCTTTCCTTCGAAATTGGCCCCGAACCGTCGCCAAAGCCCAATGTTCAACTGTAGTGCGCCGTTAATTAACCAAACCCAAGGAAAAGCACTGGAACACTGCCTCGTATTTTTAAACCATAGCAACAGTTCGAGATCTATTTCGAAAAAAAAATTCAAGGAATATTGCCTCGTAGTTTGGAACCATGGCCAGATAATGAGGAAAGCACCTGAGCAGGCACAATACATAAGCTGACTAGGCGTGTGGACATCGAACCAAGACGGATTTAACAAGCAACAATCCCTTGTATATTGATGATTCAAAAATTCGATGGTATTGGCGACGGTTCGAGGTCTATCTCGAAGTAAAGAAGCCAGCCACCGTGGCCGAGGAGATAAAGGCGTCAGCTAGGAATCAAAGGGTTCCTGGTTCGATTATGTGCGACGGACTTAACTAAGAATAGTAAAAAAGTAGAGATCTTGTGATCGGAGGGTTGCCAGCTTCACTAAAAAGTAATAGGAATGTCGTCCAGAACATCCACAAAAAATTATCGGCGTGTATACGCGACTGGTGCACGATAAATCTGATCGGGGTCCAAAGTCCCGACGTCTATTGAAGGCGTTGGGTGCTAGTTCCGGTGTTTCCTCGTCATCTGACATGGTTCAAAAATACGAGGCATCGTTCTCGGGTCTTTCCTTCGAGATATGCTCCGAACCGTCGCCAATAACCCACTGTGCAGCTCTGGTGCAAAATTAATTAACAAAACAAACATAAACAAACGAAGGAAAGACCTGGAAACACTGCCTCGTATTTTTCAACCATAGTCAGATGACGAAGACAACACCTGAGCTGACGCCCGACACAACCTCAATAGGTGTCAGGACATTGGGCCTCGATCAGATTTAGCGTGCACCAGTCCCATATACAGGCCAGTATAATTTGTTGGATATTTTTAAACAACTTCCTAGTGTTTTCGTAGCGAAGCTGGCAGCCCTCCGATCACAAATCATAAGCTCGTTACATTTTTACTTTTTGTCAAGTCCACTCAGTCGGGTTCTAACTCACAATCCTTTGACTGTGAGCCGAATACGGACCCAGTATAGGTTTGGTTTGATTAATTAACATCGCACTAAAGCTGCACAGTGGGCTATTGACGATGGTTCATGGCCTATCTCGAAAGAAAGACCCGGGAACGATGCCTCGTATTTTTTTAACCATGGTCAGATGACGAGGACAACAACTGAGATGGCACCTGACGCAACCTCAATAGGCGTCAGAACATTAGACCCCGATCAGATTTCTCGTGCACCAGTCCCGCATACACAACAGTATAATTTGTTGGATGTTTTGGCGAATTTTCTAGTATTTTTTTAGCGAGCCTGTCAACGCTTCGATCGCATGATCACTACTTTTTTACTTTTCTTTGTTAAGTCCATCGTTCCTCTTCACCCGCAAAATATATTCACGTGTATAGGAGACTGGTGCGGGTTAAATCCATCATGGTTCAATGTCCTCACGCATACGTCAGGTTGCGTGGCGTGCCAGCTCAGTTGTTGTTCTCGTCATCTGACCATAGTTAAAAATTACGATGCATTGTCCAGAGTCTTTAATAAGTGATAGATCCTTAACCGTCGCCATTAGCCCATTGTGCAGCTTAATGCAACGTTAATGCTAGTCACGCACTGGAAACTATCGGACATGCAACTGCACTATTTAGTTACATGCAAATGAAAAACTTAAATTGTATCCTTATCGGACATGCAACTATCGGACAAAATATCATTTCGCTCGATACCGGCCTAACAATTTTGGTAAATAATCGACAGTTTGACCATTTTGCATGGATTGTAATAATACGAGTTTGGCGATTTTTCAACTTTGGCGATTTCGAAATCTGAAACATAACTGCCCTGAATCGAATGTAATTAAAATAATTGCCGGGCATTGCTGAGTGATTTTTTAGTCACTCAGTTGATTATCACCGAGCGATAGTTGCGGGGCCCCAGTGAATAAAGGCGTTCAGCTAGTAATCAGAGGATTGCGAGTTCGAGCCCGACTGATGGACTTGACAAAGAAAAGTAAAAAAGTAGTGATCTTGCGATCGGAGAATTGCCAGCTTCGCTACTAAAATACTAGAAAGTCGTCTAAAAATTATACTGGCGTGTATAAGGCCGCTTTTACATTTAACGACACGACACCGATAAATCGTGAACGATCGTGAAAGGACGACACAACGTTTTATCGTATCGTCTGATGGTCAGTTTTTCATTGCACCGATATCGTTCGCCGAAAACGAATTTTTTTTCATTCAGTGCGTGTTCGTCTGTTGCCGAGAGCACGTCTATTCTCGATGTGGCGCATCCACTGATCTCTAACTGTAACTTCTGGATAGGGCAAGACATTTTGTTGACTTGAAGCCGATATGGAGGCCGCCATGATGGGGCACACTTTTCTTGATACCGCAATATTTCGTATATTTTTCATGTTAAAATACGCCGACATGTATTATTTTAGGGTAAGTTTTTTTTATTTTCTTTTTAAACCCATTTTAAATGTAATCTGCTATTAAAATAGGAAGTCATTTGCAAGTCAAAGTAGAAGTAGTTAAAAAGCAAGAGCAAAAACTATCTGTTTGGCAATATAAAAATTAATTCTATAAGAAGAAAATATAATATTTATATATATTTAATACTTCTACAATTCTTTGGTAATAAAAAACACCACTAAATCATTTTTAAAAAATGTTGGGGCACCGTATGGCAGCTTTCAATTGGTTTCATCGCACCCGTAGAGGAAACAAAGTTTGAGCCTTCCAGCAGTTACAGTTAGAGTTCAGTGGGCGCATCGCAACAAGTTACATTATAACAAACTGCGATTGTTGTATTTGCTGTATTTAAGGAGAAAGAAGAGATCAATAACAAATCGCTTCTGGGTGCATGATATCATCAAAGCAAGACATGTTGAAGGAGATTTTTATGTTTTATTTGAACGTCTACAAAAAGCTAGAGCTAACCAACTAGAGCTACACAGTGGGCTATTGGCGACGGTTTGACTAAATATTTCCTCCCATGCCTTTTCTCGAACAATCTTGTTCTTGTAATATTCATCTCGCTTATCCCAAATACAGGTCCCCACACTAATTCACACAAGTTCACAATATCAAACTTAAAAGCCATATTGATAATATAAATAAGAAAAAACACAGTAGACTATAGCAGACGGCAACAAGTATTTCGGAAACAAACTCAAAATGTCGTCACGATGAAGTAGGGAAGGCGCGTGCCCACGATAAAACGTTCCGATAAATTGTATCGTCTGATCGGGAACGACAATATCGTTATCGTATCGGCTAGTGAAAAAGCGCCCGGCTTCGTATGTGTATTTTGCGTACCCCGATATCGTGCCGCTGAAATCGTATACGATTTATCGGTGTCGTGTCGTTAAATGTAAAAGCGGCCTAAGGGACTGGTACACGATAAATCTGATCGGAGTCCAATGTCCTGACGCCTTTTAATGTTGTGTCGGATGCCAGCACAGGTGTTGTCCTCGTCATCTGACCATGGTTCAAAAATACGAGGCATTGTTCCTGGGTCCTTTTTTCGGAATAGGCCCCGAACCGTCGCCAATAGCCCAATGTACAGCTCTAGTGAGGCGTTAACTAACCAAGTCTAACCTAAAGGAACCGACCAGACATATATTAACTGTGATAAGACTCTTAAATGACGTCAGAAATTGGCAGCCGGAACTGTGTCAATTCAACCAATTAAACTACAAGAAGATTTAAAGCCGCATACCTTATGAAAAAGTTTTCCTACTTTATAAAATAGTAGTGGATAAATATACAATAGAAAGTGTGCTGTTGTTTAAAATATACCGATGGTTTCGCTAGCAACTATCGATTTTCTAACTTCTGCTGTACAACATGGAAGAACAGAAGATGTGGCAGACGTCCTAAAGACCAACCATTTGCCCCCGGATCTTGGATACAACATGATCCGTCTCGCTACTAAGAATAACCATGCCGATATAGTGAAGTTACTAATTGACTCGGGCTGTCCAGTCAACAGACCAGCTGGTTGTGATTCATCTATACCTACACCATTTCAAATAGCTTCTCTAAACAATGACCACGAAATTCTTCAACTGCTTCTCGGTCAAGGTGCCGATGTAGATGAATCAAACAGTATAAGTAACTAATAACTTCAGACTGGTACAAGAATGCGCTGAAGTTATTGTATCAATCTAGAGGATCAATTCCCATGATGTTAAATAGCTTCTTTAATAACTTTAACGAAATTTGATACTATACCTGCTAACCGGAAGACGAAGGAACTTTAACGAAATTTGATACTATACCTGCTAACCGGAAGATATAGTGAATAGTCAATTCCAATCAACAAATCATTGGATTAGAATTCTTTTATAGCTGTTTTTCCGCAGTTCTCCTTACGAATCGAATGTGCTAAATCTCGGTTCTAATGTAAAATCACAAGTTGGACAATTTTTCTATGTTAACGTGTAATGTCTAAAAATGTAAAATGACCCAAATAAATTCTACATTTAAAAGTATAATTGGAGCATTTATTTAATATCGTCTCATTTTAAGTTTTTCCTTAAATTAGCTCAAAACATTTCGAAATCTAAACTTAGTACGACTAAAACTCATCTTGTCTCTGTCTTTGAAATGACGAGGCAGTGTTTCCGGGATTTTCCTTCGGGATAGACCCTTATTCGTCGCCAATATCCCATTGTGTAACAGTTGTCTGAATTAATTGAGGAGCTTATTTTCAAAAGGGAACATTTCCCTAGCTGGAATTCAACAGCCGTAGCGAACACTGTTTGGTGACGAAATTCAAAGGATTCCCTTCTAAATGTGGAATTGGGACAATAGAAGTAAATCGCTTGAATTATTTCGTCAAGCAACATTGGTTCACTACGGCTGCTGAATCACAACCAGGAAAATGTTTACTTTTAAAAATAGGCTCCTCAATTCAACCAACCAAATGTGATATAAACTTGTAATCTGCATATTTACGTAATACAGATAACTACATTTATTTTTGTTGTAATTAGTAAATACTAATTGATATTATTTATGAATACACTTTTATTTACACTTTACTACATTCCCCCCCCCCCAACTTTTGTAAAGTGTTTAAGTACCATGTAGTGCAGCTTAAATTATGTTCTGGGTATCAATATATTCTGTGATAACTGCAGATTCCGATACTCTATAATTTTTTCTAAATGTAGACTTGTTTATACTATTTTTTTCTGTGGGGCAAAGCAGCGGGGGTAGGATACTTTACTCCACTATCAGAAATTTACTTTTTTCAATAGTAAAGCTTGGTTGGAGTAAATAAAACCATTTGGGGTACAAATGTATTATCACGGGGCACCGAAAAATTGAAATTTAGAAATGCATAGAAGTCGCCAATATGACTATTAACGCCAACGATGGGCAACGGCGATCAGTTGATGTATGATGCCAGTTTCTTCGGTTTAAAATCGGGCCTCGGTGGCTCCGATGAAAAGTTCGATGATTAAACGCGATTGGTTGGATGGAATGCACAGTAGAATATTACAACGTTGTACAATGGGCTATTGCACGGACACATTTGAAAAGTAATTGACATTTATTAATTGTTTGAGTAACTTTGTTTTGGTTTAGTTAAGGCAATATTTGAGCCACACAATGGGGTATTAAAGACGATCCAATGTTATTATGTAACGAATGGTTTATTGAATAAGCGTCGCATTAGTGCTGCGCAATGGGCTATTGGAAATGGTTCCGGATCTATCCCGATTGGTTTTGTTTTGTTAATTAACGTCGCACTAGAGCTGCACAGTTGGATCTATCCAGAGAAAATGTGGAATTATTTTAAAATGACGGACCTGTGGTTTCACCCCACTCTCTAAACTTTTGCTCCACTTTGATTGATTTGGGAATTACTGGGATAATTTTATCGTCTGCGAATTTTTTTCGTATCGTCTGGGAGCTTTGTTGCTATACGAGCTCTTCTTTTGTTTTGTTATATTTTGCATGGCTTTTTTTTACAAATTTCATGACTTTTTTTAATCCTGATGACGCTTAATGAAAATTTCCGTTTGGTCTAAAGTAGCCTCTTTTTAGTTACTGGCGAATTGTTTCAACTAAATACGTTAATGTATCTGTTTGAAATTTTCATTTATATGTCTAATTTTTTCATTTTATATTCTATGTATAACTATAGTTTTATTTTAGAATATTATGCTTTATATTGAGGTGTGATGCCCCAAACGACTGCCCGAAGGTTAGTCGTTTAAGAGTGCTGTCGAAATGCCCCAAACGACTGCCCGAAGGATTTCCTGTAAGCACCATGATCGACTGCCCGGAGGGGGTCATGGATGTGATCCTGAGTAGTCGGAGGCCGAAGGCCGGAGACCCCAAAATCGACGTAAGGAGTCTGTGACATTAGCGCGCGGTACGCGTGTGCGCTTAAGATTGCCGTCGAAATGCCCCAAACGACTGCCCGAAGGATTGCCTGTAAGCACCATGATCGCGGAGGCCGAAGACCACAAATACCCAGAAACATAAATCGACGTTAGGAGTATGTGATGTTAGTGCCACGGTACGTGCGTGCCTTTAAAACCGTGTATGGCATTCGTGATGTCCACAGGACTTGAAACGACTAACCAACCAGAGGTGGCTGGGGGTGCTGGGGGGGCTGGGGGGGCTGTAGCCCCCCGTCGGGCAAGCCAAGCCCCCCTGTCGGGCAGAATTATGAAGTTCGTCGGGGAAGAAGTGTTAATTTTGTTAAAAACAAGTTTTTGTGAAACATTAAATAATTTTTTTTAATAAAATGGATCTGTGTCATCTCGACAGGCAGAATTCCAACAATGTTACAGTTCATTGAAATCCCGACTTTTATGTCCGAATAAGGGGCTCGGACAAGCATCCGATGGGCGCGAGTTCAATCCTCAGCATGTGTGTAACGATTTAGTAAACGGATGGTTGCCAAATTCGCCCTTTTCCCGACCAAGATACTATATTCTCCGTGTATGAGCTTGCTGGGAGGGCTGGATGTAACGTAAGGGTATTTAACGCAGTTAATTGAAAAGTAATAGTCAGTAAATTTAAGAACTTTTGGGGGGTTGTGGCGTTTTTTTCAAGATTGGTTTGTCGGGCTTGACATCTCATCGTAATTTTGATCCTGTAGATATTTTTACGTTTAGGAACTTTAATTAACCTTTTTATACAGTAATTTCAACAAACAAACAAACAAACAAAAATAGTAATAAAAAATTAGGTAGGAAGTGTCTCTCTCAAAACGACCGCGGTGTTTAAGGCATGTAACGTCAAGCTAAACTCACGCACTTTTTGGGTTCCGATAAAAACTCTGCATGCTCTCAGACGAGTATGAATTAGATGATAATGCAATTACGCCAACGCTGTTCAAGGCTTTTGATTTCGTTACGTAAGTTTTCGTTATGTTCATGTTTTTTTTAAAGTTCACTTCGCCCACGCCCTGCATGCACCCTTTACATAGATACGATTTTAAAAACATTACATGTAAAGAAAAAGATTTTTACTCTTATAAAATACCGTCTCTTGTTTGTACAATTGATCATGGATACTGAGCAAAATACGTATCTCCGGTATTACCGTCTGTAAAATTATTTCAATAAACGTGTATTGATTCATCCATTTTACTGGTCATAAAAAAAAAGCAAGTATATGACTCTAAGGCCCATTTTACACAATTCTACATTTTATGTCAACGAGTAAAACGCGCGTGAACTTCTCGGTGATTCGAGAATTCATACGGTATGGGTTCTCGAATCACCGAGAAGCTCACGCGCGTTTTACTTGTTCGTGTAGAATGGACCTGCCTTACCTTAAATTGTACCTATTATAAAAACAAAAAATAAAACAGATTTTTTATTATACAACTGCAAGTCAAAAATTAGGGAAAAAAAACTCCGTTTTGAACTATGTTTTGTACATTGTCTTTACGAAACAAATTTAGCATGACGCAAAAAAAAACATTTCATCTAACATTGATTACTTCAATAATACAGAAAAAAAACAATAGTCATTTAATTGCTGTCTCAGTTTACCATGTTTTATGTTCATGTAGTTTCATTTTAACGAATGTGGACAAATATATCGGATTTTGCGCAGTCTAGTTCCAAACGTAAATTTTATTTTACTTTTTGTCGAGGTAACCATGGTCACTTCACCATAGAAGAACAATTTAGCCGTCCACGGCAGTCTGAGAGTCGCTTTATTTCCCAGACCAGACAGATGCCTCCAAAAGATAAAATCAGTTTCATCGAGTGAGAACATTGGTCCCTCTTCTATGTTTCTCGACCCCCTTGTGTTTCTTGACAAAGGGACGGCAAGACGCCCCTCTCGACTCGGATCCAGTTCAGCCTTAGGGGGCATACTAAACTGTCCGGCCCTAGGCGGCCACCGAGGTATTGGGAGCAATGCCGCTAAAGGGCAATTAAGGTGGTAAAAATGTCATCTGTCACTTGTTATCTTCATCTTCAAAGGAAAAGAACTAAAGGCAAAATATTTTCATTCAAGAACACCCTTTTCCATTTTATAGTTTTTTTTTCTTCTTTTAGCTGGCTTTTCACTGGCAAGCTCTCTTTGAATTTGGGGGTCACGCATCTGCATAGGATAGGACACAGAGAGGACTGGTGACTGGTGTTGGTTCACTAGTATTTAAGGTCTCTAAGAAAAAGGAGGTCCAGAGTAAACAATCCGATCACTTGTAGTGTACGAAGCAGTAGAACAGTCTGAGTTTTCTTTTGTCCGTTCCGTTCTTTATGACAGGTTTAAAAAACTTGATAAAGTTTGCTGTTTTTAATTTTTAAAAGAGTAAACATGAAGTAAAGTAGGCAATGCATTGAGATTAGTGAGTGTCCGATATGCGAAGATACATTATCATATAGTGGATTTGGGAACTACAGTACCGTCAAACTTTGATGCAATTCGTATAAGGTGAGATGTCTTAAAAATTATTGTGATTTTTTTAAAAATTATTTGTACATGACAATTTAATAATATTTTATTTATTTTGTTAAGAACGGAGTCCTATCGTTTATTGATTTTTATGTTTTCTGCATTTCGAAGAACTATTGCAATTTTTATATTGCCTATTTAATTTATTTAGTATGGTACTTTTTTCTAACAACACATTTTTTATATGAAGTTTAAAAAATACCTTTATTTTTATTACAATTTTTATTACTGTACATTGTGAAATTTAAATTTATTTGTAATTTAATAATAAAATATCAATATGGCATAAGTTTTTCATGTGGGATCGTTAAAATTAATATATTGAGAAATATTTGTTCTAAAAAAATCAGTTCAGAAGAAATCAGATCCTATTTTAAAGGACAATCATGGTTCAATTAGGTAGTCAGAAATAGTTTTCCATTGAATGGACAGTCGTTAAATCCATTAAATTTTTAATTAGTCCTACTAGGTAATTTAAACATGTTAGTGTAAGTAAAATGAAAATATAAGATTGAATTGATTAAAGACATTTGAATTTTTAACAAATATATATTTCCTAAATTATTATTAGGTTAAACAAAAGTCAAAATATGAGATTTCTATGTATTAGACACAGGCGATTCCATTGTCAATTCAGCTTTAATTTTTTAGGCTGACTAAAAAATTAAAAACGAAATTTTTTCTTATGTAACAAACATTTAATTTTATATGTTCACTGTTTCATACGACATTAAAATTTATAGAAAATTTAGATTACTTCTAAAATTGAACGAAATCGCTTCAAAGTTTAAAAAAAAAAAACGATATCATAGTGAAAGTGAAATGCTACGGATAACAGATTGGATTGATTTTAAGATACACAGAAAGTTAAGTATTAAAAAAAATCTTTTTAATATAATTTTTTCAAAAATAGTACAAATCCAAAATGTCTTCGAAAAATTAAAATATTTCTTTAAAAAATATGTCACACTTCCTATTTTTTTGTGGACTTTTAAATTTGTTATCTCAGTCGTAAATATATTGTTTGGAGAAGGTCGTGGAAGAAATAAACGAATGCTTAAAAATTTTTAAAAAACTTTTTCATCTTCAACCATGATTGACCTACAGCTCAATGTTATGAAAAGAATTTCATAAGAAATAACTCATCGCTCATTTCCGTTGCCTTTTATAAATATAAATGTTTTATCATTGTTTTTAAATAAAAAAAAACCACTAAATTAAATGACAGAGCGGTATGATTTGTACATTTTTTTTACTTATCTTTTCCCCACTATATTTTAGGTTTGCGAAAACTGTAAACGAGTTAAATAGTAATTATTCCAACATAAAAATGATACTTGTTGATTGCAGTCCAGAATATTTGAAACTCTGCAATTCTTTAGTAATAACCCATTAAATATTACAAGCATTTAGTTATAATCATTTAGTTACGCAATATTTATCCTCGACATGTTATTTAGGAAAATTTTATACGTGTATTTTACGTCGGGGATATTAGCCCCCCTGTCGGGGAAGACTAGCCCCCCCCGTCGGGCAATTCCTAGCGCCACTACTGTAACCAACAGCGGATCAACTGATCGCGAGTTCTAATCGCAACATTTGCTTTTAAACGCATTAACTTAATGTCAGTTATTTGTATATTTCCGATATTCGTCGATCTGTAAAATATCATCTGACCAGGGTGCTAAATTACGAGGTAGTATTCCCGGGTCTTTCCTTCTATATAGATCTCGAACATTAACTTTCCATTAGAAATAGCAATCCGTCCTTTAACCATGGTTCAAAAATACGAGACAGATTTCCCGGGTCCTTGTTTCAAGATATATGCGAACCGTTTACAATAGCCCAAAGTGCAGTTCTAGTGTGCGCTAACCAATCAATCGCGAAAGCAATCAGCGACCATTCATTTTAAAGCAAAATGTTTGGTTTGGATAATAAACATGATCTAGAACTGCACATTGGGCTATTTAATACAAATGTAAATAAAAGTATTACTCTTATCAAAGTGAACTGGCAACGATAAAAATTTATTTCGTGTTCGAAAGTTTGTTTATTTATTTAAAACGGCGATAGTTTGCTCTTATTACATTAATTTGTTACTAAAATATCAGAAATTACGAAAAAATAACATTCCGATATTAAATCAGTAAATTATAACATTTATAAATATAATATTTAGCATCGTTCCATTGTACTACGACTGCATAATCGAGGGTTACCGTCTCGTTTGGCGGGATTAACAATCGCTTCACAGAATTGGCGAAATGGTGACTTAATTTTGTTGAAAATTCGGTGCCCCGTGATAGTACATTAGTTCCCCATTTGGTTCTTATTAAGCACCATTCAAAATGTATGTTCCATTTTGGTTGTCCAAAAAAATCAATTCTACAACCAAAAAAAATCAATTTAAAAATCAAAAAAACTTTAAATGATTCCTAAACTTCCTTCTTTTTTTTTTTATAACAATTGGCAAATTCAGTTTGATTTGATAGTCCAATATTTGCTCCGTATACTTCAGTGAGGTAAATAAAAATAGATGGTTTGGTTAATTAACGTCGCACTAAAGCTGCACAGTGGGCTATTGGCGACGGTTCGGGGTCAATATCGAAGGAAAGACCCGGGAACACATACACATTCACACACACATTCATTCATACCTGCACCTCGTTATTTTAGAACCATGGTCAGATGACGAGGAAACACTTGAACTGGCACCCAACGCCTTCAATAGACGTCGGGACTTTGGACCCCGATCAGATTTATCGTGCACCAGTCCTGTATACACGCCAGTATAATTTGTTGGATATTCTGGACGACTTTCTAGTATTTTTGTAGCCCGGCCACCCGGGAAAATTCCAGGTCAACCCTATGGCCAGTCCGCCACTGCCCTGAACCATCGCTATAAACAATATAACAAAATATACTAATAAAGTAATTATTATTCCTAACATTCTGAATTCTGTAACATTTAATGCATTTTTGAAAGCCAGAAATGAGATTTTAAATCTACGCAAACCTATGCGAAAGGACTGTTTTTTTCTACATTCGCTCAAAAAGGAGTAAAGTGGTCGGCCACGCTTAAACCTCTCTCCAGTGCGTATAGTTATTCTATCTAGTTCAGTGCGTCCTGGAACCATGGTAAGATGACGAGAACAACACCTGAACTGTTCCCGACGCACTGTATATAGACGTGAGTAAAAAAATATTACGGTGAGTCAAATTTATGAGTTATTTTAATGAGGAAATTTTTGGATGGCATGTTGTGATAGCACATCTTCATAGACAACAACGATATTCACAAACTCAGTGACTAAACACTTCAATTTCGAGTTTTATCTGAACCACTATTTTTAAACTAATACTCCCATTTTGCTTTTAGACTACAGTAAAAGTGCTTTTCTAATTGACCAAAACAATAGCCCACTGTACAGATCTGGTGCGACGTTATTCAACCACACAGGCTGAAGTTGAGCCTCTATGTAATGGAGTTGACATGTACACAACAAACAACTCAACTCTATTGAAGCCGCCTTTCAGTTTCTGCCCTGCTTTTACGCAGGGAGACGTGAGTACCACCAAAACGTAAACAGACCTCTGAGCAGAGTACAACTGAACTATAGTGCTGAACTCCGAATGTTTCGTTTTTCTGTGGTTTTCCATATCGTTTAGATAGCCCACTGTGCAGCTCTAGTGCGACGTTAATTAACCAAACCTATATCGTTTAGGTTTTCCGTGGCCTGGTTGGTTGGTTTCAACGAGTTGATAAGTAGCAATATATAAGTAGCTTATAAAGAATTGCCAGAACTTCAACGAGTTGATAAGTAACAATATATAAGTAGCTTATAAAGAATTGCCAGAACTTCAACGAGTTGATAAGTAACAATATATAAGTAGCTTATAAAGAATTGCCAGAACTTCCAATCGGAAGAATTTTCTTTTTTCTTATCCCAGTTATTACCAACCAACATCATGGCATCGCCCATAATCGAAGTCCTAAGGTCTCACGTTGAAGAAGGAGAAACAGCAGATGTCGAAAACCTTCTAAGCATTGTCCGTGTTCCCCAAGATATTGGTTACGAAATGATGTGTCTCGCTGCCAAGAACAACCGTACCGGTGTCGTAAGGGTCCTTCTGAAGTTCGGGTATCCAGTCAACTGTCCTCCCAACTGCAATATTGTAGGACCTACACCACTGCATTATGCCAGCCTCATGAATAACTTGGAGGTTGTGCATCTGCTGCTGGACAAAGGGGCTGATATAAATGCTCAATTTTAATTTGATTTTTGTACCAACGCCATTTTTAAAAATTGATGCATATCAAAACAACCCATTTTGTCATTTTACTATGTGATATCACAGCCAATTGCATTTCCGAATTGCATTTAATAAAAAAACATGAATTTAAAATTTTAACATGAATTTTAATTTATTGAAAATTATGTTAGACCCTCTTTACAAATATTTATCCCTTATTGTTATAATGACCGCATTGAAAATCACAAATGGGTTCAACTGTCTTAAGCCCATTTTGTCACAGCAATTTCAATGCAATTCTGACGCATGTTTGAGGTCTATACACGACGTTCTAGCAAACAAGCTTAAAAATCGACCACAAATTTTTTTGCCGATTTGTATTTTTTGGAAAAATATACTTTTTGCTCCTTATTCACTTTGCTCGCCATTTTTAAACCAAGTTGTTTTACTTAACATGTTATTTAGTACGAGTTACGATAGGTCATTTATCGTATAAAACTTTACTGAAACATCAAATAACCCAGAAATGACTTAGATGAAATAATTAGGTTGTTATGAGAATTTGATGAGGAAACTAGCCTGTATTAGTTAATATTTTGTATATGTACTCGAAAGTAGTATTGGTATAGTACTCGAAAGTAGTATTGGTATAGTACTCGAAGAAAATATTGTTAGTGGTGCCGTAACCGGTATGGCAGTTAAAGCTGAAATCATACATACTTGTATCTAAATTATATGTTGCAAGAAAAAAATTAACTCTAGAATGCTACCTTAAAAAATCTAGGCATCTGTTACACTGTTTTACTTTCCTTATACAGGTACGGTTAAAGAAATGCCAAATAGTAAAAATGTCATTTTTCCTCTGCCATACCTTTTTTAAAATAACTGGATATCAACAATCTCTTTTGAATAGTATGTGTTTAGTGGTTCAAGTTAACGCCAGAAAAATAAAAGGTATAGTACAAACTGCTTTTCTCAAAGCTACTTTTATATATATTATATTAATTGGCATTTGTTATATTTACAAATCTTAGAAATATTACAATCGTGAAATATGCCATTACAGTTATAAAGATTTATTGATAATTATAGATCAATTCAAAGTATATGAAGGTTAGTGTATTTGAATTTTTTTTTTCAATCAAGTAATATTTTGCATGGTCTGGTGACAGCCCTTGCTGTCTTTTTCTAAATGTGTGGCTATGGTGTTATATTTAGGACAATTTTCATTTCTTAATTTTGCCCCAAGTTTCTTTCTGAGGATGTTGTATTGAGGGTCTATTATAAAATTTTAACTAATTCGGTCTTGCTACATTATAAGCTATACTAAGTTTTTTATTGTTGTGAAAGCTTCATTTTGGCAAAAAATTTAGTTTCCCATTATTATTATTAGATTATAAATATTCAAAAGTCTGAAAAATTATTTAATTATAAACAAGTATGTTAAGAAATATGACTCGGCAATAACTTTTTTTTAAATGAAAAAAGCTACATTACAAGTATGTATTTGCTTGACACTAAGCCTAAATTCACAAGTTGGTGTATACAATTGACAGCTCTTATTGTATATACCAACTTGTCAAAAAAGGCTTAGTATCAAACAACTTTGATGAATACTTGTAATGTAGCTTTTCTCATATAAAAAAGTTATTGCCGAGTCATATTTCTTAACATTCTTATTTATAATTACATAATTTTTTGGACTTTTGAATATTTATAATCAATACATATATCTATATATTTACATATATCTATATACATATATCTATATATATATACATATATTTATAATCAATACAATCTCGAAGGAAAGACCCAGGAACACATTCACACACACAGTCAATCATACCTGCACCTCGTTATTTTAGAACCATGGTCAGATAACGAGGAAACACCTGAACTGGCACCCAACGCCTTCAGTAGACGTCGGGACTTTGGACCCCGATCAGATTTATCGTGCACCGGTCCCATATACACGCCAGTATAATTTGTTGGATATGATAAATGGACATATATAAGAATGGACAGTGGCATAGCCAGGATTGTCTGGGGGGGGGGGGGGCCTCATAAATTATTTTTAGTCTGACCAAAACCACATAATTTTTTTATTCATATTTATTTTAAACAATTCTTAACTAATAAATTTTTTTATTCATATTTATTTTAAACAATTCTTAATTAATAATTTTCATTAAATTTAATTAATACTTTGAATTAAAATTAATAATTTGAATTAAATATAATTAATAATTTGAATAAAAATTCATTAATAATTTTAAAGTATTAATTTTAATTAAGTTTTAAATTAGAAATTTTAATTAATAATTTTAAATTAGCAATTTTAATTAATAATTTTAAATTGGTAATTTTAATTAACCATAATAATTTTAAATTAGTAAGTTTAATTTAGGGTATTTTTTTATTTAAGCAGTAGTTTTAGATTGAAATTCTAATTAATAATTTTAATTAATTAAATATATATATATATATATAAATTATAAATAAGATGTAAATTAAAATCTTAATTTTCGTAGATTAATCTTTAGTCATTTCCTACTTTAAATTACTAACAAACCTGGCTGACATTTTACTCGGATTAATTCTGTAGCAAGATATTGATAGGGGTCCAGATTGAAGCAATTTTAAATTTGTAAATAATTCTTTATTATATTTACATAACAGAATAATATTCGTTATTTTTCGGTTAATTTTATCATGCATGAACATTTTAAACTGGCTGGAGGGGGGGGTTCTAACCCAATGCTGGCTACGCCACTGAGAATGGAGTGTCTGTCTGTGGAATCGAACAAAACCACTCATTTTGAGTTTTCTCCGCGAATTAGGATACGCTGATTCAGAAAATCACACTAAAAATAATAAATCTGAAGTTTAATAATTGCATTTTTTTGTTACTGGGATTATTTTTTCAATAAAAAACATATAAAACTTTTTTAATAATATAAGCATTCAACGCCATATGGCATTCAAACAACATCGCCAAGTGTTTTATTTTCTGCATAATGCATTACTTTTAACGACATCATATTACAGGCTTGTATCAGGAAAAGCGTTTTTAATTATTAATTTTTGGGGATTTTTATATTGCAAAATATATCTATTTACAAAAACATCAGTTTATACGCGATAGCATGTAAAGTCGTTAATATAATTTTTTTTAAAGAATAGGTTAAGATATCTACATAACTACTCAAGTTAATTGAATAAATTTAGACTGGGTATAGAGAGCGATATTCGACTGGCTACGCTAACTAAAAAAGTCTCGCATCTCGTACTTCACAAACTGACCACGAGCAACGCCTAGCCATATTGCTAGTCTTCTTTAAATGCGTTGGTAGTAAACATTTATTATTCCAAGATCTTGTTACGAGACTAGTTTATTATTTTCTAGCTATCAAAGAGAAAAAGCAATTGTCACTATGAGTAACTTTATAAATCTAAAATATATATATATATAAATTGCAGTATCTAAATGTTCATTATATCATTAGGTTGTTTTTAATGCTAATTTGATCAGAAAAATAATTTATACTTCTTGGTCAATTTTTAAATATAAAACTTAATACTTTTTAATAAATTACAATTTTTTAGAATTAATATATATTTTAGATCAGATTTTATTTGATATTTGAAAAGGTTTTCTGGTAGGTTACATTTTGTAATTATAGTTTACTGTTAATTCAATACAACACTGACATGAAAAGTTTGCTTTGACTTTATGGTACAATATCACTGCAAGATCTTGTTGAACCAACTGATTTGTATTAACACTACACTCGAACACATATTTACATTTTTTTAGAGAACAATTGCTCGATGTTGCTGTTCTTTTTAAATTGTTCTTTACACAACAGTGATTTTTTAATAAAATGTATATACATGAATACCGAAATATATACCTGATATTGATAATATATATCAATCTTCCTTTTTCTCTCTTTTGGACTTTTAACTTTAATTCTTTCTTTAAAATAAAAAAATATTTTCTTTTTAGGAAATAGGGTTTTAGACTTACTTTAAGTGGAATATAAGGAGAAGTGTTTCGAGAACAATTTTCAAATTTCTTTTGTAGTATTTCTAACTAATAAATCTTTCTTGGTTAGCAAAAGACTAAAAGTTTTTGAGGAGTTAAATGACAGACTACTATTTAATTCTACAATTAAAAAAGAGATGGCACCAGAATGCAAAGGACTAAATAAATCATAATATAAGATACCTATAGCGCATTTACACATAACAAAAGCATGTAGGTTTGGTTGTTGAAATCATACTATTGTTGTAATAGAAAGCGTAACCAAAACATTTCTACAGGAGATATCAATTCGAATTACAAGAAACATACAAATTCTAATATTGATGTAGGTGCTTCTGATATGCAGTAATAAGGTAAGTTCAGTAACTTGTAGAATTGCTTAACTATAGAGCTGCCAACTTCCTGGAAAGGTCTCGAATCAGGACAATACCTTTAAAGTCTTTTAATTGATGACCAAAATTAACCATATTAAGTTCCTATGGATTTTCCCTGAGAATTTTTAGAAAAATTCTAAAAGGGAGCCCTGACACCAGGAGACAGGTCCCTTTTTTCCCTAAAAGTCCTTTTTGTTAGTTGAGGTACTTAAAAGTCCTTTTTTTCAGAATATGGTCCCTTTTCCCCGTATATTAGCAAAAATAATTTTTTCCACCCATTATGACTATAATACATTTCTGGCCCTTTTTCCTCCTTATTTAACCATTTTTTTTATTATGTAATGGTCATCACAATCATGTTCGTATATGTGTCGAATCTGCTACTAGGGTGTTGCAACTCAAGAATATCATTAAACCAGAAAAATGCTCGCTGTTTTGTGTTTACAAATGTAATTAATCACATTAGTGTGGAATGTGGGCCTAAGTGTAAACTGTTCTCCCAGGACCACTGGATCTTGTTTATGCATTGCACCCAAAACAAATGTAAATGATGCAGGTAGTGTAAATTCGAATTACACGATTTCCCAGTACCTCATATTCTAATTAAGCAAATACTGTTCGATTTACTTTTGATTTGAAAAATAGAATTTTCCTGTAGTAAGTAATATCCCTGCTAAATTTCAAGAAATTTGGCCGAAGTTTAAAAAGTTACAAATAATTTAAAATTATTACGAAATGATTTTTAAAAAACATTTTTGCACAAATTTACTAACTCTTTTAATAATGCTCCGATTTTCTTCAAATTTGGTTGGAATAATGCTTGAAATAGTAGAATGCTGTGTAGTTAAAAAAAACTTAAATTATTTTTTCAAATTTTTACTAGGGGTGCTGGAAAAAAAAAAGAGTGAAAAAAAGTCAAAACGATTCAATGTATGTTCTGAAAGATAGTTTCGTTGCCGCATTTATGTTATACTAGTTATTACCCGCGGTTTCGCAAATGTAAAAAATGTTCCCCCTCGTCAGTTACCCCCCCCCCCCCCCCCCCCGTTGTATTCCTTCTCTTTTCTACCCCTCAACGGCAAAAAAAAAAGGTACACCACTGTATAGTAATAATTTATTCGAGGAAATATTTGGGCCCCACGCTGTACACATTTCAGAAAGGGTCCTGGTCGACGTGTTCCTCCTTCCTCTACACGACGGTATGTCATTTATGCACATAAGCTGATTGCACATGGAGTTATGGGGGGTTGAATTGTATATTGCAACGATTATGTGCAACACTCCTTACCAACGCGGTACGAAGGTCACAGGGGGGAATAGGTTAAAAATAGACCGGTTCGAAAAGGCACTTTCCTGCACACGATCGTACATTATTTATCCCCATAAAGTGAAGTTATAGTGATTTTACACATGTCATTTTTTAGGTTGTGACTCCGACCCTGACCGAAGGCATAGACGATATAGTCAAAAACTGGTATAGTGTTCAGAAATGGCTTACATATATGAAACGTACCATTTCGAGCTTTTTTTCAAACGGATAGAAAATATATATATATTTTTTAATTTACAACTCTTTTTACTCCGTTGCTTTGTTCCTATAATATTGTCAACATGAGGTTTAAAATATTCATGAGATTTAACAAATTGTTTTAATAATATTAGTTTTACGGTGCAATATTTATAATGATGATAATTAACGAATATTTAACGTAGGCTTAAATTTTGTAGGTCCCTTTTTGTCCCATTTTTAAGATATTTGGTCCCTTTTTCCCTAGGGACAAATGTAAAAAGTGTTGCGAGCCCTGGGAGATGTTTGGTAACTTTTTCTTTTTAGTGCAACAACTGTGTATTTCTTGGCTATTTCAGATGGATATTGGTATTTGACTAAATTGTGGTATTTAGTGCATTTACGTACGTCTCTCATAACAAAACAGTATGATCTGCTGTATGTCTTATCACAATAAATTTAAGATGCAGCGTGTAAAGATGTCATGAATTAAATTTATGCTACACATTTTAATGCAAAACCTATAAAAGTATTTTAGGCTATGGTCAAGTGCTTTTCATGAAATATACAGATATACTGAGCAGTTTCTTCAATTCAATCTTTAAACAGCATCTGCCCAAGAATATTAGGATTAATTTAAGTGTTAACAATGCATTAGGCAGGTACTGCAATACATTAGGAAATACCATTAGTATACATATGTGTCATGTATGTTTTTTATAGTACCAATAAAAAACAGTGTACACTTGAGGAAGAAGATATGGGCTCTTGGATCAAAATCTAGTGAAGCACTTCTTATCTCAATATTAGTTTCAACAGAAAGTAATATAAGATACCTAAATCTATTTATATTATAAAAACTTTTCTGCTATTTTAAAAATCGATTGCAGAGCCATAACCTTCCATTTAATCTGCATTGTTTTATTTGAAAAGACTTAACAAACAATAAACCTGCTGAACCATACATACCACTGGCTGTTACAAAAAAAAAACTGATTTTTTTAATCAATTTGAATGGCAAAGCAATTCCAAAATTGGGGGGAATTTTATTAAATTTGCGAATTTGAAGAGGGTGCCAAAATCAAGATATGTGTAGCCAATCAAAGCACCGCCCCTGAATCCCCCTGTTATAACTACATAAGACACACGGCGGGGCTTCCGAGGACCAGTGGATAAAGGCGTCAGCTGGGAATCAGAGGATTCCTAGTTCAATCCACTGAACTCTAACTGCTGGAAGGCACAAAATCTGTTTTCTCAATGTGCGCGTTGAAGCCAATTGAAAGCAGCCATGCTGGTCCCGACATTTTTTTAAAGTGATTTAGTGGTGTTTTTTAATACCATAGCATTGTAGAAATATTAAATGTATATAAATATTATATTTTCTTCTTATACAATTAATTTTATATTGTAAAACAAATAGTTTTTGCTCTTGCTTTTATCTATTTCAACTTTGACTTGCAAATGACTTTCTATTTTAATAGCAGATTGCATTTAAAATGGGTTTGAAAAGAAAATAGAAAAAAACTCAGCCACAACAGTACATGTCGGCTTATTTTAACATAAAAAATATACGAAATATTGCGATAGCAAGGAAAGTGGGACACATCATGGCTGCCCCCACACCGGATTCAAGTCAAAAAAATATTTTGCCCAAAAGCTTTGCTATAAAATACTAGAAAAGTCACCCAGAACATCTACAAAAAAATTATCGGCGTGTATACGGGACGGGTGCACGATCTATCTGACCGGGGTTCAAAGTCCCGACATCTATTGAAGGATTTGGGTGCCAGCTCAGGTGTTGTCCTCGTCATCTTGGCATGGTTAAAAAAATACGCGGCATCGTTCCCGGGTCTTTCCTTCAAGATAGGCCCCGAACCGTCGCCGGGCCTCCATGGCCCAGCGGTTAAAGGCGTCAGCTGGGAATACAAAGATTCCTGGTTCGATCCTAGGCGATGGACTTGACAAAGAAAAGTAAAAAAAAAAGTAGTGATCTTTGTGATCGGCGGAGGCATGCCAGCTTCGCTACAAAATAATAGAAAAGTCGTCCAGAACATCCACAAAACTTATCGGCGTGTATTCGGGACTGGTGCACGATAAATCTGATCGGGGTCCAAAGTCCCGACGTCTATTGAAAGCGTTGGGTGCCAGTTCAGGTGTTTCCTCGTCATCTGACCAAGGTTCTAAAATAACGAGGTGTATGTTTGAATGTGTGTATGTGTTCCCGGGTCTTTCCTTCGAGTTTGGTTTGGTTAATTAACGTCGCATTAGAGCTGCACAGTGGGCTATTGGCGACGGTTCGGGGCCTATCTCGAAGGAAAGGCCCGCGAACGATGCCTCGTATTTTTGAACCATGGTGATAGATGATGAGGACAACACCTGAGCTGGCACCCAACGCCTTTAATAGACATCAGGACTTTGGACCCCGATTAGATTGATTTATCGTGCACCAGTCCCGTATACTCGCCGTTAATTTTTGTGGATGTTCTGGACGACATTCTAGTATTTTGGTAGCGAATTTGGCAACCCTCCGATCGTAACATCACTACTTTTTACTATTCTTTAGTCTAGTCCATCGCAAGGTTTTGAACCGGGGACCCTTGAATTCCCAGCTGACGCCTTAATCCACTGGGACACGGAGGCCTCTTGTCTTCGAGATAGACCCCGAACCGTCGCCAATAGCAGCCTGTACAGCTCTAGTGCGACGTTTTTTAACCAAACCAAACCAACCAAAATCACTAGTAAAAAAAATAGTGCACTTTTAATTCACCGTATATAGGGTAGATACTGTTGTATCCATAGAGTAATGATAGAAATAGAGGGAGAAAAATGCCGATTTACGCATATCCATCATCGAATCACGTGATCGGAGGACAGATTTCCTCGCCCACGCGAAAAAGTTTCTTCCTCCTAATAGAGTTCCAATAGGAACAGCGACGATTCACGGCGATCCGAAACAAAACACAACAGAAAATGGTTCATAGCTGTGCCGCTTATGGATGCAAAGAAAAATTTCGCAAAGGAGGTCCATTACCTTCCACTGGTAAGTTTTCCTGAAAATTTTATTTCAAACCAAATTTTAAAATCATGTAAAATAATCAAAATTACTTTGTTTAACATGAGGTTTACGAATTCTTTTCTTAATTTTTATGAATATAATCTGTTTCAATTGAGTAAATATTTATAGGAAATTAGACTACAGTCTCGTATTTCCCTTGGGTAGCAAATTCGATGTTTCGTAAATATTCAATTTTGTTTTTTTAAGGTTTCTAATACTTTCTGAACTAGTTATGGAGCGCCGGTGTTACTTGGCGTGCCTTGGCATGCTTTGGCGACTTTCAAAACTAAATGAAATCAAAAGTATTGTAATATGGTTTTGTGTTTAATTTTCTATTTAAATATCACTTCTTGAAGAATGATACTTTAAAGGAATTTAACATATAAATTAAAGAGGCCATTTCGAAATTTACTAAAAATAGCATATAGCAGTTGTACAACAAAATTCTGTAATAGCTTTCATTTATATTTTGTTATTTATTTTAATTAGAATTAAATAGTTATTTTTTCCATTTTCGAATGTTGCGTTTGTCTTTGTTATTTTCTAATTAGGGATGTCATATAAATATGTACATATATTTTCAAATTAGTTTCTGCAATGTTATCAGTATAAAATTTACTACATTAAATTTATAATTCAAATGTATTCAATTAACCTTAATTACATATAGTTATTGAAAAGTCAATTATAAATTCGAATGCTTCCTCTTTAAATGACGTATAGCCTTGAAACTTTACATACTTACGTAATACTGATGATAATACGATATTTAGTCAAATATAAAACTTATATATATTAAGTAGAAGATTGTATTTAAATAGTGCAACGTTAACCCGGGTTATGAGCACTATGATCAGGCAAAATGCGCTATTGAAAAGCGTCTTTTGGAAGGACGACTTTATATAGAATACTACGAATTGATACTACTTATTTTCGGACAAAAAACAATTTAATCCTAATTGTACAATAAAAAAAAACGTAGTTTTTTTAAAAAAAAAAATTGTGTGTGCGGGGGAGGTGGGATTACATTTCTTACCTTAAATTCTTCAATAAATAGTTGCAATTTAACATGTTTTTTTTGTTATTTATAATTTAAATATAATTATGTATTTTACTTGTATATTTGTCTGTTTTTATGTAGATGCACAATAAGCGTAGTTCTTTTAATTGTTATTTTGTATATTTCAATAAGAAAATATGAACAATAAAACCTTAGAAATGTAAAGAGATTCGTTTCTTAGAGCATTGAACACAAACAAAAGGATATTTTCGTTTCGTTAATGCAAGGAAAATATTTAATGCACATTGTTTGAAAATAAGTAAATACCTACATAACTTATGTTTAGAAGTTCAATACCGACGGAACACTCTATCGCCGAAAAGAAGAAACTGCGCCAATTTCGGAACTTCTGCATGTAGGGTGTGGCAGCGCTAAAACCACGTGATGGGCATCGGTTCTTATGTGTGTTGAGAACGCGGTCTTGCCAGAGCCTGACATGGAGAGCGCTCTCTATTATATTTATACTCTTTGGTTGTATCTTGTAACGTTAAACCTGTCGTGGTGTGGTTAAAGAGTGGGATGCCAGCTCAGATTTTTCCCAGTCATCTAACTGTGCTTCAAAATAATAAGATCCAATACCATCGCCAACCTTGTTTATGTGGGGTGCAACGTTTGATTTTGAATTAATAAAAAACAGCTGTTGTAGAAAAAAGAACCCTATTTTTTTTATACACAAATACATGCGGTGTTTGAAAGTGCTTTTTAGTTTATCTGATTGATGACGTCAGACGTTGTTAATTATCTTTCAAAATACTTCGCCCGTTAGCAACTCAACTCGTACTGGGCTGGTGGTTTTGTGTTTGTGTACAAAGTTCCTTCAGTTCCAGCTCAGCTGTTTTCTTTGGTTGTCATTCGGTTACGGTTTCTTCTTCTATAGTATAGTATTTAGTCCTTCACATGAAACAGAAATGGCACAAGATTGTTGCTATCTTGGTTTGGATTTCAGCACTCAGCAGGTTATTGACATTCTTTTATTCTGAACTATTAATATCTAAAGTCTTCTGAAGTGATTTTTTTTTTCGTATTAAGCACATGGCATTTCAAAATAAAGCCTTTAAACTGAAACTATCTTTTTGTTCCTTGGCGATTTTTCTTATTCAAAGATATTCATATATCCAACTATATTTTATTGAATTTTATTATAAATTTATTCACTTGACAATCCTATTTTATATTCAGAACAAATGCTATTTAAGGTAAAAAGACCTAAACCTGACACTTATTGTTTAATTGATTTGAAATAAGAAAATACCTTAATTTAGATATCTTAAATAGGTACCACTTCTTCTTGCAATAGGTTATACAGAGTTGAATTTCTAGTGAACAAATGATTTCCATAGTTATCATTTTGGAGGAAAGTTTAATTGTGGATGTTGTGCCTTTCTTGATTGAATCATTAAGAATGGAGTGTGTTTTTATTTATTTAGGTTTAGAGTGTACAGCTAATTTATTACTGAAACAACAAACATTGATATTGTTTATTTTTGTTTTGAAATAACTTGTGGTATTGTCAATTAGACACTTAACCTAAAAATCTAGGCTATAGAAGGGGTGTCAGGTTTAAAATACAATCCCTACTTGTTGTCCCTTTTTTTTTGACCATTGTGAAAATGACAATTTCTGGCAATATAACAGTTGTTTGAAAACTTATGTATAAACCATTCTATATCCAGACTGAGATTTTTGAGTTAAAATTTTTTTTATATAAAGTGACAGGTTTTGGTGCAATTACCTTACCCTTTCGATGTAATAAATTAATTATCACAAATGTTTAATTTTTATATCTGTTTTAATGTAATTTATTGTATTGTAACATCTGATGCTTTATGAAGAAATGTTAGTTTTGGTTAAAAAATTAAATATGTTCGAACTTTTTGTAATTTCATACATGATTGTCGTCTATTTTGTAGCTTCTTACTATATAAGTTTTTAAAGTAAAAACAGTTTTGTTGAAATATTGTCGATAGAGTAATTCTTCTCATCTAAATGTTAGTAAGAAACTTTTATGTATGTAATCTCTCATTGTTCCTTGAAAGTAACATTTGTGACAAAATAGTTTTAACTACATTTATAGGTTTTGTAGACAGGCTTATCCAGGTTGGCAATAGCGTCATAAAACACAAACCAACTAATGAATCTCTTGGGCCCATTCTAGATGGACACTTTTAACACATGTTGGCTTTTTTGAAAATGGCTCTCTAATTGGTCAATACAAACCACAAAGTTTGTATTCGCCAATCAGAAAGTCACTTTCAAAATCTAACTCGTGTAAAAAGCATCCTTCTAGAATGGACATTGCTTGGAATTGTAAAGGAAAATAAACAAATAATTTTCTGGAAAAGTTGTCATTTTTCATGAAATTTTAATCAAATGAACACAATCATATCTATTGCTGCCATTGACATTCACTTTTAATGATTTACAAGGTTAATAAGATGCTTCTATATTTAAAAGATTTTAATAACTTGTGAAAACATCAGTTATTTTCATCATAGTACTTGGTCTAAATTTTTTTTAATCTGGACAGTTGAAGAATATTAATCATAATTTGAATGACAACCATGCATTCAATACAGAAGCAGCTTGTTAAGTTTAAGTAAACAACCAAATTATGTTAACATTGCAGAGCAGATCAGACCACAAATGTTAACATCATATTTAGAATGACTTGCAAAAAGTGAAGTATGAATAAACGATATTTATGAATACAAATACTGACGTTCCTTTGGGACATGAATATTTCACTCATGTTTTTCTGGTATGAATAATAAAATTTTATTAATCATATCGCATAGGTTTTTTTATAAGACAAAAATTATCATTAAACAACCAAATAATGTAGAAAAGGGATGAAATTATTTCTTAAATAATAAGTGAGAAACATTTTAAAAAGGGGTAATTTTTATAAACTATTTACAATCAAACTACTCCATGTATCTATTTTACTACTTTTATCATATCCATGCAAAATTATTACTAATATTCATATTTTCCCCCCATAAACTTATTTAGTTAAAGGCCATTGTTATTAATGACAAGTTGGATGTGACTCATCAATCTGTTGTGAATTTTGACTTGGATCTTCCTGAGTTCAGGTACCTTGAATGTCTTATTGAAATGTCTGAATTTTTTCAAGTAAACATTATTTGAACCTTTTTTATCTGTGTATTGTAATTATATGCAACATATTATAAATAAATGAACAAGGTATATAAAGTGTATAAGTAAAAAAAAAGTTATATGTAAGTATTGTATCTGAAAGAAATCCACATTTTCACTAGAAGTGTTTTATTAAAGTATCTCATTAAAATCTAAAAAGTTGGGCAAATACGTGTTTGGGATTGGTCAGGATTTTTTTCTCTCCTTTCTGCCATTCTGCTTATGTATTAGCACAAAAAAAATATTAAAATATATATTATTCCACTGATGCTCAAGCGTTTTTTACAACTGTAAGGTTGTCTTTACCTTTTTAAAAGTTCATAAAATTTTCCTTGGCATACCAATTTTTTTTAATTAATAGTTAAGAGGTAGCTTGTAAGTTGTACCTCAAACCTTTGAATTAAAAATATATTATAAAATGAAGTATTTTTGTGAATTTAAAAATTGGATTCCTCACTAGAAAAACTGGAGACCCCTGACGTATATATACGACCTTAAGCATCAGAGGGTTTAAAAAATATTGTAATAATCAATAAATTAAAATATATTAATAAAAGAAAGAGTCTGTCATTTGATTGCAAATCACTTACTTTCTCTGTGTATAAAAGGCTAAATATTTATGTATAAGTACTATTTATCCTCAAGAAAGGCCTGAGGCTCGGATTTGTAATTCAATGTAAATGTTCGGATCCCAGGGTCTTTGGAATAATACCCTGCAAGTTAGATTCCCCGGGAGGGACCACTCAAATTTTTTTTAATGTTTATGCTTTAATGGGTGCCCCAGCAATAAGTGGGCGAAACAGATAGTTTGTCATAAATACAAGCTTCCATAAAATGTGAAATTATTTTAGGTATATTTTACAGAAGATTATTTTTACT
The DNA here is from genome assembly GCA_963932185.1 of Troglohyphantes excavatus. Taxonomy (NCBI): domain Eukaryota; kingdom Metazoa; phylum Arthropoda; class Arachnida; order Araneae; family Linyphiidae; genus Troglohyphantes; species Troglohyphantes excavatus. The sequence goes on from OZ010676.1 coordinate 30,171,260, forward strand.
CTGCTTTGTAGTTGCTTTACTAAATTGAATTAAAAATGAATTTTCTTTTGACATATTCAAGTAGTATGTTGATATTTTAATAACTACTTTTTACTTTTTTCATAGAACACATGGAGGGGTTCATAATCATGATGATGGCTTGACTGTAAATGCACCAACAATAATGTGGGTAAAAGCATTGGACATGCTTCTAGAGCGATTAAAACTTGAAGGGCTAGATTTTTCTACTGTTTCGGCAATATCTGGAGCTGCTCAGGTAAATTTAATTAGCTTTATTTAATTTATTTTTGTCCTTTAACCATAAAGTACTAATTATTAGTATATTTTCCTTACTTAATCATAAGCTTAATATTGAACCACAAAAAATATTAGCTTTTTTATTTTAACACAGATATTTTTAAAAATCTGTTAACCCTCTGAGCGGTTAGAAAGAAAGCAAAATTGTAAAGTTGTTTTCACAGCAAAATAGGTTACTTTTTATTTCCAAAGCATGTATATTATATATATATTTTTATTTATATTATTTTAATAGGTATAGTTTCCAAGAGATACCCCAACACTTTAGATTTGAAAAATATTTCAACATTAATTATTTTTGTGAATTCAAAGTTTATACATATTGCTAGAAAACAAACTGGAAATCCTTGGACAACCTAAGTCATTCAGCTCCATCAGAGGGTTAAAACTTGTGAATTAAAAATTTACCCTTTGTATTTAGTTAAATTCGTAGTTTTATTACAAGTAATTACATTTACTTGCTAGCTAAACATTGTGTGTGACATTGAAGATAATCAGTTAAAATTTATTGTAATTATACAAATAGAATATATTTTTTATATGTTATCACCTAAAGCTGACACCTACTGTTTAATTTATTTGAAATAAGAAAGTACCATAATTTATATGTCTGGTATGGGTTGGTACCACTTCTTCTAAAAGGTTATACTGAGCTTCAATTTTAAGTGAACACATGATTGCCATAGTTAATTTTATTTTGGAGAACAAATTTCATGATGAATGTTCTGCAGTCACTGAGCTGTTGTGCCTTTCTTGATGTAATCATTAGGAGGCAAGTTCATTTTTATTTAAGTTTAGATTGTTCAGTTAATGTGTTATAGAAACAACAAACATTGATATTTATTTTTGTAGTGAAATTACTTGTGGTATTGTTATTTAGACACATAACCTCAAAAACTATGCAGGTGTCACATTTAAGATATAATCCCTTACCTTTGCCTCTTATCCTGACACCCTTGTTTCAAGTTGTAGAGAACTGAGTTTTTCAGCCTTCTAAACCTGACTCATTTTTAAAATGTTCAGTTTAGGGCTATATTTGATCAATTATGGAAGCTAATTCATAATAATTTTGGATTGAATGTTCATAATTCGACCATTAAAAGAATGTTGACCCTCCCCTAAACCTGTTCTTTTCGTGGCCAGACTGTAAACACATCAAGTCTAAAATTATTATAAAGTAGCTTTAATAATTTCCTTAAACTGAACATTTAAAAAGAGGAAAAATATGCTCCATAATCTGCAACAAGGCTTTCAGGATAAGGGCATTGTAGCTTAAACCTGACATCCCTTTTATAGTTTAGTTTTTGAGATTATGTGTCTAAATAACAATATCATAAGTTATTTCACTACAAAAATAAATGTTTATTGTTTCTATTACACATTAACTCTACAATCTAAACCTTTATAAAAACGCATTCACATCCTAATGATTCCATCAAGAAAGACACAACTCAGTGACAACAGAACGTCCACCTTGAAACTTGCCCCCAAAGTAATAACTACTGGTCATTATTTTTTCACTAGAAAATCAGCTCAATATATCCTATTACAAGAAGTGGTACCTATTTAAAACATCTAAATTAAGGTATTTCCTTATTCCAAATCAATTATTAAACAATTTGTGTCAGCTATAGGTATATCAATGTTTGTTGTTTCTATAATACATTAACTGTGCAATCTAAATCTTAATAATACACACTCGTTTCTTAATTATTCCATCATGAAAGGCACAATAGCTCAGTGGCAACAGAACTTCCACCTGGAAAGTTTCCCTCAAAAATTATAATTATGGCATAAATAGTCTATCTAGCTTATCTCACTTTAGTTTAAATTTTTAAAAGTATTTGGAAATTATCTACCGTAAAATGTTAAAATAAACCAGTCATATTTTATTTACAATAGTTCTTGATGTCAAGTATTTTTTAACTTCCTAAATATTCATTCCTGTTTATTCGTATATTTTTACAGGTCATAACTTTGATATTTCATTCATATTTCTGCTACAAAGATGTTTAACAATAAATATTTTTTGAGCTTATTTTAAAAAAATATTATGTGGGTGTGTCAAGTTCTTTACAAAATGTTGGTGTCAGCTTAGGTGCATAAAAAATTAATTATGAAAAAAATCATGTTTGCTTGGAAATAGCTTTTATGACAATATCGATCATTATACAGTTGTTTGAAAACTTGTAAACCACTGACTATAGCCAGACTGAGATTTTTGAGTTAAAAATAAATTTATTTAAAATATGGTTAACTACGCATATATTTTTGTTATGAATATATCTGCAAAGTTGTTTGTTATAACTCTTACAAATACTTATATTTTAAAACACTTTAATAATTTAAACAACTTGTCATTTATCTAAGAGCCTTTTTATTTGAAACATGATAATATGTTTGAAAATTATTAATGTGTTTCCTAGTTTAAAAATATAGTGACCTTTTAACAAATAATATTTAAAAAATAATCACTGCAATTACCTCAGTTTTTAATTATACTTTTAGCAATTGACTAATGCCAATAAAAAACAACGAATGGCAAAATATGTAATCTTTAGCATGTTTTTCTTACCACCTTTTGATTTTTAAAAGTTTTAGGATTAAAGTTTGATTTGTATGTTAAAATATTTTTTTTTTATCACAAACTATTACTACTTGCATATTTTCTTATTAATAGTAATGGTTAAATATTTATGCTAAAGTAATTAACAATAAAACAAAGTTTAAGTATTAGTAATCATTAAAATGATTGAAAATTAGCTTTCAATTTATGATGCATTGAAATGAGCTGCTGTATATTTGTTAATTAAAAAAATATTTACTTGCAAATCATGAAAGATTGTTATATATAATGCTATTTTATCTTGAGGCTATTAGCTATTAAGAAGCAACTGGTTTGAAATTTTTCATCATAAAATAAATTAAAGATGGGACAGTAAAATATTGAGCTCCTAATTTAAGATCCATTCTACACGAACGAGCATCTCGGTGATTCGAGAATTCATACCATATGGTATGAATTTTCGAATCACTGTGAAGTTCGTTCATGTAGAATCTGCCTTGGGGGTCATGTTAAAAGATATCTTCCAAAATATAATCAAGTAATGCTTATTATACTACACATTAACATTCTTAATTCATGCCCAAAAATGTTGCCTTAATTAGTGTTATACAAATGCTAATATAGTTAGCATTCAATATTTTTTAATATAGTAGTATTTTCCTTTTATAGCAACACGGTAGTGTGTATTGGAAGAAAGGAGCTGAAAAAATTCTTCAAGCCATCACTCCTAATAAATTTTTATATGAGCAACTTCAGGTATTGATTTTTTTTTCAAAAAGGAATTTTAAATTTATACCTTATTGCAAGTTTGTAATATGATTTAATTTTACATTTTTACTTTTAATGTTTTAATGACATTGTTCAAAAAGAATTATCTAGAATTTTTTTTAATATTGAAATAAATTATATAATTTTTAATTTGGAAGAAATTGAAGCATTTATGTTTTTATAAAATGCCTAGTACTCTATAAAACTTGTATCACTATTATGCAACTTTCTTAGTTATCTGAAGTTTTGAGTATTTTAAAATAATAATTCACAGTATTTACAATTATTTTCTCACTGCACCCAAAGAATTGTAATATTCAGTAATTTTTGTAATAAACACACTTTATTTATAGTTGAATATAAAGCCCGTTTAATGTTATGTAGTATGCAAAATTGCTCAAATGAAATGTACTTTAGAATCCTTTTTTTGAAATTATATTGAATTTAAAAAAAATTATTTTAAAATTAATATTACATTTAATAATTTTTATTTAATATTTATGTATAGCGTAAATTGGTTGATAGGTTGAATCATTGTAGGTTATTGGTGACTAGTCTATCTTGAACGAAAGACACCACAACACTGCCTTGTATTTTTTAACCATGGTCAGATGACACTGACAACACCTAAACTTGCAATACAACCTCAATAGTTGACTATAGAAATACCACAAATTATTTTTTACAATGGGTAATGGCCCGGAAGATAGCTGGAAAACCAATAAAATTCTAGCATGCACATGCTTTATGCAAGAAATATAGCAACTCTTCTTCTTCTGTCACTAGGAAACTGAGCAATGGCAATAGTAGCCACTCCATTCATGTACAGCTGGTACCCCCTTGAAGCAGTCATTTGGGGCATCTAATCTTTTCGGGTATTCAATTATTGCATTTTAACATCTATCGACAGTCTATTTTCATCATTAAATTTGTTGAGTCTAAAATATCTCTACTTTGGCTGTGTCATGAAAGTTTGGAAAGTGGGATGCCATCTCACGTGTTACTTCTTCCATCTAACTGTGGTACTAAATTAAAAAACAGCTTTTTTAAGTCTTTCCTTCCATATAGATCTCGAATAATAGCATATAACCCATTTTTTATCCCTACTGTGGTATTACTTCAATTAACTAAACATCTTTTGGGATAAATTTTAATCCCATGCCTATTTAAGGTAAGGTTGGGTGCCAGCTCAGCAGTTGGCCCTGTTATTAGAATATAATTCAAAATTTTGGAGCAGTGTTTTTTGGTTCTTCCCTTTGGTGATATATCCTCAAACTATCGTCAATAGCCTACTGTGAAGCTCTAGTGTAATGTTAATTCAACCAACCAAATAGTTTCTGAATTGGTCCCAATTGTGTAGCTCTAGTGCCATATTATTTCAAGTAACTAAACATCTTTCGGGATCAATTGATAGCTGTTACCAATTACCCATTCTGTACCAGCTCAGGTTTTGTTCTTGTCATACCATGGTTATTGCTGGCTTGTGATTATCTACCTATGTAAGGTTTTAATATATTGATAGTAAAAGTTTTATTTAAATGTTTAACTTTTATGTATACCATTGCTCTTTTGTTTATTGGAATCAAGCTTTTACTTTAATTTTAAGACTTGTGATTATTTATTCAGTTTTTAAGTAACAAAATAACAACTTGTTTGTCTTTGAAAAGAACTATCATGTAACATTTTTAGAAACCTAGTAGTTTTATTGTTGTGTTAGGATTGTTGGATTAGGTTTAACTTGTAAAGCTTTCATATATCTATTAGTTATATTCTTTTAAAACTGGCATAGACGATCAATTATAGTGTATACTCGAAAATAGTTTTATTTTTTCAATGACTTTTCTAAGAAACAAATTCAGGTGTTATTTCTGTTTGAAAAGAACACTTGTTAAACTAAACAAATTCTCATTTTTAAATTTGTTATCTCCCAGTTTTTTCTGTTGTGAACCTCATGCAAGGTGTCATTTAAAAATTTATCTTAATCATTCTTAATTAGATGCATATTAATATTAAATATTTCAATGCTCATTCCAATGGAAAGCATATTAAGTAACAATCCATTGAAATGTCCTATAATCATATTTTAGTTCTTCTCTTAAGAATGCAGTCCAATATTTCTGCTTTTAGTATATACTTTTATGCCAAAAAATTGATAAATGACTGTATCTTGCAATTTTATAATTTAGGGATGCTTTAGTATTAGAGATTCTCCTGTGTGGATGGATTCAAGTACAAAAGCTCAATGCAACATTTTGGAAGAAACAATTGGAGGAGCTATGGCATTATCCCAACTTACTGGTTCTCGTGCTTATGAAAGATTTACTGGGAATCAGATTGCAAAGGTCTTTCGACTCAAACCAGCTCAATATGAAATGACCGAGGTGAAGTTCTTATATTTAATTTATTATTTATCTTTTATATAACTTAGCATTAGATTGAAGTAATTTGTAAAATATAAATATATTTTTTAAAACACATACTAATAATTTATTTTATAAACATTGGAGAACAATTTACTTGCAGAATATATCATTCTCATTATTATGGTTTATCAATTTCTGAACTTTACAATGTTACATCATGGTAAAAAACATTCAATACCCACTGGCAGAAACTTAGTGCTTTAAATAATTTCTATTCTCAATTTTAAAAAAAATGTCAAAATATGTAAATTATCTTATTTTTGCACATTTCAGAAAATTTAACCAAATATAACAAACATAGAAAGTTTATTTTTATTATTGTTTGCCCACTGATGCGGTCGCACCACTCCAGGGTTGCCACTGACCCTGAAGGACCTAGCAAATCTAAATGATTTGTAAATTTACATTGCGAAACAGGTTGGCATTGTAAAAAAAAAAATCAAGTTCTGTTAACAATTTATTTCAATTAGATTAATTTAGTTCCTGTGTAATCTATCTTGTAATTACTTTATGCAAGATAAGGGGAATTAGTATACATTTTCGCGTTTTTAATTAAAAATTTGGTTGTAATTTTTCAATAAATGTCATACTATTAGGTCAAAAATGAAAAAATATTATCCTCCTCAATAGTAAACACCTCTCAATAATGGAACAAACTTGTAGTCCTATGACTGTCCGCTATTTGTAGGTACAGCCAGAGAAGGAAAAAAAAACGAACCACCCCTGGTTTCTCGGCCACTATTTATTGTAGGGTTAAACTTAATATACCATTTGGTAAGGAATAAAGTTTACTACACATTGATATACCAAAAATTTACATAGGGGACTATCTTCATATTAAAATCCGCACCAACTTTAAAATTTCCAATAGAAACACCCAATTTTGACTCAATATTTAGAATCTACAACAAAATTTATTGTTGGATATCAATTGGCAAGTCATTTTTTCAAGTAGTTTTTTAATTATGAATTTCGAAAGTTTAGAACTCGTAATGTTAAATGAATTTCTTAAACTTTTAATCATATCTCTGGAAATAACAATTTTATTGAGCTTATATTTTTATATGTGTTACTTCTAAACGACCCAAATAAAATACACTAACTTTCATTACTTATATGTATATTTTTTTAATTATATTTAAATTAGGATATTAATATTCATAAAAATTTTCGCCAATTTTGCGAATTAAAAGTGCTGTGATCGCGTTAGCATAAAATTTTTAATTCTTGTATACCGGCAAAGGGTACACGGGAGTGGTGCACTTTAAATATGACCCAAGTCCAATATCTTGTTCCCTATTGAGATTGCGTCGGGTGCCTACTCAGGTGTTGAGAGAAGTTGAGCTTGAGAAAACACTGAGCTAGTTTTAAATTTTCAAAAAGTAGGGTGGCACTTGCTTCCGCTCATCACCCCTAATCTGCTTTGGCCTCCGTGGCCGAGCGAATAAAGGCGTCAGCTGTGAATCAAAGGGTTCCTGGTTCGATCCTGTGCGACGGACTTGACTAAGAAAAGTTACCAGCTTCACTACAAAATAATAGGAATGTCGTCTAAAACAGTGGTAGGCAAACTTGGTAGTCAATACAGCCAAATATCAACAGTACAACGATTGAAATTTCTTTTGAGACAAATTTTTTTAAAACTTAAACTAGGTAAGTAGGTACATTGTTATTAACTTAATTATGGTACTCCTAAGCTAGCCTTTGCTAAAAACGTCCTTAATCTGATTGAGGCGCATTCGTTGAGATCGACCCCTTCCAACATCCACACTCTTCTTGTATACTTGTTTCTTCTATCTCCTTTCGTTTATCCTCTCTGTATGTGCAAATCATCTCAACATACCTTTCTCAATCCTCGACAATACATCTTTTTTCACTCCACAATGCTCCCAAAAGTTAACTTAATAAACTTTACTTAAAGTTTTAAGTCTTAGTTAAATTATAGATACGTTAAATAAAACTTGATATCATATTTAATAACCATATTATTTATTGATAAAATTAAATTGTAATGTATCCATAAAATTAAATCGTAACAGCCTCTCTTTGGAAAGTTTGGGTAGTCGAAGTTTGTATGTTGTTGTTTTTAATTTTGGGCCACAAAGAGTTTCAATCACACTGTACGTGCGCGCGCGCCCACATGTGATATTTTGTGGAAGAGCCGCATGTGGCTGGCTCTCCAGCCTCGGTTTGCCGACCACTGGTCTAGAACATCCACAAAAATTATCGGCGTGTATACGGGACTGGTGTACGATAAATCTGATTGGGGTTCAAAGTCCTTACGTCTATTGAAGGTGTTGGGTGCCAGTTCAGGTGTTGTCGCCGTCATCTGACCGTGATTAAAAAATACGAAGCATCCATCCTTCCTGGGTCTTTCCTTTGAGATTGGCAATCTAGTGTTTGGCGCAGCTTGGCCATATTTGGCCCTTGTGCCAATAAACCCCAAACAACCAACCAACCAACCTTTGAGATTGGCCCTGAACTAGCTCTTGTGCAACGTTAATTAACAAAACAAAACCTGCTTTACTTTGCTATTACTTGAATAGTGGCTATTTTAAGGTTTTTTGGACCACAACACCATATGTGGTAAACTGAGTGTGTAAATATAACATTTACAATATTTCATTTAAATTTAGAATTGAGAAACTATGTATTGGTAGAACCATAATTAAAATATTTTTTTTAAAAATTGTTCCATCTGAATTTCAAAATTAAAGTAAATCATCGGTATATGAATTTTAAACCTAGAATAAATAATTTTTTTCAAGATATATTCTATTATTTTTAATTTTTCTTACAATATTAAGGTTGTTATTTGTCTACATAATTTCAGAACATCTTAAGAATACAAATAATAAAATTTGGCGTCATCAAAAATACTATATAAAATCACATTAAAGTAGTAACATATCTTTAAATATAAAACATACTGTATCATATTATTAGAACAATTGTATGCGAGTCTGACCACGTACAAGAACACCTAAACATTTTCTATCAGCATACATAGTCCAACTAATACTTTGTTCAATGGGGAGGTAGCCCCTCAAATTAGATCGATACATTGTAGGAAATTAACGAAAATTTATATTTTGATTATTTTGAGGGTGGGGAACATTTCTGCGCTGTCAAAAGTAGGTGTTGCTATTGAAAATTTTAAAGTTGGTGCGGATTCGAGTATGAAGATAGTGTCCTATGCAAATTTTTAGTATATCAAGTTGTAGTAGACTTTATTCCCTACAAAATGGTATATTAAGTTTAGCCCTACTATAAATAGTGGCCGAGAAACCAGGGGTGGTTCGTTTTTTTCCCCAGCTGTATCACTGTATTAATAAAAAAATAAAAAGTGAAAACACCATACTCCAATTATCTTTTTCATTTTAAAAAATTTGTTTTCTGGTACTTAAATTTTGATGTTTTGTCAGTTACTGCAATGCCATTTGTAAGAGTAATTGAGGTATTATGAAAACAAATGTTAGCTGAATAACTAAATGATACCCTCTTCCTACCTGTTTCTTTTAGGGGGAAACCCAACTGTTTGAATAGAAACTGAGCTTTTAGATTTTTAGCAAAGAACTAAAATAGTTGGTTTGTCACTACTATTAATGGACTACTATTAAGCTTATCTTTTATGCAGGTTAGTAAAACTTGCTTATGAACACAATCAGTGATGCATGCAAAGCATGATATAGTCCAGCCAAAGAATTTCCTAAACTTGTACCCCAAAATTTGGTAATGAAAATTTAATTTTTTATTCATCAGAATAGTACTAAAATAATTTACTTAACAAAAACATTAATATTTAAAAGAATATTTAAAACTTCCAATTAAAATAAGAAATGTGTTCCTTTAAAAGACGTTTAACATAAAGTATTTCTTACTGTTTTATATATATGTGTGTGTTACTAATTTCATGTTTCTTTCATAATTTAATCAATTTTGCTTTTTGATGTACATTTATATCTTTTTCTTTGCATATTTTAGAGGATTTCTCTCATAAGTAGTTTTGGGGCTACTTTGTTTATTGGACAGTATGCTGCTATTGATCTCAGTGATGGATCTGGTATGAATCTTTTAGATATTCATTTAAAGGATTGGTCTGACACATGTTTGCAGGTAAATAGTTTGCCTTTTTATATATTTTAAATTGTTTGAAGAATGAAACTACTATTTTGTAATACAAAGTTACTATTTTTTTAGTTAATGATATATTTCATTTTAATCTCTAAATTTTTTTTAAAAATATATAAAACATTGTTCTTGTGAAATGTGGGCATTCTTCTTAAAAAGGTACATATTGCACCATAACATCAGCATGTTTACATTTATTTTTATTTGAACTTTTTTGGTATTTTTAAGTTTTGAAGTAATATTCTTTATTAAGATACATATAAGATTGCCTTTTAAAAAAAGGGGAGTTCAAGGGTTGCAGTCATTGTTTAAAAGGGATGATCAAATACAAAAACATTTAACAAGAGCCAAGAAAATACTTATTTACAGCTTGTTTGAAGTGTACATGGCAAATAGCTCCAAGATGGGAAAAATTGACATTCAAAGGAAACCACAGGGAATTTTAGGGATTAATTCCAAAGAGTGCTAGTCGAAAACCTCATCCATTGGATAAGTGGTTTATTTAAAAAGGGAAAAATATATTTGTGTTCTTAGAAAAAGTACAAAAATTAATTTACATGAGGATACTCCGAAAGAATGTAGAAAATATTGTGTGGTCAGAGATGCTTTGTGTAGTTAGCAAAATATTCCGCTGCTTAAGGAAGGGGGAAGTATACAAATTAAAATAAGGTATTTAAATGTCTGGCCTTTATAAAAAAACAAAAGGGATGTTTTAATGGAATTTAAACGGGGTGAAAAAGGCGTTGGTAACTGGAAATCACTTTCATACATATATGATTTTAAGATACATATCCCCTCATCCATTTTATTACTTTTTCACTGGTATACTTCTTATAAATTAAAAATAAAATTAAATCCATGGAAAAATGGTTCATGTACACATGGGTGTTTCATTTTTTTAATTTTAATTTTATTCTATTTAGAGATGTTATTTTATACCTTAAGATAACAGCTTTAAAATTAAAATACAAGAGAATTAAACTCACTCTTGGCTTTACCTCAACTCATACAAATTCCTTAATTTGCATAATTTTTTTTTACTGATATTACATCAGTGCATCTTGTTATTTAAAATTTAACACTAAATACGAACCAGAAGTGTTTCAAAAACTCTGGAAGCATTATAATATATGATTCACAAATTTGTCAGTTACACAGGGATTTTCATTTTTCTGCAACATGTTTTGGATTGCAGCAAAACCTCTTTAAGAAGACCATTCATGATTCCACAGAATTTATGAATGGTCTTCTTAAATTCTTTCAGAAATGTTTTTTTATTATAGGTCCTTATAAAGTCAATTGCTAATTGAATAAATTACAATTTAACCAAGGGGGCCTTGGCCCCATCGCTAGACCTTTGTCTCAATATTTTTTTAAATATTCTTTCTACTATATTTAAAGGAGAAAATTTTCAAATTTTATTTACTTACAATTTTTACTAGTTGAATTAACTTTTGCCACTTTTTTACTTTATTTATTATTGTCAAATTAAAATTTTGATTTATTCTTCCTCTATTAGTCTATTTTTTTTATTCACTTTTATTTTTCTAAATTCTTATTATTTTTCAGTCTTATTATGTTTTTATATACACAAAACATGCTTATAATTTTTATCATAGTTTATTCATTTTAACTATTGAATTGGATTGCTGTGATCTAATTTTCTTATAATTTGGCTTTCTTACTTTTCATACTCATGAGCCTCCACTGATAATACATACAACTAATTATTTTTGATTGAATGTTTAATTAAGTTTTTAATGTTTTATATCGCTCTGATGTATGTGCTAATTGATAATATTGAAAATTTTGATGTTTTATTATTAATTTACAACATATTTATAACTCATCAAACAATTACTTTACCCAATTATTAAAAAATCAGGTTTTCTTTTTATTCCTAAATAAAGAAATGAAAGTATAAAGATTTGTTACTACTTTTCAGTTTTAAAAATGGTTCTCTTACTCGTGAAAGAATCAGATGATTGTGCTGAAGACTCCTTGCAATTACTGGGATAAATGCACAAATCTATTCTAATTATTTGGTAGTATTCATTAATTGAGATTATTTTTCACAAAGGTTTCATAGTACCTAATTCCCTTCTCAACAATGTCAAATAATATTTTTTAATTTTGAATGGTTCACATTTCCCAATTTTTTTTAAGAAAACATTTATAATGTTTCTAACCTTTTAAAGTCAATAAGGGGGAAGATGTATAATTAGTTCTTCCTCTTGAAATACATTGCCACATTAGTTAGTCATATAAACAATATTGTTTTTAATAATTGTAGTACAGTGCTTTTTGTGTATCACCTGAAATCGACCCAAGACATTGTGCATGCTCGCCGATACTCTGCTGATCATGCTAAAGTCAATAGCCAATCACATATGGGAGTATATGAAGTGACCACCACATCATCATGTAACAAATATTTCAAATTATTATTAAGCTGTCTAAAGTTGCAGGGGCGAGGGGGGGGGGGGGGGGGGGCTTGTCTGAAACTGCCTATGTCACTAATTACATTTATTTTTAAGAATCTGAGTGTATAAAATTCCATATACACAATTTATATTATCTATTTATGAAGATAATATTCTTTAAAAAGTTAATTCATCTTTTCATATACCTCTTTTTTTTAATTTTGTATAGTGTAATAAAAATCAAATTGATATTTCATTAAAGTAGTGATTTGATTTGATTTTAATAAGTAATTATTGTTTTCAGTTTTTCACATTTTTTGGTAATTATAGTCTTTTTAAATATTGAATGTTTCATTAAAAATAATATTTCAAGCATATGTCATGCATTAAAATCATTTATATATATGTTTAAGGTTTGTGCTCCATCTTTAAGAGAAAAATTAGGAAATCCTGTTCCTTCATCCAAAGTGCTGGTATGATTTCATAAAATATTTACTTGTACAAAATCTGTTTTTCCTATAGCAATTAAAAGTTATTTAATTTTCAAATAATCAATATTTTATTGAAACAATTATAAGAAAATAATAGACATCAATTTTGTTGAAGAACTTTTTGCCAACCTCTTGTGCTATGCAAGTCCACAACAAGTAAAGTGTTGTAGTTATGTATAGATATATAATTATATAGAACAGTCATAATATTTGAAAAATATCTAAGAAGAAATTTCTATTAATGAATTATATTAATTATATGCTGACATTTAATTCACATAGGCTTGTTTTGTAATTTATTTCACTATCAGTTTGGAAATCTCGTTAATCCATTCATGCGCATCACTAATTAGATGACGAAGAAATTGGCTATTAATATCTTTAATTTAATACATTACTTATTAACTAATACAGCAAACTTCCACCAATGCAGCAAACATCCAATTTCATTAATGAATTATATTAATTATATGCTGACATTTAATTCACATAGGCTTGTTTTGTAATTTATTTCACTATCAGATTGGGAATTTTGTTAATCCATTCATGCGCATCACTAATTAGATGACGAAGCAATTGGCTATTAATATCTTTAATTTGATACATTACTTATTAACTAATACAGCAAACATCCACCAACAGCGGCAGGAAACAACGACTTATGCGCATAGTACAGCAACATAATACAACAAATAAATCCTTTAGCTGGGCTTCCTAAGGAGTGGCCACAACGATGAGTACCAGAAGCGCTTCCGTAGGAGCGGCAATTATTTATTGGAAAAGTCTGAGCACGGCCCGTGGACCGAGAGAAGAAATTCAAAGCTGCAATACCGCTAACAATTACCCGGGTGGAGAGTATGGGGACAAAACTTTTTCTAATTAGACTGGCCGAAAGTAAGCCATCGACAGAATCAGCGGACCAAACGCTGTGCCATTTGAGAGTCAAGGAATGATATTGGACTTCATTAAACTGAGTCAGAATGAGTGGCGTCAGATTAGCATATTTATCCAATTTTCGATTGTGATTTCGATGAAGTAGTTCTCCGTCCGTCTTCACCTGGGCATCTATGACGTATGCCGTGCAGCCACGGACGGCTGTTATGTCTGGCTTGCGGAGACCATCACATGTTTGGAATCTTGGCTCTTTGGAGATAATGAAATCTCTCAGTCATCATCTCTTTACGCCAGAAAATGTCCGGCTCATCCGGCAATGAAATATAGACGCCGCAGCGGAAAGACATTTCTTAATATTCTCCAGTCGGCCAATGCAAAGGACCGGGATGGAAACTCAAAATGATTGAATCCCCCCCCCCCCCCCCTCGTCTTTTATACTAGCATGAAAAAATGCATTTAATGCATCATGCGGGAAATTGAGGTGCCGATGCAAGAATGCTCTGACAATGCGGTCGGTCTTCTCCAAGACACCAGACTAGATCCGTAAAAGTACCGATAAGTGCATCAGTTTAGGTATCAGGAACTGCCCAAGCAGAAACAGCCTTTGTTGGGGTTTGAGAGGCGTGGACACCAGACGACCCAGCCAATCCTTTATTTGCTGAATGGGCGAAAAATAGAGAAGCCCAGGACATCAAGATATCTAAATGTTTCACCCAGTTTTAGGGCTTTAAGTGGTGAGCTTCTAACCACAAATTTAGAGTCAACTATTTTAGGCTTTTTGTTTTTCCTATCAATTAAGATTGATATTGTAAATGACTTATTTGCATTGATATAAAGATTACACTTGCCAAGAAATTCTGAAGTCTTATTTATATTTGGATGTAGACTTATTTGAAGTCAGAGAAAGAACTATGACCCGTACAGAAAATATGAACTTTTATTAAATCATTTAAGCATATTAAAAACACATGAACCAAAAGAAAAAGGGACGAGTAACCAGTTCAAGTAAAAGGGAAGACAAGATGTACAGCTAACCTAGCTGTATATATACCTCCAATGGGAGGTTGGCAAGTTCTAATTGGCCGGCGCCGCGTGACGTCAACACACGTAAACGTGAATGGCGTCACACCGCGTCGGCCAAAACAGACAGGATGATTTGCATGAATTTTTTTTTTACGTTTTCTATCCGGAAAACGGAGCCGTGGTTTAACATTCGGCCCCCTCATGCAAAATCATCTTTACATTTTCAATGAACAACATAAAAATTCATCCTAAAGGAAAACACAACTTCAAACATTGAGAATATTTTACAATTCCATACTTTGGACATAAATAAAAATATTATCAATAATACATATCATTTCAACATTCGTTTACAAAAATCTTGGCACAAAAATGCTTGAGATCACCTTTAGGTTAAGGTTTTGTAAATATATCAGCCAAGTTATTTTTACTACTTATATGATTCAATTTAAATTGTTTTTCAGAAATTAAGTTTCTTAAAAAATGATAACGTATGTCGATGTGTTTAGTTCTATTGTTCTCGATGGGCGAATTCAAGAAGTCTATTGCAGCTCTATTATAAGCCGTCGCCAATAGCCCACTGTGCAGCTCTAGTGCGACGTTAATTAACAAACAAACCAACCAACTATTATCACAAAACAAGTTACTTTTAACAGATTTTAAGTCCTTTACACCGATATCCAAACACTCTTTTATTACACTTTTAATCCAGATTAATTCCTTTGCAGATTCGGTAAGAGTAACGTATTCCGCTTCCATGGTGGACAAAGTCACGCATTTCTGCTTGAAGGTTCTCCAATATATAGGAGTTTTTGTCATTTAGCAAAATAATGCCACCCATGTATATACGATCATCGCGATTAGCCGCAAAATCCGAATCGCTAAAACAGTTAATTGCCAACTGAGAAATATTTGACAAATCTAGCATTACATTTTGAGTGCTTTTAACGTAACCTATAAGTTTTAATAAAGTATTCCAATGGACAAATCCGGGATTTTTTTGGAATTGTGACAATACATTTACGGCATAATAAATGTCTAGCCTTGTGCGATTTGGAAGATAAGATAAACAACTAATTAAATTTCTATATGGTAATTTAGACATTTCAATAATTTCATTTTCAGTTGAAGGACAATAAATTTGTGACAATACAATTCCTTTAGCAATTGGCAAAGAAGATGCAGGAAAATTATACATAGAAAAATTTGTACAAATCCTTTGAATATAATTTTGTTGAATTATAAATAACTTACCATCATCTTCAATAAATTCGACACCTAAACGCTTTTTAGTCTTGCCCAATAATTTTATGTCAAACTTATTTTCAATCAAATTTATTACATAATCAATATCTTTTTGATCTTTTCCAAAAATAATAATATCATCGACATAAATGAGAAACAAAATATTGTTAAATATATATGCACAATTACACCACTCTAGGCATTTGAAATTTAATGATTCGACTACAGAATCAAATTCATAAAACCAATTTCGACCACTTTGGTGAAGTCCATATAAGGCCTTTTTCAAATGACATACATAATCAGGATTGCAAGTATTTATGAAGCCTTTTGGTTGGTACATATAAACAACTTCATCCAGAGGTATATACAAATATGCACACTTTACATCTATTTGGCAGTGTAACCATTTAAACATACATACAAGAATTGTAAAGAATAATCTAATAATAGTAAAATTTACAACAGGGCTAAATACCTCATCATACGAGTCCCCCTTCTGTTGATTGAACCCCTGAGACACTAGACGTGCTTTATACCTAATGATTTCATCTTTGTAATTTTTCTTGCAAGTGTACACCCATCTGTTACCTAGAATCTTTTTATTTTTGGGGGGAGGAACTACAGTCCACACTTCCCTCTCCTCCATTGTATTAATTTCTTCTTTCATTGCAGACATCTAGTTTTCAGATTGGGGTGATTTTAAACATTCTTTATAATTTTTATGTATTAAAATTTCAGTGTAGTTAGCCTCTGGCTGAGAGTCATTAGTTCGTTTTGAAATTTTCCCCGATATTAAGTTTTTCCCACTAAAGTTAAACAATTCCCGCTTAAATACAATATTTCTAGAATTACAATATTTTTCAATATCGTTACACAATCTAAACCGAGTGTTAGTGCCCTCAATGTTGTAATAAATGTCATTTCGCGAACCATCCGATCTGGGATTTACAGTTCTAATCCATGGAACGTTTGCACATGGTATTAATTCCAAAATGTCATTATCACTTTAATAATCATAAGGATTCTCAGTTTTAAAAGAAACATAACTTTTAGTATGATTATTTGCTTGATCAGGAAAATTTCGTTTTGGGTCCAAGACAGCTTCCACCCCTTTAACATGTTCATTAAATCTAATATTTATCGTTTCAACGAGTTTATTTTCCCCTTTTACCAAATCTTATATCCCTTGGTCTTTTGAGCATAACCAACCATGATTCCCGAATTCGACTTCAAATGTAATTTATTTCTTGGTTGTTTAGGTACACCTACGTAAGTTAGGCTTCCAAACGTTCTTAAATGGGATACTGATGATTTTCTACCGGTATAAAGTTCAAAAGGAGTTTTATTTTGGGGTTTGTGACAAACTCGATTCCACACATTAGTGCCTCGTTCCAAAACTTTTCTTCTAAATTACTAGAACTTAACATGCTTTTCACATTGTCCATAGCAGTAAGATTAAATTGCTCACTCACACCATTTTGTTCAGGCGTGTTTGTCCTTTCGGCAACTATCCCCTGTTTATCCAAATAAGCACAGAATTCTTTCTGGCAAAACTCTAAACCGTTATCCGTCCTAACGTTCAAAATTTTAAGGTTTAAATTCCGTTCGGCCCTCGTTTGAAATCTTCTAAAAATATCGAATATATCAGACTTATTTTTCATTGGATAAGTTACAACCTTACGTGAATAGTCAGTTATTGACAAAAAATATCTTTTACCATCATGGGATTCGACAGGTAAAGGTCCGCAAACATCTAAATGCAACAACTCCAGTGGTTTGGTGGATCTTGTGTTACCCAGAGATTTAAATGATACTCTTTTAGATTTGGCAAGTTTTCAATCAACACACTCTTCTTTAGAGGATTTTAACTCGGGTAAACCATTTATGCTAGAATTTTTACTAGTATGTATTATATAATCTTGGTTTACATGACAGAACCTATTATACCAAAGTTTAAGATCCCCACTGGATTACCCAGAAAAGTTAGCTGGATTATGATTAGATTTTGCATTACCCCTTTCATAACCATGTGGTTTAAAGTGATATAGTCCATTTACGCGTCTTGCATAGAAAAGTTTTTCTCCCTTAACATTATATACCAAAATTTTTCCTTTTTCTCCAATAAACGAACCACCAGCTTTTTCTATAATAGAGCCAGATATCAAGTTTCACCTAAGTTTCGGAGAATACATCACATTGTTTAAAGTGACATTCTGGGTTTTCTTATTTAAGGTGACATGAAATTTAACTTTACCTACACCTTCAATTGGGCTTTCTAAGTTTCCGATGGCCAAGACATATTTAAATCCTTAACAGGTTCATATTCTGTAAAAAGGTCTAGGTTGTTACAAAAATGATTTGAAGCCGCAGTATCAATGACCCATGTACTATTATCATGGGATTCATTGATCTGATCAAAACTTCAATGTTATAAGAGTTATTATCATCTGACTGATAATTGCTCCTATAATACCCTTTACCTCTATTTGGTTTAGGCTTTTGTAATTTACACTCTGACGAGATATGGCCAACTTTGTGACATCGGTAACATGTTTTTGACCCTGATTTGTCCCCTTTATGATAATTGGGATTTACACTTTTAGTATTTACATTATATACTAGGGATGAGCTTAACAGTTATTCTGAAATAACAGTAGTTATTACGATATTACTGAAAAATAACAGTTACTTTTAACCGTTATTTAGGTATTATTTCAGACAAAATTGGGGACAAAAAAAATATAAGTATAAAAAAATTTGCGTGAATTATTTACGCCAAATTATATTCAATGCATTCAAATAAGGTAGGTAAACGACTATTTCAAACAATTCGACAATATTAACGCTTAAAACAATGCAAATATATTTTTAAACGTTTAAAATGCCAGACAATTTGCCAACAACAAACCAACTTAAAAGTAAAAGCACGACTTACCCGCACTTCAAAATCCCCGCTTCCCATCGACGATCACCATCTATAACAAAACCCAAAGTAATTTCCCCGCCAAACCCGATTACGAAATACCCAAGATCCCAGCCACTAAATGAATCACTTTGCCGAAAAATTTCTCTAATATAAACACCCGAGCTCGAGATGATTCACCACACACTCAATCCCAAACGTCGAGATTAACAAAATCCTCTCCTTCCCCCCCCCCCCCTCCTCACCTATAAATAACTAAACTTCTTAATCACACGAGGCAAGAAAAAATTTCTCCAAGAAACAACCAGTTCTTTTGAAGAAAAAAACCTGTTCCCGTTTTCTTTTCAAATTACCTGTTCACTAATATAACAAGTTCATCAAAATAACCTATTCGATTTTTAAAAAAAAAACTTTTTGTCCGAGCGTCCGATCGTTATGAAACTTGACCAGTCGACTGGTCAAGTGTTTAAAAGATGGGTTGTTTGAAGGGGGTGAGAATTTTCTGCGCAACTCTGGGTCTCTTGGTTCGTCATTGCGCATGCATTTCCTTTGATAAACATCAGTCCACAAGGAACGAGAATAATATTATAAATTTGAATCTAAAATAAAATTGTTATTGGAATATATATGATATTGGAATATTTTTCGATCATTATTGGAATATGATTATCGTAATATTTCTACCACGATACTCCGTTAATGATCATCGATCATTCGATGGATCCGTTAATATTGAATATAATCGTAAAAGAATACAATCAACCGTTTGTTAGTTATAACTGATAAAATTCCTATCTAGATCGGAATGTTATGTGTTATTGCTGAACAGGTTTCAACCAAAGCCGCCTTCTTCACAACGGTTACAATCAACGGTTTGTTCCCGTTCTTTTTAAAGAGCAGTGACTTCATAACTTTACCAGTTCTTTTATTATTCTGTTCTTTTACTAACCTGTTCATTTTACAAATGTTCTTCTGCAAAAATTAAACAGCGCCATCTATTGATCATATGAAGAACTTATTTTATTCGATTTCGAAAAATCAATTTTTAGATGGTTTGAAGAACTGTTATTTCTCAAAAATAATATTTTAAATTATCCGAAATTGAAATAATGATATATTTTAACTGTTATTCAAATATCACTCAACACTATTATATACATTACTAGATTTCACATGCTTATTAAAATTATCCTTTTTTAATACATGACTATAAGCAACAGTAGAATCATACATATTAGATGTACTAGCATTATTTTCAAAGTCATGCTCACATTGTTTAAGTCTACTTTCCTTCCAATAACAGTTTTTGAAGGACTGCATCAAATTTAAATTCTTTATCGGACCACCTATAAATAGTTTGAACTATATTTTGATAACTTTGAGGTAAATACCTGATTAACTGGAAACCTTGATACAAGTCCTCAATTGGGTGTCCTGCATCTTTTAGTTGTCCAACAATCTTCTTAATACGGGCTGCGTATAGTCCGATATTATCGCCGACTTGAAACTTGTTTTCAAAAAATGAATCCAATAGATGAATCACACGGACACAGGATTTTGGCTCAAAATGTTCTTTTAGCGTTTTCCACGCTTTTTTCCCTTCAGTTTTATCAGCTATTAGTATTCGGAACTGCTGATATAAACACAAATATATCGTTGAACACGCACAGTCTTTCTACAAGTTGAAATCTCTCGTGTCTTTAGTTGACGCAGATTCTTCCAGTGCAGGCTCGGTTCCGGATACGAAGTTCCAGAGACCCCTTTCCATGAGTAAAACCTTTACATCTTCTTTCCATGTAGCCCAATTCTGGCCATTCAGCTTTTCAATCTTTTCATTAGAAGAATCGCATCTTGTGGACGGTTATATTTTGGGAAACACCATCAGTTTCTCGAAAGGCCCGCTGTTCCTCTGACAGATATATTAATGCATTTAGCCAATCTTTTTGCAAGAACTCTATGGAACAAATGAGTCAAGACCGAAGTCATTGAAATAGGACGAAAATCGCCAGGTTCGACTGCATTGCACTTTTTCGGTATAAATATTTTTCTTGATGCCAGTAACCTTTTTGGAAAACTTCCAAGGAACAACAAAATATTTACAATTTTTGCCATTGTGAATGCCCCAACTTTCTTCAGTTGCGAAGATCGCACACCTTCCGGACCCTGAGCAAAAGATTATTTCGGGTAAGCAGCCTTTATTTCTTCGTCCGTAATCGGAGTCTAAAGGTTTGAGTGGTCGTTATGAATAAGAGCATTGGCCACAAGGTTGGTGTCCTGCCCTGACCCCGTTGGAAGTGACATTACATTCCGTCAGAATTGCTCGCAAAAACCCTGGGACAAAATGTACAAGACACATCAGCGTCGCTGTTGGCCGGAACTGCTTTACTGGCGGCAGAGAGCTTTCTTCACAAGCAATGGTCAAGATGAAGTACTAATAGCAGCTTGGGGGTCAAGAGACTACTGCCGTAATGAGTTGACCCTGGTGATTGGTATTAGCACTCTGGGCAGCAGAGTGAATTCTACACCGCAGATAGTAAGTCCAGAGAGTTCCCAGGGGGGGGGGGGGCACGTGGAGGGTCCAATCACCGAGTGGTCATGTATTCTAAACAAAGAAATACTCATCACCCCCCCTCATTAAGAGAGACATAGTTACTCCCGCTGTTTACCCGATTTTCGATGAATTTCTTCACTTTGACATTCAGAGCACTTTGTAGAAACCACATTGCATCCTCACCAGTCACCGGCCATTGCAATGCTTTGTTTTAATTAGACAGTCAGAGTCCATGCCAGTAGCATCTACTAGCCACCGCACAAGTAATAGGAAAAAAAATATTTCCTAAATTCAAAAGTCTAAAATTTAGGCATAAAATTGAAAAGTGGTCAAATTCACCTTGGCAATACTATACAAACACATTTGAAATGTGTTTAAATTTTCAATCATGTTTGTATGCTAGTTGGTTTTTCAATATAATCAACTGACAATTCTTTTTCATTTCAGGGTTCTGTATCATCCTATTTTGTGGAGCGCTATGGTTTTTCCGAAAACTGTAAAGTTATTGCATTTACTGGGGACAATCCAGGTTTGTTAATTCTGGTATTCTGAAATATTTAGCTTAGGGTGGATAAACATTTTTTATCATAAAAAAAAAACTTTTATTTTGTTTAAACCAATTTTTTTTATTCAAACGTTTGTTTTTGTTTAACCAGTTTTATATATTTTATTTGAATTTGCATATGAAATTAACAATGTCAAAATATTAGAAATTACAAAAATGAGGTATTGGTGTTCAATAACAGTAAGATTTATTGACAATAGAAATTTAGCTATTAGGAATTTGTTATAAGATGGTGTTGCTCATCTAATAATTTTAAATTTTTTAAGCAATCTATGTAATACATTCTTATAGTCAGTTAAAACAACCAAATGCTATGTAATCCAGTGAAACTATGTAACATAACCTGATCAGAATTAATAATCTAGAATGCATTATTTTAAATAGTTCAATTCCATGTTACATTCTCTTTAATTTAAAAATAAACACGAAAGCTTTATAAATATAAAAAATTATGTTGTATACCTAAAACTATTATTATATGAAAACTTAAATGTTTTAGAATTGTACAAGGTTTACTTC
The DNA here is from genome assembly GCA_963932185.1 of Troglohyphantes excavatus. Classification (NCBI taxonomy): domain Eukaryota; kingdom Metazoa; phylum Arthropoda; class Arachnida; order Araneae; family Linyphiidae; genus Troglohyphantes; species Troglohyphantes excavatus. The sequence continues at coordinate 30,194,079 of OZ010676.1, forward strand.
CCTTTTATTGTGTGATTTTGCTTTAGCACTACTAAATGTGATTTAGCTCTATATTGCCTATCATTCTAAAGACATCGTTAATAAGGTATTAAATTGAAATACTTGAAAAACAAAATCATTGCACATGATGCCATTAAGGAGTTATTTGTAAACTTATTCCTCTCATGGAGTACTAATTGGTACTCATAAGTTCTCTACTTTCCTTGTGTAAACCCTAGCCACTTAATAATTGTATGGAAATGGTATGGTTTTTTAAAAACATTTATTTAATTTTTATACCCAAGAGATTACAGGTATTTTGTTTGACTAACTTATTTGTCTTTTTATCCATTATAAAACTACATTAGATTATTGTATTTTTTTCTTCATAATAATGTAAAAGGTTCATTATAAAATTTAGTAAAAATCCTAACTAGAAATAAAACGTTTAAATATTTTAATTCAGAAAACTTTAAGATGTAGTTATCTATTTAATTTTTTAATACATTGGAATTTGGTGCAACCCTGATATTTTTATTAAATTTCTGAAATATCAAAAATTTAAATGATTTTTTTTATAGCATCTCTTGCTGGGACTCAGATGAATAAAGGTGATATGACTATTAGTTTGGGTACAAGTGATACTTTATTCTTATGGCTTTCTGATCCTAGCCCATCTTTAGAAGGACACATTTTATGTAATCCAATTGACAGCAAAGAGTATATGGCATTGTTATGGTAAGTTTGAGTTTAATTGTTTAGTTTTTTTATAAAAAAAATCATGTTTTATTTTTATTCCTAAATAAATGAATGTATAACGATTTCTTACTACTTTTCAGTTTCAAAAATGGTTCTCTCACTCGTGAAAGAATCAGAGATGATTGTGCCGAAGGCTCATGGCAATTATTTAGTGACGTTTTAGAAAGCACACCTCGTGGCAATTTTGGCAATATAGGTAAGTAATAATACTGTGTGAAAATAAGTTGCTGTTATTCATGTAAAATGCTATTTTCTTGCATCCATCCTTTTTTCATCACTTTAATTATTAATATTTTTGCATCTTTTGATTGGCAGTAGTAGTCCTGTTCTTATTGTACATTTACCGATAATTGAATGCTAACATTATTTTCTGAAAAAAATAAAATATTTGTTTAGCTTTTTTCTATTTTATAGAAAAAGCTAAAAAAAATTGTTAATTTTAGTTTTGCAGGGTTGGGGAAAAGGTCTTTATCCTGAAACTTCTAAATTGAATATTTTACATACACAAACCCATAACAATAACTATTTACGCCTGCAACACAACTGGCTATTATTCCTATAAAGTAGCTCCCTATAATTCTCTAAATTCCTATATAGGCATCATCATTGAACCAGAACTTTAAAATGTAGATACAAAAGTAGTTTTAATGAACTTTGCTAGTCAGGTGTTCCATATTATTCTGAATAACAATTAAGAGACAAATATTCAAACCTCAGCATTTTCTTTTAACTTTATTCATATATATCTAAAAGTTTCAAAACTTAACTATCTATTTGTAAAATTCGTCCCTACATTCCTAACCCACTAATTTTTTTCAAATATTAAGTACTTTACCATTCTAAAAATGCCATTCTAAAAGAAACTTTCTCTAATATTTGTAAAACAGCTTTATCAAAAACAAAGGCACCCTCAAATAAACAAAAAATAAAAAATTTTGAAGTGAACAATTCAGATACGCAAGATAAAAAAAACATGTTAATAGAAAGTCATTAGTAATTCTTAGGTCTAGTCTACTTTTGTCCACTATGGTGATTGTGCAATAGAGTGGGCTGTTTGTATTCACAATTTTTTTTCTGATTAAATAATGGTGTGCTTAAGTTGCTACATTTCATCAAAAATGTAAAAAAAATTCTGGTATACCAAAATCAATTAAAAAAAATTGTTAAATACACATTTTACTCAGAAAGTGTACATGAAAGGATATTTTCTCACTTCCACCCATTTTTAAATCACCCCTTTGATTTCACCCCCTTTTCAATCATCTCTGAAAATAATTAACTTTAATATTTTTTATACCGCCCCTTTCTATAAAACTTATTTTCTCAGCCACTAAAGCTTTCTCTCTACATTTGACAGTTTTATCTTATGATGCAATTTCAAACAGTCTCATTTTAACTGATGCTGCATAATTTACTCTTAAAGTCAAAACAGCTTTCAATTACATCCGTTCCCTGCATTTCTTGTTACTTATGTATCTTTTTTACTTTTAAACTTAAACACTGAACTTCAAAACAGTTTATTTCATACATATTTAAATTTCTCAATCTATCTCCATAAACCATGCTTGAAATACCTTGGACCAATTTATTAGCCCTGTGCTGAACTTTCTCTAACAAATCAATGTCTTTTTTATGATAGATGACCAAACCTGTACAGCATATGCTAAATGAGGTCTTACCAAATCTCTATACAATTAGGAGATTATATCCTTAGATTTTGATGAAAATTTTTTCCTGGTGTAACCCAACAATCTATTGGCTAAATTGCTAGCTGTTATACATTGATGACCCATTATAAAATCTTCATTTACTAATACTCCTAGATCTCTGACTACTGTATTACTATTTTGGATTTTAGACCCTTGTAAAAAATAAGCAGCCTTTCTATTTTTAATACTCAAATCAAAATCTGAAATTTGCTATTATTTTTTTATTAGTACATAACATTTGTATTACATATGACATATTGAAAGACATACCTAATTTAACAGCCATTCAGATTCTGATATTTTTGTTAAATCACCTTGAAATCGCTCTATTTGTTCCTGAGAATTCAGTCTCCATAATTTTTAAATCATCTGCAAAAGTGCTGACCTTGTCTGTAATCTCTCAACTGATTTCGAAATAAAAATAATAAAAACGTGACAGAACCCTGTGGCACGCCTCTATTAACTTCACAGTGCAATTACCTTTCATTTGTACCTGCTGGCTCCTACCAATTAACCAATTTCTTATACATTATAAAATTGCATCCACAATCTCTAACCTTTCTAACCACTATGCCTTATACAGAACTTTATAAAAGGCTTTTCGGAAATACATCTACACTGTTCCTTTTATCTAATTCTTCAGTAACTCTATCATGGAATTTTAAAAGAATTATTCTGCTATGCCTTTTCTTTCTTATCCATACCACAAAGATTGCAAACTCCTATTTTCCTAATTTTTTTTTCATTACTGCTCTTTTTCCCAATTTGTTCTTTTTATTTTAGCCATTTATCACCAAAGTTATAAATGGCATACAGATTTCGGTTTCTCTGATCAATAGCAATTTTTTTAAGAAACTGTATGCACAAGGAACTGTATGCACAAGGTAAGCGCACTTAAGGAACTGTAAACGTTTTAAGAAACTGTATGCGCACTTGCCACTGGCAAGTCTGAACTGGATGCGCCCACACAAGTGCTGGACAGTCTGTTTCCTATCTCCCGATCGCCCATGCATCAGGGGTGGCACTTTTTCGGGTCTAACCTGGAATTGCAGCCCTATGCAGATGCCTTGTAAGAATCTGTATAAATTCCTGTAATCTTGGCAAACTTGTGAAACATTCGGCTTTTTTTTTTAAATGAAAGTTCTTAGTTTGATTTTTAAAAAAGACAAATGCTTCACAAGTTTAATAACCAGATGGGAAATTACCAATCCTATTAGAACTAAAATTTATGAAAATTATTCAGGTTTTTTTTACTATGATTTCCCTAACATTTTTCACATGCCAACATTGTACGTGTGCCGTTAGAACGTCGACAAATTCCTTTCATTTGACAAAATCACAAACCCACTTGGCAAACTTGTGAAAAATTGTGTGCTTTTTAAGTGAAACTTATTTAAATTTTTTTTTAAGTAAAATATTTTTCAGGTTTGCCAAGTAGAAGTAAAATAGTCTACCCAAACCAGAAGTAAAATTTATTAAAATATTGCAGTTTTTTTAACAGAATTTCCAGTACATTTTTAATGCTCACATGGGCCGTAAGAATGTTGGTAAATTATTATTGACTTGGCCAAATCACAAACCTAGTTGGTAAACTTGTGAAATATTTGTATTTTTTTTAAGTGAAACTTCTTAGTTACATTTTTAAAAAAAGTCAAATGGTTCACAAAGGTCCTCTGTGTTGGTGTTTCAGTTTATTAAAAAAACATGTTTTACTGAAAAAAAAATCAATGTATGAAAGTTAACTATAGTAAAATTCTTTAAACTAGGAGGCTCCGCTAACGCTTCGCCAACCCCGGTAGGATTGCTACGCAATCCTCATAGGTTTGCTTCGCAAACCACTTTTCGCTTCGCTCGCTAAAAGGTAGAACACAATAACAATGTGTCCTAGTAACAATACTTTTTTTAATTATATTACTAAAAACTTTAAACGCTGAAACTGTAAATTTAAATTATAATTCATCTTGGCATCAATACATTTTTTCGCCATGTAAATCAATATAAAATCATTTAATTTAATTTCTTTTAAACTACATTTAATTTAATTTCTTTTAAACTACTACACTGGCAAGCCATTATTTTTTTTTTATTTCTACTATTATTTTCCACATTATTTTCACACCTTTCCTGCTTTTTAGTTTAATTTATAACATTATTGGTAGTTTGTTTTGGCATAATTGATGTTAAGCTTACCATACTCTTGCCTACCAGAAGTGTGTATGTTACTGAGTTAATACGTCATAAAAATTAAGGTTCATAGAAATCTAGTTTTCAACATTGCCAACAGATGGCGCCACCTCAATATTTCGCTCATGTAAAGTTTGGAAAAGCGTTTTTCAAAACTTATATTTTTAATGTAATAGGGATTATATTCTTCCTAATTTAAACTGACATCAACAAAATAATTATTTACTAATGAATTGAAAGGGCTAATCATCAAAATGGCTTACATAATGGCAAAATAAAAATGCGGGTGCAGCAGAATTCGTAAACAAACTGTTGCCATTCTGCATAGAGAAAAACAGCGTTTTTTAATCACCGTGTAAAAGAATTATATATAAAGATTATCTGTCAAATGGAGGATCTTGTGATTGATCATGTGCTGCTTGAATGGCATACTTATAGACTGGATACCAATGTTGTTCCATTTTGCAATAATTATATGAAACGTGAGATTGATGCAGATGGTGTTGAAAATATTGTATATCAGCGTAATAATGAATACTGGGGAAATGTTTTTCAATTGCATGATAAGCACTGTGGAAGACTAAAGTATTCCAACCTTGCCACAGTGGTAAAGTACTGTATTTGTTTGGCGCATGAAAATGCTGATGTGGAACTTCATTTTTTCACTAATAGTGCATTATTTTTTTGTGATCGGACAAATCTGTCAGAAGTTACTATACTTGATGTGCATACCATAATAGATGCTGTTCATGGTTATTGTGATACATCTTTACACCTAATTACAAGAAAATTGTTAAATTCGGTGACCTCAGCTCATTTTGCTTATGTGGAATGTAAGAAATTAAAGCAGAAAGCTTCTAAAAAGCTGAAGCAAAAGGGAGTTTTGAAACACAAACAAAAACAACAGCCACATTTTACTAAAAAACACAAAGAAGACAAAACTTGGGGGGAAAAACGAAGATGGATGGCATCGTCAATTCCCTACAAGAAAATTTAAATGCTGCCCAAAGTGTTTTAGCACAGGGCACCGAAAGGTTAAATGCTGCGATGAAGCAGAAAGATTTTCATAATATGAGAATAGCTTCAACCTTAATAGATCCTGCAACTATAAAAGTGCAGACATTAACCAAGATATTATTCAAAGATCATAAAAAGAAAAAAAAGTTGCAGTTTACTTTTTGTTCATATATATGCTATTTTTTTTGTTTAGTTATTTTTTTAACAATGTGGCTGCAGTCCCTGATACTGATTACCAGACAACAAACTCTCCGACTCCAGAAACGGCATAATGCGATTTTTTTATTAATGTTTACAAAATCTTATATATGACAGATGTTGAATTAATTGGTCTATAATTACTAGGTTCAGATTTTAAACCTTTTTTAAAAATCGGAGTGACATTGCTAACTTCCAGTCTGATGGTATACAACCTAAATTATATCTTGATTTGAAAATAGTTAATACAGCATCTCTTAGTTTTTCAGCAATTCCACCAATACTTTTGTATAAATTTCATCTAGTCCTGGTGTCTTAAAATGTTTAATATTAATTCTTCTTAAATGATAAACTACTTCTCTAAAAAGATTGCATTCCTGAATAACCAGATATCTATTACCGTCTGTTTGCATGAAATCACATCTAACCCTGGATTCATGGGGCTCTTGTCCAATGATACTAACAGCAAACGGCGATGCTGGGGTACTGGTGACATAATTGAGATTCCAGAGTTAAAATCCCTAGTAAAAAAACATGAAAAATTCATTTAAAATATTTGCCATTCCTTCAAGCAAAAAATCCTTTTGAATTATTGTTGATATCCTTACCAAGTTTTTCCTTCAATGCCAGTTTCTGTTTTCTGATATACTTAAACTCCCTTCTAGCTTTTTTTTTACATTGTCCCTTTTAAAGTTTTTTTTTATAAGTCATCTAAATTCAGAGCTGTCTTTGTTTCCTTCGAAAACCACATAGGAGAAAGCTTGAGAGCTAACCCTTTCTGCCTAAACTAAATATGTTTCTTTATTGCTACGTTTGGTATATCTTTAGTTCGGAATTAATCTGTTATTTTTAATTACAGTTGTCTGAAATATAATATTAAATCTAATACTGTTGTGGTCACTTCCCCTAAATGCTCACTCACTATGAATTGAACCCTATCCGCACAATACTAAATATTAAATCCTATAATGCATTTCTCGTATTTTCATGAACCAATTGATTTAAAAAGCAATCTTGAATTGCTTTGCCAAGAATTCTACCCCTCATCGACTGTGTACCAAGTTGCTTTTCCAGTCAATGTTAGGAAAATTAAAATCTCCTATTAAAATTATTTTTGATTCATTTATTTGATTTCGCAGCATTTTATCTTGTTCAACACTGCTATTTGATGGTCTATAAACATTTCCAATAACCAAATTTATAACTTTAACATTTGTCAATTTAACCTAAACTGATTCAATACATTGAAGTTTACATTCATAAGTTAATTCAGAATAAATTAGATTTTATCTTACATAAATTAACACTCAATCTCCTTTCTTGTTAAATATATCTTGTCAAAACAAATTGAAAATTTTAATTTCTAAAAATGCAGAAACATCGTCAACATTTGTCCAGCTTTCTGTAATCTCAATTGTATCTGCTACTACTATGCTCTTTAATTCGTCTATTTATTTCTTCTTTAAAATTCATATCCAAACATCTGTCCATTAAATATTCCTAGCTACTTTAGACACTAGTGAAGAATTATTTATCAAATTACATTCCTGACTCCCCAAATACTTGTTATTTAATCCCAATTTAAATACATTACCAACCCACCTGTGAATATTCTGCTCCTGTCTAAAAATTAGATTTTGGCTGTAAACATGCTTTACTCACATCCTGGTTACCAGTCCTTCTCAGATGTATTAGTAATTGTGATTTTCCAACTGTAAATTAGCTATACATTTAACTACATATTGACTTAAAATATATACAAACTTCCCCTATTTTTGCAACAGAATCAAATTCAAAGCTTAGGGCACTTATATAATCTACGCAATAGGTTTCAGAATCCCCCAGAAGTCATCCCATGCTTTAAATTTTAATTTGTTACAATAACATTATAAACATTTTGAAATTAAATATTAGTTTAGAAAGAGATCTATTGAAGTGATACAATTACATTTAAAGATGAAAGGATACAACATTATTTATGGTAATCATTAGATGAGAGGGGAGTGCTGCGAAGTCAAAGGGTAAGAGGTCATTAATAAAAATATAAAGGTTGTGTTGCGGTCAATAATTAAATTGAACAGAAGAATACATACTTTTTATACTAATAAATTAATAAAAGGTATGGCTTGAACATTTTCATATTATCCACTAAATATTTATGTAATTTGTTTATTTTTCACAATGGTTTGATGATTTTGTTTTGTTGCAGTATAGTAAGTTTTTTCGAAATCCCCAACCAAAAGAAAATCACAATTTCTATATTTTAAAAATAATTACCATTAGTATTTATACCTTTGTTTCTATAAATAAACTTTCAGTTTTGTTAAAAAAAAAATATTTAATAAGTTTTTAGGGAGAAATATGAAAAGTTTGTGCTATAAATTATGATTTTTCTCTCTTTAATTAACAATGAAATGTGTATATATCTTATGTTTTTCTAAAATTGAAATGTTTATTTGAATATAGGTATGTTTTTTGATTTGATGGAAATTATTCCACCTGTTGTTGGAGATTACAGATTCAATAAAAGAAATGAGCTGGTATGTACTTTTGGTTTTTAAAATGTATTATTAGTATCTTTAATTGCAATATACTATATCATAGGCTTGGTTGAAAAATTTACTAAGTCGGTTGCAGATGTTTTGAGATATTAGTTTTTTTAATGTAGTATTTGAAATCTGTGTTAATCAAAATATCTAACAGATTTTTTTCTTCTATACTGGGCTTTTAGTGACTGGTTGAGGTTTTCCTAACAACAGAATCCTTTAGCTTTATTTATTGACATAAACAATATTAAAAGAAATTACTAATGTGATTTTTCACTAATACCACGTTTTTAAACAAGTTTATTATTTATTTTAAAAGAATTTTAATCCAAAAAATTAAATTAATAAGTTTATTTAGTTCTAAAACAAAGTCCATTAATCTCTGTAATTTTGTTGATTATTATTTTGTTTGAAGTGTTAGTTAGAAAATATATGTATATCTTCCTTAAATAAGGCCATTTGTCTAATCGTAAAGTTTTATATTTTTATTGGATGTAATCAAGTGTCTAAAGAAGTATTTTTCTTCAACAGCTTTTTTTTTAAATTTAAATCGTATGGTTATATATAACATAATTGCCTATATAGCTTATTTTCACCTTAGTCTAAAAGTGCCTAAAGACTTTACCTTTACTAAAAAATAATTCAATGGTAACTGAGATATTTTCTAAATGAGAAGAAAAGTAATTACATTATCTCAACATGCACATAGTAATAAGTTTGGTCCTTTATTATTTTGAATCATGTTTATGTTAATGAAAAAATATTTGTTTTCTAAAAAAAATCTTATAGTCTAACCTTTTATGACAAACTTTAAGTCAGAGAAAAAGCTATTTTAATACTGATATAAATTATTATGAATAATGATATAAATTTTTAACCATTCACACACAATATGAGTTACTATTTACATTCATTGATACAACCTGATTTTTTAAAAAAATTTAATATTACAATAATAAATATATTAAAATCTACTTAATATAAATTTAATCAATGCAATCTATTTTGTTAAATTTTTGGTTGCAGTTATTAAATTGATTGATCTTTGTTATTTATGCACATGTTATTTTCATATTTTTTTTTATTATGCTTATAGCATTTTGATCACTTAAGGTAATCTATACATTACACAAAGCAGCCTGCTATTTGTCTTTTTTGTTATTCCAATATTTTTTATTTTAATTGTGAATAAAGTATTACTTTACATAACTTTTACCCTTTTGTTTAAGTAATCCTAAATCTGACTTATCTTTAATTGTGTTATCTCTTTTAATGCCTCCTATTCTTATAACAATATTAAATATATCTCCACATATTATGTATTTCACTTTTCCATTAATAATAAGCAAAAACATTTTCTGACCTTTTTCATGTGAGGATTATTCATAAATATTTAACTTGAATGATATTTGTACATGTAGTAATGATTCGGAACTTACCTTTTTAAAATCTGAAAAATAACTCGTTGACAAAGGTTAAAATAAACTTATTAAATTGATACTTGTGTTGTTACAGATTTATTTAAACATCTAAATTAATATTATTTTAATGTACATTTGGACAGATTGGAAATTTATTTTATGTTTTTGATAATTTGTAACAATTAAGTTTCTTTAGAGTTCAGCTATATTTTAATAATCCCATTATTTGTCATTGACTATTAAAATGAAGATGCCAAACCAATTATACTATCATTTCTTGTGATCTAAATTAAAATCTTGTCATTCTTGAAAAGTTAAGAGTGTGTTCATGTTAAATAATTCTTATTAGAGGTAAAGTTTTTCATTAACAATAACTCAACCATTGCTTATATTTTATCTCTATTAGACACATACTTTTATCAAATCTATGTTTTCCGCAGATTCCTTTTGATATATAGAAGATATATATCAGAAATAATATATCTTCTATAAAAGGATATATATCAGAATTGATATATATCTTCTAACAAGAGAATATAAGAGGATATATGTCAGAATTGATTCTTCTTCTATATAGATTAGAAGAATCAATAAAACATCTCTGAAGTACAATGAAGTTTCATGCTTGTACCATCTTTCTTACACATAAAAATTTTATAAGTTTTTGCTAAGAAAATAAATGCCTGTTCCTTTATTTTATCACCTATTGTACCTATATATTACTTGTATATTAATTTTGATAACTTACTATTTAGCTCATAAATATTTTTTTAGAAAGTTATTTTTGTGTATCAAGTTCAAAAGAACAAAAAGAAATATCAAGTTTTCTCATTGGTGTTAATGGCAATATTTTTGTTATATTTGTTACAATATGGGTTCACTTTTTCATTCATTTTTGTTTAAAGATTCCACGATTTTCCAAAGAGGTTGAAGTAAGAGCAGTGGTTGAAGGGCAATTCCTTGCAAAGAGAGTGCATGCTGAAAATTTTGGATTTTCAATAGGTATTTAAATTGGTATTTTTCTTTTAAATTGTTTACAAATACAGCACCCATTAACAATTTTAATATCTTTAATTAAACTTTCTTTTTATTAGTTTATAAGTAAAAGATATATTTTAAGTTTAATATATCTTTTATTAAATATCTATAACCCTTTCTACTGCAATAATATTTCTATTTAAAATTAGTTGTTCAAGTTATTTTTTACATCTACAGTGTTTTTAAGGATATGCATAATTACATGTTAGACAATATGGGAGAAAGAAGCTCGTGAAGGATTTTTAATTGTTTACTAATTCTTTGTGTTACTATGAATAAATCAATCAAACAAACACTGCAATTAAACATGTGAAATTAGTGTACTTGCATATTAATTCTATTAGACAGTTCAAAAATAATAAATATTTTACAAGTATATTGTGCCACATAATTGAATAAATATTTTTAATTAATGCTAAGTTTGTGTGAAAAAGAAATAGTGAATGTGAATAATATATTAAAAAAAGCATATAATTAACAACAATGTACTGTTACATTTACATAATATGCTATATATCTGATAAATGGTATTAACATTTAGTACTATTATACAATTTGGCAATATTTAAAAACTTTCTTGCATGAGTTTTAAGTAGTCAAGAAAGTACCTTGAAAAATGTATAGTGTTAAAACACAAGTTTCTGTGGGAAACATGTATATATTTTTTGCGATAGTCAAAAAGGCTTTAATCTTTAAGACGGCACAATATATTTATAAATTTTGTAAATAATAAAATATCCATAATAACTTTATTAGTTTAATAAAAGCCTATGTTTAATTAAAATACTTTTTATTTATGTTATAATATAAACGTACATTACTTTTTAATTGTTATTTAACTCTATTATTTGTATATGACTATATTTTACTGTGTGTTTGCATATTAGGTTACTTGCTATTTATTTGATACTTTCAAAGTATTTTGCTAAAAATTATGGTTCGATGCCGATAGCAGATTCTAACTTATAATTATTTTTATTATAGATTCTTCTGCTAGAATCATTGCAACTGGCGGAGCATCAACAAATAAATCGCTAATACAGGTAAATAGTCTTATGTAGTTTGTGTGTGTAAAGTTTAGAATAATATTTAATTTAATCGTTTTTGTATCTTTATAATGCAAAATTACAATATAATAAAATTTCAACTTTTAGGTATTATCTGATGTGTTTGATCTTCCTGTGTATGTGTTGGATGTTGCTAATTCAGCTTGTTTAGGTTCAGCTCTAAGAGCAAAACATGGTAAGATTTAAATTTTTTATCAATTTTAGACAAAAAATATTGAGAAGATATAATACAATCTTAAAACTAAAACCTTAATGTAAACTGAGTTTTAATATCTCTGGTTTGTCCATTAACCTACATATCCTGTGTAAAAATGCCAACTCACAAAAAAATCTCCTATAATTAAAAAAAAATGGAGATGCAGAGAAAATGAAAACTTATAATGATCTTAAAAATGGACACACAGAGAAAAATTTTAATATTTTGGAAAATAAAATTATATATATAATAAACAGAAATTTGTTTTATGGAAAACTTTCTCAAAATTGAACAGTATACAATATAGCATTCTGTGTTTATATTAATTTGGTTCTGGGATTTTATTTATTATTCCTCAAATTAGGAAATAAAATAAGAAAACTTTTTATGTGCCAATTATTATCAATTAACAACAGGCCTTGCTTATCCTTTCTTGAAATGCCCTGTCCGAAACTCGAATGCACTGCAATGTTCTGCCAACTATCAATATTTGACCAGAGATATTCTGTGAGATACACATTTATTCATCATACATGACAGCAATTAATATTTACATATTTGACCATTTAACAGGTATAGGCTATGGACCGATCATTTATATACTTTGGTATCACTAGAACTTTTTATTATTTTATAATAAACTTTTGTGTGTGTTTTTGAAATTTGAAAATAAAATATTTAAAAAAAAATCTTTTATTATGATTAATAATGATTTTTACAAATTTTTTTCCAGGTCTTCTTGGAGAAGATTTTCCATATCAACAGATGTTTTCCAAGCCTATTGGAATACAATTAAGTGCTACACCTACAAAAGATGCTTCTGAGGTATAAAATAAAATATATATTTCTTAGTATTAAAAGTATATTTGTAATTGGAACTTATTAATTTTTAAAAAAATATTTTTAGGTGTATGGTCCAATGCTTGCCCGCTATAGAATTCTTCAAGAAAGAGTGAAAATTATGAAGTCATAAAATTTTAAATATCCATTGCCATACTTTCATTTTTGATATATTTCATTTAGTTTACATTTGAAAGTATGTGATATACTTTAAATTTAGCAGTCATACCTTATGAAAAGCATTTCATAAAATCGCTACATGTTTGAAAGTACTTTCACTCGATTTCAATGGGCCTTTTTCATTGAAATTTCATTTTTTTATATACTCTTGTTCAAGAGTTCTTATAATAATTCAAAGTTTATAAATTTAATATTAAGCTGTCTACACTTAATGCATATATGACTAATTCTCATATATCAATTACTTTTTATCTTTGTTTCGATTTTATATTATCTAAAATTCATATATATATATTCATTATATGACTAATGTTATTTTAGAAATCTGAATTTTTTTTATATTTTTGTGAGACAGTATATTTTTTATTTAAAATTGCACGAATAGATTTTGTATTTGCATATGTTTTAGATTTTGCTACCTTGATATTCTTAATGGTGTCTTGACTACTAGAATTATTTCATTAAAAAATCAATAACAGTACAATAGCTTTAGCTGCTACTATTTTTTTTTTGGTGAATTACTTAAATGGTGGGGGTTTATTAATATAGTGCATGTATTGAATAAAGTTTCTTAATGTTTTTATTGAAAGAATAAGGGAAATAACAATGTTAGATGCTTGGTTGTATTAAGTTTTCCTAAATAATACTGATAAGGGTTAATAGGTGTGTTTGTATTATCATTTTTTCATTTGTCTCTTCATTATATTTGTGGAAAAAATCATGAAAAAATATACACTTTCAATGCAAAAGAATATTTTTCAACATTTATGAAAAAGTATTGTAGCAAGCTTATTATCTGTATAGTTGTAGTAAATTTGTTGATAGGTTTTAATTTTATTTAAAGTAAAAGCAACTAATTTTTACTAAAATTTATTGAAGTTGTTTCATTATGTTTTAGAATAATATTGATATCACTATAAGGCATTTTGTTGGAAATACAAAATAATTATTGTATTAGTCGTCTGATTTGTCAAAAAAAATGTTGCAGGAAAGTCTCGTATCTAGTGCAGTGTTAGATGCCTATAGCAATTGTTTAAATATATACCTATAAATTTTAGTCTGTTTTTACAACTCATGTTTATATTCTTAGCATGTTATGAAATTTTGTTTGATACTCATGATACTATCAGTTTCTTAAAATATGCCTTTTTTTATACAATTCTGTTCATACTATCAGTTTCATGGTCATCAGTTTCATCAGTTAACCTGCTTAAAACATGTTAAAACTAAAGAATTTATTTACCTTGTAATATATTTTTTTAAATCATATTCACTATAAAAAATTGTCTTTTTAACCTAATCTTCCTGAAACAATAAATGGTATTTTTATTACTTAGAATTTTTTTTACATTAACGTTTCTAATAATATGTGGCGGAAAATTCGAAAGTAAATTTCAAAGCTTATAACAAATGAAAAAACACAATAAATTAGTTAACATTTAAATTATAATAATTTGGTAATAAATTTAAATAACTTATGTTATATAAAAGCACTTCCTTTTCATTTTTTGCTTGTGAATATCTTGGTAAGTTCATTTTACTTATCATTACTACTGAAGTATCTTTGATTATTCTTAAATACATATTGTGAAATAGTTATTGTACATTATGTTTTTCTGATAATGTTAAGTCATTATATACATTTTAAATTTGTGCTTTACCACATTGAAAGTTTGTGAAATAATTAAATTTATTCATCTGGATATACTTTGTCCACCAAGCTTACATTTTAAAGTTTAGTTGCAAAATTTTACTTATTTAAATTTTTAAAACTCAACAGTCTAAAACCAGTTTGAGTATTATGACTAATATTCTTATAATAATTATTAATGAAAAGTAGATTTCGATTCTTAACTGCAAGATTATGAGCTTAATAATATGCAATAAAAGTTCCAACAAATCTTTTTGTGTTAAATATGCTAGTTATATGTAATTTTTTATTTAACTTAACTATGTTGAGATTTTTAGTATCTAAATGATAATTTTTACAATTAATGTATGCATAATATAATAGGATACTTATTTTAGATTATGCTACATTCATGTTTTTAATTTCATACTATTGTATCATGTTGATACTGTTATATCATGCTGAAGTTAGTTTATCACTAAATATACAATTATATACTTAAATCTAAACCAATCTTTTGCTTATTTATAGTTAGTCCACTTTTTTACTTAATTATTCCAAGAAATTTTTATAAATTTTATAATATTTAATGGCTTAAATAAATGCTGCAAAGTTTTTAGTCATTGTTGAGCATTGATTAACTAAGACTAAAACTCTTAGCTATAATTTTTTTTAGAAACTTGGTAAGTTGTAATTACAAATGAGATTATAGATTTCATTATGTTATATAAATATTTTGTTAAGTATTACTTTATCCACAGCTTTGATAAAAGTGGTTATACTTCTTGCAAATGTGCCAAGGCATTTTCATTTAGTTCATACAGTGTTAAAATATCTTCAGATTTCTTAAATGCAAAAGTAAAAAAAATCATTTTAAATCAATATCTGCGTTGCTTAATATAATATATGTGTATTACTGTAATTCTTAACAAATGTGATAAAACATCTGCACATTTCATATATAGAAATGTAGTTATTCATTTTAATTCAATATCTGCATTACTTAATATCATTCACAGATATTGCTGTAATTGTCAAAAAATGTGATATATTTGAGCTTGAATTTTGTCAATGCTTTATTTCATAACACACGATAATTTTTGCTTGTGTATGTATCTTTTCATTTGTAAATAAATTGTTTTCCAAGTTTTAGCTTTGATTTATTTCAGTTTGATATATAGACCATGTTATGCAACAACCGACGAACTCACAAATTGAAGAAAAAAAAGTTGGTTTCAACATAAATAGAAGCCTGTGATTTCACTTTCTATTCTAAAGAAATCAGTAGCGACACTGGACATGTAGCGAATTGTTGCAGCATGATTTTTCCATTTGAGGGGTTTGCTTAAAGCCAGTTTTCTAAATATGAACATTGTGTGGGTTAACTGGTTGTTACATAGCACAGACTATATGTCTTTGAAGTACACTTAAATCACCTATGTACGCATCTTGGCAGTATAATAATAGTAATGATATATATTTTTATTTAATTGTTAGCTTTCCAGATATTACAAAAACAAAATTTTACTATGTAACCTACCCCTATAGAATTTATAATAAAATTGCACAAATCCACCGTAATTCTAATAGTTTTCTAAATAAAATCCTTTAAAATAAAATTGAGAAATACCTACAGAAATTTCCCTTAATTGAGATTCAATCTTATTTTATGACCACTCAAATGGGATTTAACTCACAATATTCTAGTTATAACTCGTCAAAACTTCCAACTGCTAAGAGTTTGACATTCCATCCGCGGATGTGATCTCTAAAATATTTCATGGTAATTTCTCGAAAACTCAGTTTCAAGAAATTTAAATGGAAAGCCTTTTGAAGAGTATTCATTAACAAAGGTAACACAAATAATGTTGACCAACAGGCTCTAGACACAGCAAAGTTGTTAAGGTACACGTAACTGCAAGCTTGCATGATCAATCTCTTTATACAATCATGCTTGAACGTCTGTAGAATAATTTTGCGCTAAAATTCGAATTGTACAAGAGACTTACGAATTTTGATTATGCACAAGCTTTGCGCTTGAACAAGCTGCGCGTGTGCAAGCAAAACTGAACATGTGTACGAAGGTCGTGGAAGTATATACAAGCAAACGTCAGTCGTCAGTTTTATTGGTGTTAACATTTGCACTACCTATGTCTAAATACACGTTCTACCCACGGGAAGAAAATAACACACAATAAAGATCCTAATATAATATTTATAAAAATTATATAAAATATATTTCTCTTTTTAAGACTATCTCTTTTTTATCTCTAAATGTTCAAAATATATATTAGATTGACGAGTGAAGGATTTTTTTACCCTGTGCTCAGAGCTGGTACTTCAGTTAGAGGAATACAAATTTTTTCTTTCTTGAGGTATAGAGCAGCGGTACTCAGCCTGTAGTACGTGTACCCATGGGAGTACGTGACGGTAAGTTTGAGGGCACGCGAAAATAATATTAGTGATGGTGGAAAACACCTAAAATAAATGTAATAAAATAAAAGGCTATAAGCGTCATCAATTTGAGTCGTTTGAGGGCACGCGAAAATAATATTAGTGATGGTGGAAAACACCTAAAATAAATGTAATAAAATAAAAGGCTATAAGCGTCATCAATTTGAGTCGTTTGATAAATTTGCGGGTAACTTAAGGACATTACTGCTTAGCTAAAAAAAAAAAAATTGTGTATGTGTATGAGTGATAAGGGTTATGAAAGAAGGGGGTGAAATCACAAATGAATTTTTTTAAGGATGGTACTGAGAGAAAAAAGGTTGAGATTTATTGGTATAGAGGAGATAACTCTGCCAAATTTCATATTCCTTGGTTTGTGGGTATTATTATGATTGATAAGTGAATTTTATTTTAATCTAGTGCTTAGAATGGTTAGAAACTCACAAATAGTTTATATTTTTCTATTATAAAGAACAACTTTCAAATTTCCACTTCCTGGGTATATGAAAATTAAGAAATTTGTGATGAGAGCAGTGGCGGCCCGTGGTCTAAAATGTTAGTGCAGCCGAAATCATGTGAATCCCCCCCCCCCCTATTTTCCAAAAACCTTACATGAACGGAAATTCTTTATTATTCACTACTCAAATCAAGTTTCCTCTCAATTTTTAAGAAATGATAACATGCGAAAAAAATAGAAAACACTTACTTATTTTTTGAAAATTAAAGCAATCCTGCTTTCGGACATGCGAATCGGTCAATTTTAATATTAATTTACATAACGAAACAACAGCAGGACCATGTACTGAAACAACAGCACACAGTAAATGTATCACGAAAACCATTTCCGTTTGGATATAATCTCGTAAGTTCTCGTTTCACCCATTAGCCAATCAGCATATCGAACCTTAAGTGCAGCTAAAACAAGAAAACTCATTTCGGCTGTACCTTCTCACAAATGCAGTGCATTAGCATGGGGGGGGGGGGAATCTCCACTACGTAGCGGTTGCCATGGCAGCGATGCAGCCGATTTCGAATTTCGCTTTTTGGCTGCAGTTTGATTGAATGGAGTTTTTTCCCCTCCTGAATTGTGCATTACGGTAACATGCGTGCTAGTTATCGGAGATTTTGTTTACTACCGTAGAAATTTCATTTTCAATTCTAATCTTTATTTTAGAAAATTAGTAAAATATCTGATTTTAGTTTTAAAATACACTAATGAATTAGGTGCAGCCCGGCTGTACTTCCTGTAGTGGGCGAGCCGCCACTGGATGAGAGAATGAGTGGTTCAGCGGCGAGGGCTTTTGCATTTATATTATATATGAAAGTTAACTTTATCTGTAGCGTGTTAAATCGAAGGACTCTCATGATAAGGAGCGGAGCGAAGCAGCGTACAATATGTTATTGAAAAATATAGATTAATGTATGCCAAAGCAGTTGTTAAGCAGCCTTTAGGACTAGTTATAGAACTAATTAGGACCAATCGCGCTGATATATCTTCACCTCACTCAGTACATTAATGTGGGAATAGGTTTTATTTTCATTACCAGTTTTTTACACCACACACATGCTAATTTTTCCTCCGCACTTTTTTATTATATACCAGGACAAAAGCGGCAAGTGCATCGTCGTCGTCCAAACTCGACATTTTGAAAGCATAAATTGGCGCTTGTTAAAGTATCCTTCATCTTTGTATAATGTACTGGCGAAAGAAAAGTGTGTTGGTTTGTACAAAAATATTGATTATGCATGATTGTAAAGGTTGCAGTTACTTCTTAACATTAGACAGAATAAAACACTTACTAGACAAGAAGAGAAAAAATACCCAATGGACATTTCCAATATTTTGAAACTTTTATTCATTTTTTAAATCAATTTAGTGAGTACATAAAGCTTAAAACTGAAGTCGGCATTGATTTTTCCTTGCGACCAAAACTTGAACATCTTCCATATTATTAGCTTCGAATTCGGTAGTGAGACCCCTTGTTTAGAAAATACAGGCCTTTCCCCTAAAAGAAATAATAAGTTACAGACACTTATTTTACTTTTGTTTAAGCATCATAGTTGTAATTTTACAAATAATATGTTGTAACAATTTTAAATAGTATATATTACATTTGATTACTAAACATTGAATATTTGAAGTATTAAATATATGTTGCATTTTGTTATTTGGGTCAATGACAGAGGACAAAAGAATGCGTTGCAAGTCCGAAGTTATTCAGTTTGAAAATACTACTAACGGCTAGAACACAGGTAGGGGTTTTTCACTCTTGGGCCCATTTTGCTCGAACGAGAAAAACGCGCGCGAACTTCTCCGTGATTCGAGAATGCAAACCTCGTGGTTTGTATTATCAAATCCCCGTACCATCTGCAAAAGCTCGCGTGTGTTTTTCGTTCTTGTAGAATGGGCCTTAGACATCGGTTGTATGTATATTGCATTCTAGTGTAAACATCAATGCTAATTATTTTACATGAACTTTCGAAAAGTTGTAGAATCTATACGAGATCTGGGACGTTGAGTTGAAGTACACAGTGTTTATTCTCGTGACAGATTTGTTTCCAGTCAAAAGACTCGGCGGAGAATTTCTCCAATTATTACCATCTCTCAACCAGTTAATAACTTTTGCATGTCTGGATTTAATTGTTTGTTTCTTTTCTTCTTTTCGAAAATATTTTCAAATGATATAACTTACCGATTATATATATATATATATATATATATATATATATATATATATATATATATATATATATATATATATATATATATATATATATATATATATATATATATATATATATATATATATAATTCTGGTGGCTCCACTTCCTCTTCGCAAAGATATTTTTACAAAAACTGTTTTATATATAAAAAACCATTGATTTTGAGGGAAAATAAAGTACCGCTTACACCCCTAGCAGTAAGGAATCATATAGTTGCAATTATATCTACAGGTAACTTATATTCTACTTTTAATATAGAAATCGAATTAAAATGTCTTTATAAGATTATTGTTTGGCAAACTATGTATAATTCTTAATCAAACTAATAATAAAAAAAGCAAATGATGATTAAATAAACTTAAAACATACATGATTATAATTTAAAAGTATACTTAAAGACATACATACTTAAAACACACTGATGTAAGATAAAAACTCGTCTTATAGAACATTGCGTTATAGAATTTTAAAATACAAATACAACGTTAAAATACGCAATAAAAATCCATCAAATCTGGACATGTTTCGGGAGATACGTCTCCCTTCATCAGCAGAGAATGATCTCTGCTGATGAAGGGAGACGTATCTCCCGAAACATGTCCAGATTTGATGGATTTTTATTGCGTATTTTAACGTTGTATTTGTATTTTAAAATTAAAACACTGATGTAGTCAGACCGATATAGTTAAATAAGGGGGAATGTTGAAAGTTTGAATTTTAATGAGTGATAGATTGATTACTAGAGCTGCACAGTGGGATATTGACGCTACGAGGGAACAAGAGGACATGGGTTTAATTGAGAAAGCAATGTATTTTAAATAATTGTTTCATTGACAAATGGAATACTTCCCAGTAAAAATTGGTAATTCTATGGGAGTAAACGATTTTAAGTAGCTATTCATTGGAGACTAGCCACGAGGTGCTAGAAAACATTCAAAATATTTTGTTAGTGTCACATTATGGTAAATTCTAAAAAAAATCGAATGACTTATCCCAAATGGTGTAATATATTTTTTATCTTTGCTATTTAATTTCAATGAGACAAACGTGTTTTAAAATAATTAAAAAATTTAATTCGATATAGGGAAGAGGAAAAAAATGAATTTGAATTGTATCTTAAATTAATAATGGCATAACCTATTTTTTTTAATTAACCAAAGAAGTATTCCTTATTCTCATCTAACGTCACAATAAATTTTTGCAAACATTCTATTTGAAAAATAGTTATTTCTAAAAAAAAAAGTGTTTTATTACAAAGTTTCTTAAAGAAAATTCAGCATTTTTTTTCTCAACAAGGATTTGTAACGTCCCATAACCACTGAAACCCCCTCTTCCCTTTACACCCCTATGTCACGCCACAATCGCGCATGATAAAACGAGTGACTTATTAAATAAATGTTATTAAATAAAATAAACGAATCCTTGTGCTTATGATGTATTAACATGTTAAAGAAAATTTATAGTGGTGCCATCTAGTATAACGAAAAAAAAGTAAATGTTAATATTGTAACATTAAAAAGTTCACTTTCCTAGTAATATTAAAATGTTCACTTTCCTAGAATGTTTATGGATGTTTGTACAACGAAACTTTAAAGAGAAGAAATTCACTAAAGTTTCGCCACACGTAAATTAATAAACGATAACTAATTAGATTAAATAAAAGAACAAAAAAAAAGGAATCATTTGACAATTTTTGAATTCCTTAAAAACCCATGTCAAAAGCCCACTTAAACCAGTCCCAAACCAATTCAACTCTCATTTAGTTGTAAAGGTTACACTATTTATTATTTATAATAATTATAAACAGAAAGTGCATTTCTTAAATAAGCAACTAATGAAAGGTTACCAAACATATTTTTTTTTTTTTTTGCAATTTGAAAGTATACAGAACAACTTACAATCGCTCTTCCTAATGTTATCATTAATTAGAAATAAAAGTTACATTTTGTTTAAAAAATAATTAATTTACACATTTTATACAAAATATTTTTATTAAATGTGCAATTTTGTTAAAAATATTTTTAAACAAATTATTTGGTTTGTAAAAGAATTCCAAACAACGTGCGATAAAATTTTCAATTTGAATATTATAAGACGGGAACCGAGCCCCTTTATTTTTAGATCCTGTTCCCAGATATTGAATTGCATCTTAAATTAATTTTGCTTGTGATAAAATATAC
The DNA here is from genome assembly GCA_963932185.1 of Troglohyphantes excavatus. Classification (NCBI taxonomy): domain Eukaryota; kingdom Metazoa; phylum Arthropoda; class Arachnida; order Araneae; family Linyphiidae; genus Troglohyphantes; species Troglohyphantes excavatus. The sequence goes on from OZ010676.1 coordinate 30,216,198, forward strand.
AACATTTCATAATTTTATGAAAATGCATTAATAACCACAGTGTTGCTCAATATAAACTTCGAATAGCTAACAAATATCTAAACCAAATGAAAAATCGCTCAACATTTATTTTTGTAAAATTATTAAGTATCATTAGGGCAAAATTAAGTTTCCAATATAATCTGTTTAGGACTATTCAAAATATTCTTAAGACTAAACGATTTTACAAATCCTATCTTTATTCAGAACCCTCACTTTCCATGCAAACAAACCTCCCTATGCGATAAAGTATCTCGTAGTCCCTATGCCAAAATATTATTTGTTCAGAGTAATGATGAGCGGAGAAAGTAATTCTCTAAAAATTAAATAAAGTATGTCATCAATCAAAAATTCAAGAACTCTTTAAAATTTCTAGTTCATAATAATCGCATTAAAAAGTTTTTTATAAAATGTTAGAAGATGGTTTTCGTCATAACAGATGAAGGAAAGGGTTGGGAAAGGGGGTAAACTCTTTATATCCCAAAACTGTATAAAGTAGAAAACCGAATAAGGTCGATAACGGTCCAAAATCTCATTAAGAAAATAATCAAAATACAATTGAATTGTGTAATTCCAAAACTTATCTTATCCAAAATTATGAAAAACGAGCAAAACATATATTTACTATCCAAATATAAAACTGAACTCAGTATAAAATAAAGCTTTTATTATTAACTATCTGTATTCTATTCAAATTGAACTGAAGATATTTGTGGTTATTCCAAATTCTGTGTTGTCCCCATACATCGTTCAAGTACCCATCTTATCCATATGCATGCAATAAGACAAGTTTTGAAACAAAACCAGATATTTAAAAAAAATTCTTATTTCATAATTTTTTTAATTTTTAATTTATACAGAAATTGATAATCTGTATATGATTATTGTAGACAGAGTCCCCTAAAATCAATATAAGTCATCTACAAATAATATAGAAATTTTGTTAGTAATAAAATTTTATTTTGGAAGAACTAGAAGTTACATAACGTTTATTTCAAAACTAGTCTCCCATGTACAATTTACTCTTCTAAATCTAATCTTATTCATCATATTATTTTTTAAAAAATTCTAATATAATATAAAATACGCAATAAAATTTATATTTACTTTAAAATATTTCCGAAATTTACTATTATGATGTTTGTGGTTATGCGTAAACCATATTAAAAAAAAGAGTGGTTTTATATTTCAAGAAAACATTTCAAATTCAACCCTTTCCGTTAAAAAAAAAAAAAGGTTATAGACCAGAGCCAAAAATCTATGTAAAATTTCATGAATACACCGGAAATATATTTTTTAATATTACCAAAAAATATTTTTTTATGCACACACTCAAACAATAAACGCGTGTGATTGGCGAGGAAACAGATATCTGAGCCGTCTAGTTTCAAAACCAGGTAGATCCATTTTCATAAATTTTACAGGAGACACCAAAAACGATTGAGAGCCACGTACTTTTGGATCTAAACTCATGACTTTGAATGCATTTTTAGATTGGATTTAGACACTTTTAGTATACCTTTTTGCAATGTGATGCAATGCACTGAAAACTTGTGAAAAAAAAAAAATTTTGGCGAAAAATACGGATTTATCTGGTTTTGAAAGTACACGGCTCATATATTATGGTCTGTCTTTTATACGATCGAAACGATTGCCTTTTAAATAATTATTTCATGTATAGACATGATATCTGTACTTTTTACAATTTGCATAGTTTGAGACTTGAATAAAAGAGTCTTTCTTTAGGACAACTTATTTCGCCAGCTAAAACTAGAACCCAAAAAAATTATT